>JAIGNY010003477.1:0-180000 GCA_020152595.1 Chiridota heheva
AAAAAGTTTTGCTAGATATTACAAGAAACCAAAACAAATTTCTTTGCACAAAGAGTCTTGAAAGACTGAGGTTTTGGTTACAGTACTTAAACAGCACTATGTAGGAGGTGTTCAAGTTAGTGGTTGGAATAGTAGCTTAGTAAAGCAAACTGTGAATTTAATGTAAACTTTGTGACAAGCTTTTGCTTTGCTGAATCAGGTTGACTTCAGCTAAATTATTCCATGAGTAGTTTTACCAAAACAAAAACAAAAGAAAGAAAGAAAGGTACATTTCTGTGTTAGTAGGAAAGGTAGATACCTTTCCATGTTAGTAGTTCTGGATACATTGAGAAGCAATAATCAAGTTGTTGTTCTTTTTATTGCAAAGGCTTATGATGATATTAAAGCAATTTTTCTTTTGAAGAATTTATAAAAAGTTATGCTAAACTATTCCATGAGTAATTTACCAAAAGCAAAAAATGAACAGAGAAAGGGAAGTATATACCTTTCTGTGTTAGTGGCAAGGTAGATACATTTCCATGTTAGTAGTTCTGGATACATTAAGGAGTAATAATCAAGTTGTTGTCCTTTCTATTGCGAAGGCTTATGATGATATTAAAGCCATTTTCCTTTTGAAGAATTTAGAACAAAAGATTACAAATATATAGTTTATACAATTTATGAAGGAGATTAAACAAATCTACCTTTTTCCTTTCAAAATAGCCCCAAATTTAGGGGGCTTAGCGTATGTGCAGTAAAACCCTACGCTAAAGGGCACTTAAATAAAAACATATATTTTATTATTAGATTAAGCATTTAAGGTATCGACATAGATAGCATTTACTGTTTCATGTACTGCAGATATTCATGGTATATGTATGCCGCCTATCTTTAGGAGACAAAAGCCAATTTTTTGATAACATTGCTTTAGGGTATATTTTCTTTAGGTGATCTTTATGTTTCAAAGCAGAAACTGCAGATTATTTTATTTCGAATATGTTTCTTTACACAATTATGGTTTAAAACCATTACAAATATCATTAAAGATAATAAGCAAACAAGATAACTCGACACAATTGAGGAAAATAGATACACTTTTTGTTGTGTCTTTTTTACCTTGCTCATGAACACTTGCTTTAAAGTCTCCTGTATTCCCGTAGTGGAGTGAGATGAGGAGGTAGAATCCTAAATTTAAACGAGCCCTAGGGTGAAATTTGATTGGGATTATATCGATACATCACATGAAGGGACGCGATTTACATGCCCTGCCAGAGATTGACATTTCCTTTCAATATAGTATTAGCATACAAGCTGTTAGTCGTATACTGTATGTTCGTTATTTGTAATCAAATCCTTCCCTAATGAAGTGGTGTTCGTTTGCAAATTATTAAAACCTGAAGCTGATCAATTGTACAATCTTATGTAATCTCCCCATTTGTGTAATGTATCGGTAGAATCCCAATCAAACTTCAGCCTAGGGCTCGTTTTATTTTAGGATTCTACAAGACTGTTTTACCTACCTACATACATACCTACATACACACATGCCAGGCCCTTAGCGAGGAATTTGAAAGGAGGGCTCGCGTTTCAAATAAAAGGGCAACAAACTTTGAAATTCCAGGGGCTTATTATCCCCTCACCAACGAAGTTGGTGAAGAGGGATATAGCATCTCTGCCGTCCGTCCTTCCGTCTGTCCATCCGCCTGTCCGTCCGTCTACCCATCCGCATCCAATGTCCGTCCGGCCTCATGAATTGTTCAGCTATTAGGGAACAAAAAAATGCTGCTAAAACTATCTTTATGAAAAGAAGTTTATATAAAGGAGAGCAAATGCATTCTAAACTTGAATAGCAGCAATTAAAGGATTTGTTTTGGGATAAAAAAAAGTTCAATAATAGATCTTGACTGAATGGAATTTATAATGAAAGTGTCTTGCGAATTAATAGCAAAAAACAATAAGTATTCGCTTGATTAGAGGGACACATAATAGACTTATGATAATCTGCAAAAACAAATTGTACTGAATTTTTAAAGTTGAATAATAGATCTGACGACTGAATGGAATTATAATGAAGTGTCTTGTGAATCAATAGCAAAAAAATGTCTTCGTTAGAATAGAGTGGACACATAATAGACTTATGATAATCTGCAAATTAATCTGTACTGAATTTTTGTTGTGATTTGTGAGAAAGATCATCTCTATCTGGTTAATAAGGAGAAAAAAGTTGGGTATGTTTATATTAGAGGTGCCAGATTTAAGTTAAGGTTGGGGCAGCTGTAGTGCTATGGATAAAGTGGAGGTTATAGTGAAGGTTGGAATGATGAGTTGGTTAAGAGCATATTTGGTAGATGAGTGGATGGCAAAAGGTGGGTTGGGGTAGTACATGAATGGATGATGGTAGGTGAATGGGGGATGTTAGGTGAAAGGAGGATGGTGGGTGAATGGGGAATAGTACGGTGAATGGGGCATGTACGGGAATAGAGAATGGCAGGTGAATGTAAATGGAGGATTGTAGATGAACAGGGGATGGAAGGTGAAAGGGATGGTAGGTGAATGGGGCATGTTGAGTTGATAGAAGTAAGGGAATGTGAGTGAGAGGAAAGAATGTTGGGTAGAAGATGGCAGAATGATTGGTGGATGTATGAATTTAGGTGAAGGTGAGATGGCAGGGTGGACGGGATGGGATTAAATGTGAGACAGGGTGGGTGGGCATGTGGGACAGGATGGCGTATGGGACAGGGTACCATGGATTGTGGGACAGGATGTCATGGCATGTAGGACAGGGTGGGATAGCATGTGGGACAGGGTGGCGTGGCATGTGAAACAACTTAATATCATGACATTTATGACAGGCTGGGATGGCATGTGGGACAAGGTGGGATGGCAAGGGAGACAGAGTGTAATGACATGTGAGACAGGGTGGCATATCGCCTGGATTTCAGGTGGAATGGCATATGGGACATGTTGGGATAGCATGTTGGATTGGATGGAATGGCATGTAGGACAGGATGGGATGGTACGTGGTGCATGGAAGGATGGCATGTGGGACAGGGTAGGATGGAACATGGTACAGGGAAGCGTGCAATGTGGAATAAGTGGCGTTGTATATGGGACAGGGAGGGATGGCATGTGGAAAAGGTTGGCATGGTAAATGGGACAGGGTGGCATTATATATGGGACAGGGTGACAATACGGCCTATGGTTGGATGTCATCTTGATTGCATGTGTGATGGCATATAAGTCATGTTGTGGAATGGTATCTGGATTTCATGTTTAACTTCCTGTAGGGAGGGAAGTAGCATGGTATGATATGTGGAACAAGGCGGGATGGCAGGTGTGACATAGGCTGGAAAGCATGTTATTAGTGGCGAGGAGATGTGTATCGTTTGCGATGTCTGGTTATTCTTTTAGATTTCAAAAGGCACTTTCTCAACAAAACTTCGCTTGAACAAGGCCTCCACCCCACTCCTTCCCCATAAGCAGGAATTTGAAAGGGGCTTCATATTTCGTGTAAAAGGGTAACAAATTTCAAATTTCCATGTGATTTGTTATTCTTAAAAAAAATTAAAGGCCACTTCTCAACCAAAGGAGCTACGGGCCTGCATGTATACATACAAACGTCAGACCCACCGAATGATGACAGCCATATGTGTACACACCTTCAAACTGGTGACACACTTACAACCGAGGACGGCATCAGTTAAACCGAGGGCGCTATCACTTAAAACGAAGACATTATCGCTTGCCAATGTCGCGTTCTATATTTCTACATAAGCTTTCCCTTCTGATCTCCTATCATCTCAACACTTGGATACGATACGAGAAAAAATGCATACAGTCTGTCAAGTGTTGACAGATAGCTAAGTTACTAACCTGTGTGTCAGCAGTTACTACGTAAAAAACGCACTTTTGGAATACTTTTATTAATTTTTGGGTTTCATCAATATTTCTACAAAGAGGAGAAGAAGAAAATTGCACTTTTTGTAAATAATAGTGATGTGTGACCTTGTGTTGGATTGTCACCAGTTAGAGTGCAAGTTGGTGCTGTCGAAACAGCAAATTCTAGTAATAAGTATCACACTTCAGTTGATCGAACAGACAATTCTAATGACAATTTGGGAAATCAAAACACACAATTTACACTTCAATCATTTCTCTCACGTGAACAGTTATTACAAGCGCAATTATGTGATTCAGATATTTCTTTTTTCTAATTATTTTTTTGGAGAGAAAGTGGATATTTCCCTTCTCTCATGAAGTGACCACTTTTTAGTATTAGCTTCACTCTCTACATCATTTTTATAGTATATTGTATGGGTCTATTTAAAGTCTCTCTAGTTTAGCAGTAATTCAGTAAACACATCCATTCAACTTTTCTAGTTTAAGACATGGATGTATTATGATTATCTATTGTCTTCTTAAGCTATTCTACATACTTAAGAAGCATGAAGAATACAGAACACAGTTATGACAGGTTGATGTGTCTGAGAGGAGACAGAAATTTCAGGGTTGGTAATTAGTGGTTTTCTTAGAATGGGGCTTCAAGTGTATTTAAAATAGTTTTGCTTCTCATCATTTTTGGTTCCGATGCGATAGCATCAGGAACCTATGGGGTCATGATGGCGTGGGTGTATTTATGTGTGTGTGTGTGGTATGTGTGTGTGACGCCCAGCTTGTAAACACGATATCTCAAGAACGGTTAAGTGCATTAATATCATATATGGTGCACATGTAGCCCATGGTTCGTAGATGTGTCCTATTGTTTTTGGTGATGTCATGCATATTATTGAGTGAGCGGGGTTTAAGTTAAAGATCTTGAACATATTTTTTAACAACCGTTTCTCCGTTTCATTACATATTTGGTATAATAATGTTGTTAGGTAGTGTTTACATGCTTATGGTATAAAAACGTTATATATTATTATTATGTGCAGTGGGTGGGGCTTAATGTGGTTTTGCCAAATAAAATTTGTAAACATATTATCTCAAAAACGGTAAAGTGGAATCATATCATATTTGGTACACAGGTAGCCCATAGTTTATAGATGTGCCCTATTGTTTTTGGTGATGATGTCATGCATATTTAGTGGGCGGGGCTTAACGTAAAAATCTTGAAATACACATTTTAACAACCGTATGTCAGTTTTGTTTCATATTTAGTGTGATAAATTTCAATAATTGTTTGTCCATTTTGTTTCATATTCAGTGTAATAATGTAGTTAGCTAGTGTCGACATGCTCATGGTATAAAAATGTCAAATCATTAATATGTGTAGTGGGCAGGGCTTAAAGTTGTTTTGCCAAATAAAGCTTGTAAACTTGAAACCTCCGGAATGACACATTGGATTTATGTCACATGGGGTACATGCAGCCATGGTCTGCAAATATGCCCAATTTATTTTGGAGGTGATGTCATGCATAGTAATGAGTGGGTGGGGCTTTATGTAAAAATTTGGAAATGCTCATATTTTGACAACTTGATTTCTTTTTTCATATTTGGTGTTATTATGCTGTTATTATGCAAAGTTGTTATTAAACTGGTGTGCATATGTACATTATGTAAAATCGTTAAATCTCATTAATATGCATGATGGGTGGGATTTAATGTGGTTTTGCTAATAATAGAGCTCATAAACATGAATACTCAAGAATGAAACATTGATGTGAGATGTGGTACTGTGATTATTAACATTGTATGGCTTATGAAGTTATCATTCCTTTTGCTTGTAACTTTCACACCCAATAGAACTTTAAAGTAGTTCATTTGATTGATGTGCACGTCATTCGTTTGTTGAATTTTGGAGTTTCTTTATGATTTGTTTGTACAACAAATTAATTCATGTACATGCATGCATTGTTCTGTACAAAACATTCATTATAACTTCATTACTGTAGCCATTCAGTGACTACCTTTTCCCCAACGTACACAATGATGTACTAAATATTAATCATGATGTACCAAATATTTATCATGATATTTCAAATAAATATTCATCATGATATACTGAAAATACACGATTATATACTAAATATTTATGATGATATACACTAATTATCATGACATACTAAATATTCATTGTGATATACTGAAAATACATGATGATGTACTAAATTGATATTGATTTCAAACTATTATTCGTATGCAAATGTATTTGATAGAGTATACATATGTATATTTCAGAATATGAGTGGCTTTCACGAGAATGCAATCTGGAACTGCAAATGCTATTCTAGTTATATTTACATTTACGATTTATATATCTGTATATTTTCTTAAATCTGTACGTCTTTTATTGTAAAGCACCTTAAGAGCAATTTCTGATTGGATAGGGCGCTTTATAAATTTTGTATAATAATAATAGTAATGATAATAATAATAATAATAATAATAATAATAATAATAATAATAATAATAATAATAATAATAATAATAATAATAATAATAATAATAATATTAATAATAATAATAATAATAATAATAATAATAAAAATAATAATAATAATAATAATAATAATAATAATAATAATAATAATAATAATAATAATAATAATAATAATAATAATAATAATAATAATAATAATAATAATAATAATAATAATAATAATAATAATAATAATAATAACAAAATTAATATTAATAATAATAATAATATTAATAATAATAATAACAATAATAATAATAATAATAATAATAATAATAATAATAATAATAATAATAATAATAATAATAATAATAATAATAATAATAATAATAATAATAATAATAATAATAATAATAATAATAATAATAATAATAACAATAATATTAATAATAATAATAATAATAATAATAATAATAATAATAATAATAATAATAATAATAATAATAATAATAATAATAATAATAATAATAATAATAATAATAATAATAATAATAATAATAATAATAATAATAATAATAATAATAATAATAATAATAATAATAATAATAATAATAATAATAATAATAATAATAATAATAATAATAATAATAATAATAAAATTAATATTAATAATAATAATAATAATATTAATAATAATAATAACAATAATAATAATAATAATAATAATAATAATAATAATAATAATAATAATAATGATAATAATAACAATAATAAAAAATTAATATTAATAATAATAATAATAATAATAATAATAATAATAATAATAATAATAATAATAATAATAATAATAATAATAATAATAATAATAATAATAATAACAATAACAATAATAATAATAATAATAATAATAATAATAATAATAATAATAATAATAATAATAATAATAATAATAATAATAATAATAATAATAATAATAATAATAATAATAATAATAATAATAATAATAATAATAATAATAATAATAATAATAATAAATAATAATAATAATAATAATAATAATAATAATAATAATAATAATAATAATAATAATAATAATAATAATAATAATAATAATAATAATAATAATAATAATAATAATAATAATAATAATAATAAGAAGAAGAAGAAGAATAAGAATAATAATAAAGATAATAATAATGATAATAATAATAAAGAATAAGAATAATAATAATAATAATAATAATAATAATAATAATAATAATAATAATAAATAATAATAATAATAATAATAATAATAATAATAATAATAATAATAATAATAATAATAATAATAATAATAATAATAATAATAATAATAATAATAATAATAATAATAATAATAATAATAATAATAATAATAATAATAATAATAATAATAATAATAATAATAATAATAATAATAATAATAATAATAATAATAATAATAATAATAATAATAATAATAATAATAATAATAATAATAATAATAATAATAATAATAATAATAATAATAATAATAATAATAATAATAATAATAATAATAATAATAATAATAATAATAATAATAATAATAATAATAATAATAATGATAATAATAATAATAATGATATGCATGGTGGGTGTGGCTTAATGTGAAAGTGCTAAATGATGTAAACACCATACTGTACCCCATAAATGATACATCAGATTTATGTTATATCAGGTACACATATGGGTCATGGTCTGGGTCATATGTTCTAATGTTGTGATAGTGATTTCATGAATATAAATGAGTAGGCGGGGCTCACTGACAAATTGAAATAGGATAAATGAACAACCGTTTTTGCATCATACTTGCTATGATGTTGTTGATTATTGTGCAAATGCTAATGTCAACATTTTTATTGATCTGCATGGTGGGTGTGGTTTATGAACAAATATATCATGATATGCAACGACATATGACAGTAAATACAAATTTTGCAATCAGCTTATAAAAAAGAAGCATCAGAACCACAAAACCTTTTGGTTCTGGTTAAGCTGGCCAGAGGTGGTGTATAATACTTTGTTTTATCTTAATATTATATGCCACCTATGTTGGCCCATTGGTGCTTGTAACCAATGGTGGTTACTTGTTGTAACTCTTCCTCCATGGGGGCGGGTCTGTGTTGATTGTATAATTTTATGCTGTACAGAGAGGTTATGAATGCATTGGGTATAGTTAGTGAGATTTTAGGCTGCCTTACTGTAAACACTCAGTGACTAACTTGTATTATTAAACAATTTTCACTACTAACATAACAGGTGTATTGGTCTTAAATTTTGATATAACTTGAAGGACAAAATATAATCTCGCAACGGTTTACATATTGAAAGTTTGTTTTAAGCCAATTTGTTTGTAAACTTTCATTTAATTGTTAATTTATGTAAAGATTTGTGGTACCAGAAACTTAAGTTTATGTGGATTGTGGTAGCAGAGGAGTTTGTGTGACACCTTCATACAGACAAATTCGACATTTTTCAATTTTACGCTATATTTGGAGAAAATTTATATCTCTTGTTTTGCATAATGGACTACTTTGTCGGGTAACCAGCATGGGCAAAAAGCATGAAACACATTTTGCAAGAGTAGCATTTTTAAAATACTGTGTTCAAATATGAACCGAATCGGTTTAAATTTGACCCGGGTTCGGATCCCTGGGGCACAGAACCGGCCTGGGTCTTTTCGACCCATAGATCCGGTTCAAAGCAAAATGATCCAGATACGGTTTATTCTGAGAAATGAACTGGATAGCCGGTTTAAATGTTATTGAACAAAAACACTGTTCAAATTTTAATTTCTGATTAGATAAACTGTTCAAAATGAACCGCCCTCCGGTCGCATTGTTTTTTCATACTATACTCAACAATGGAAGCTATGAAATTTTGACCACTTTATCCACTTGCCCTAAACAGAAACAAGCTCATAAATCATAATACCAATGAACCCAACACAAAAAAAAAAAAACTTAAAATGAAAGAAAAAAACACATTTTTGTCAAATTTATACTCTGAAATAACTTTATTATGCATTTTAGTCAAAGCATGGAATGCTTACATTAAAAGTCTCAAAAGTGTAGAAAATCTTAACTATGTAGCTTGACTGGTATTTACAACAACAAAATACTTTGATTAATTAATAACACTAATCATGCAGTTCAGTAGAGTTTCCAAAACTAGCAAGTAATGATGAACAAGAGCTGTTATATATATAAAAAAAATTATACATATATACACACACACACACACACACACACAATGATTACGGTTAAGTCCTAAAGACATGCGCGCCCTATAGTTTAATTGCTTTGACGCTTTTCTTAGATTCCCAGGATGAATAAAACAATATACTGCGTTTACAAGTGACGTCAAACGCGGTGACGCAAATCTTTCACAACGGAATTGTAGGTTAGCTTTCCTCGTTGGTAGATCGTCCGATACTTCAATACTTCATAGAATTGGGAAAATTATAGTCTATAACTTTCCTGTTAGAAGTATGTTATTGTGTAATTTTACCACGAATAGGATAAATGACTGCGATATTTAACAAGAATTTCAAAAATATTAAGGTTACCTAGAGTTCAGAAGAATGTATCCGCAAAGCAATATATTGTTGCTAACCCAGTCAGAAATGCAAAAATAAAGTCCTTACACAATGCTTAAACCGCAAAGCTTGCTTCGCCCCACCAGGGCTTTGTCCTTAGACCATATATACATGGTCGGGCCAACATTTTCGACCTTCCGCCGCTTTCTGAATTCAGTCTACGGTGTAAGTCTTAACGTAAGGCGTAGTACTATGACGTTACCACATTTGCTTAGTCCGGGTAACTAAAATTACTGCAGAACAAGTAGTAGGGCCTACAGCATATTTTCAAAGAGTGATGGTTATATAGATTCTAAATGTGTGTCATTCTGGTGTAAAGTTGATTTACCTGTATTACCCTTAAAGATACTTAACGCACTCAAAAAGATTTAGTTCTTATTTCAACATTGTATTAAGGGCATTTTTGATAAGTCGTGTTTCAGGTGTTACTATCTATAAACTAATTCATAAATACTGGAATCTTTCAGATTTTACAAGGTAATGAATAACATACCACCTGTAGCGGCAGAAAGCTTATTCATTATAGTCAGGTTCATTTCAATTAAAACACACTTGCTTTCTTCAATTTAGGCTGGTATTTTTGAGTGCGATGTTCGAATTCTTATGTTTATTGTAGACTCGTTTTACGTGCGCTTCGGCACAACCGAATGGGTTTGTCATGCGGCCAGCGCCGTCGAGAGCCAGTGCGGGCCCCGGGGACAAATATTACCCCCCCCCCCTCCCTCCCTCATTTTGGTAGCGTTGATCAAATTATCTAATTTTAACATGATTGGGACAGACAGTTATTGAATGGCTGCTCACGCGTTCAGGGTTCTTTACATCTAACAAGATATGACCTGTAAAGTAAGACAGTGGTACTGAAATACATATTCGTTTATCAACAATTAACTGAATATAAAGGACACATTAGTTCAGAATTAAGCTACGATCTAAAACTTTAAGTGATAAAAAGTAACTTACCATTTCTGTGATCTGGCGATTTATCATCAGTCAAATCAATGGATGTGGAACCCAAATGAGCTTTGCGAGCTTTTCTGCTTGCAAATAGTTGAATTACTTCACTGAATTCCACTTTCCTTGCAAGGGTGGCTTCCATCGCTAGTGTTCCTAGACTGGATAGTCTGTCATGGCACATTGTCGACCTTATAACATTTTTTACCCTCGCTAGGGTGCTAAATTTTTTGCCGGGCTCCCAAACGGTCTGGACCCCAGGGCTGCGGACCCGTCTAAACCCCCTCTCGACGGCGCTGCATGCGGCAAGATCCTAAGTTCCCTAACATTTAGTAAATTACTTAATTTTCATTTCACGAAGCTATTTCCGAAAATTGTCCATTGTTGTATTTTCATTCAGAGAATTATTATGTTCTTTATCTTTCCTTAGTTCTATCAGGGAGTTGTTCTTAACAACTCCCTGGTTCTATAGCGAACCGTCTTCGGTACCTCAGTTTTTCCGCCAATGCAAAATGTCTGCATACGTCATGAGTTAAAGGATCAACTTAAACACAAAAAAGGAAACATAAAGTTTGAGCTGTTTTTTTTTGTTTGGTATTTGGACGGGTTCCAACGGGGAAATAAGACTCCTTGGAACATAAGGTTACACCACTAAATAGAGTGACTTACTAATTTGCATGTATAACAGTATTTTCAATTCAATTATTTCAAAAATAATCAAAACAAATTTACTAAAATAAGTTTAATATAATTGAACAGGTAAGCAATGATAGTAACATAATTTTGGAGTAAGACAACAGTGTTACCTGCATATTCTTCAAAATTTTAGATATTTATTTTAAATTTTCTGCATGGATACCAACTTCTTGGCCATTAACAGTGGTACCAGTCTAGAAGATACCATCTGTTTGATATCTCCAGAACTGAAGCCGAAATATCTGGTGTCTACTTATTTGCTGATAGTGTTTCTAAAACCTTAGATACATAAACCATAATACTCAGTGCCATTCATTTATGTGGCAGTGTGAGATCTTCATCTACTGAGATTGAATCTTCATCAACAAGAACCGCAGGACCTTCAGCATCAAAGTCCTCGCCCATACCTTCCATGTCCAATTGTAAGGTAAACAGAAACTTTCTCAGACTGGCAGAAGCAAGCTTCTGCATTCCTTGTATTATTTTCTGACTGGCCAGCATAACATGTAGTAAGTTTATTTTTGTTAAATTTTTGTGATAATGATGATAGTAATTAAAGATATTTAGACACGTACAGTAGATACAAAATAAAGCTAAATTGCTTTCAAATCTATTTAAAACCATTACCAGTAGATACAATTATCAGAATTGCTTAAACATGGACTATTTTACAACGTTTTTAAAATTTCAGGCATCAAATTGTATATTCTATGAACTTGTGATGTATTACAGAGTGATCTTGGTATTTTCTTTCATAAATCGTTTTTGTTTTGTTTTAAATGTCTGTTAAAATGTGCTGAAGCGGTGCAGCATTGCAAAATCTGACCAAAGATTTTGGAGTTTTTGCCATAGCAGGAATATAACTTCCAATCATTTTCAGTGACTACGATTTCGGAAAGAAATTGAAAGTGTTACATAATAGTTGCATAAATAGTAGTCACCTAAAACATTGTCTTGGATATTACAGTATTGTTGCTGTCCTCATCATCTTTAATGTCATCATCAGTATTAAAATACAGTTTAACTGTTTAAGTGCATTAGCTGGACTTTTTGATAGTGTATTATATATCGGTTTCATTTGTATGTTAAGTTGCAGTTGGTAAAGTAAAATTAGTAGTTTATAGCTGAAGATTTTTTTTACAGCTATGTGCTGTGGACTATGATCTAGCTTTGACTACCCCACTTGATCAGTATCCACATTTTACAGAGGGATTATACAGTGGTAGTACAAAGGAAAGAACAATGATAATTGTAATATTTCGTACAAGACAGAAAATGTTTATCACAAAAGTTTCCATATTGATGTAATGAAGGATCCACCAACAATTAATATAACAGCTGTGACTTGTACTTGTTTTCGACAATCTAAAAAAGTTTAATAAATGAATTTGAAATTTAAGTAAGCTTAGTGGTCAAACTATCATATAGTCATGTATACTGCGTTCAATTCCTACCACTGGCTGATGTGTTTTGTTGTAGAGCGAGACATCCATTCCCTCTCTGACAGTTCACTCATCTCTAAAAAGAGTACCAGCAATTATGGGGATAAAATGGCATCTCATCCAGGGGTGTGTCATACATAGTCTGATCTGGTTCTGCCAAAGAAACCAGGGTTAAGCATCTGTCTGATGTTCCCCATGATTCGAGTGCAGGAGCTATGAAAACTAGTCAGATGCTACTATGCAATATTTTGTTCATTGTGTATTTTATGAAATTACATATAATCATACAGATTTGATAATGATTTTTTAATGTTTTTTAATGATTTTGATAGTGATAAAGTATAATTGTTGTCTATAAATTGGAATAAATTGCATGTATATAGGCCCAAATATTACATATTTGTTCATAAATAGTCGTAAAATAGATATTACTTGATTTTTGTGTTTTACAGTCTTTGTGGCACAGACGTCTGAAAGACAATTTCAAAGACACAAGACAACGTTACGAATGTGGAATGTGGAATGTGTTTTAGCCAAAAAACGCAAGGTGACAAAAGATTGCAGCCCAGAGTCAATAATCACAAGAAATGTTTGAGGATTCAAAACTTTCTTCCAGACGCTGACCCTGCAGAAGATAGTGAATGCATAAAGAGTTTAAATAGTAACCAATATTTACTTGTAAAAATGTTTCATTCAACAACGATTTGACACCATTAATACTCATGTTAGGTATAGACAAGTGTTATATGATCTACTCTTAGTAAGCATCACTTGCCTACTTTTAAAGGAGCGCTAAACCGAAAATTTAGGGCGTAAAGTATGTTTAGAGGGTCCTCCAAAAGATCAAGTAATTATATAGCACGCAACAGTATGGCAATTTTATGGCTAATATGAATATTCAAGTAAACTTTGTCCTCACGTCATTTGTAGGCTATGGAGACATGAAGTTTATTGATCTTTTCTGGATGACATATTTGTGAAATTTGCGAAACCAAGCGCCCTAATTTATTCGGTCTAGTACTCCTATAATCAACAAAAACCAGCTAAAGAGCCTCAGGCCTTTTTACTACATAATGTGCTTCTAAAACTCTCTTGTGGAGGAATATTGCGTCGGTTGTCCCTCTGCCACTGTGTATCGTTGATCTGAAAATTGTAACACTCTCAAGTGTAACTGAATTAAGTTCACTGAGAACTATCTTGCTGGCGTGGCTTACAGGCTAATGTCCTGTAGTTGCCACAATTGCCACGGATATTCTTTTTGTAGAGTGTTATGTAAGTAGATATTGTCATTAAAGGAAGCCACTTTCCTTCTCTCCATATCAAAAAAACAGCTTCGTGAAGAGCATGAAGGATGCTGGGGTCACATACAACTGTTTTTATGCTTTCAGCAATCACATCATCACAACCTGCAGCTTTGTTGTTGTTTAAATTACTGATAACGAGAGTGTGCACTTTCTATCATTTGGTAGTTGTGTAGGCCACTGCTTATCGGAGTCAAAGAGGGGTTTAGCATAGCAATCCCACCTGGCAATTTCTTCCTCAATTGTATGCAGCTTGTTACCATTATCATCCTTGATATTAACTTGTGGGATCTTGGTTTCTGTGATAACAGCTCTGCTGTTTTGTAGAATGTTTTGCAGTCACTGGTCCTCCCTGCCTCATTCATTGTTGCAATCACTCCCACAACCAGTTATTAAATCTTTCTCTGTTGAGACTTTTATATCCTTCGTAAGTTTCTTATAGAGGTTTGGGTCAGATGTTCTCACCATTTTCTTCTCTGCAATCAGAGCCTATGATTCGGGGCTGATGTAAGGTTGATAGACTTTATCCTACAGACTGTGGCCGTCTCTTCTTGGATTGATGCTGCAATGTCTTCAAGTCTGTAACCCACTTTAACTTTACTTGCCACGGCCATCCGTAGTATATTAGTTGTTTGAACATTCTTTAGGGTCTATGTTGGGCCGTATTCTGCGCGGTTTGTTGGCAGCTGGTTTCCTGAATTTTAGTTTCAGGTTGCATAGGACCAGTCGGTGATCCGTCAGGTGACTCCTTGAATATTGGTCTATTAAAATATGATCAATAGCATTTGTTGCATTTCTGGCAAGGGAGATCCAAGTCACTTTCTGTGCGTGTTGCTTTGGAAACCATGAGTGTGTTGCAGTGAGATTATTGGAAATGCAGAAGTCCAACAGTCAATTCACCACTGGCATTACGATCACCATTACCACCAGGTCCCACAACTGGCAGTGCCATCCGGTCACCAAGTTTGCATTGAAGTCACGAAGTACCATCACAATGCCACGCGGTTTGCATCTAACCAATCTTCAGTTGGGTGTAGAAGGTGTCTAAAACTGTGACGTCTGCTTGAGCAGTGGGAGCATAGATTGACACAAAGAGCAGGGTGCCTAATAAGTAGGTAGAGCTTAATGTAAATATCTTGAAATAGTGATGGAGAAGCAGCCATGGTCCATTTGCATGGCCGTATGACGCGTGGGATTGGGGCGGCACCCCACGCCCCCTCTCCGTCTGCCGGATAACGATCTCAGTCGGGGAAAAATCATGCACGACTCGGCCAGATATCAGACCCATACCCTCCTGTGACTCGGCATTAGGATGACAATATGATACTTTGGCACCAATCTATAGTCAGGCAAAGATGGAAAATATCATATATACTAAATAAATCAGTGATTTATTGGAATCATGCCTGACTCGGCTAGATATCGGGATCATGCCCTCCCAACTCGGCACGTTGACAATATGATTCTTGAGTACCGATCTTAGTCGGGCAGAGAAGTGAAATGTTGGATGTATCAATTATATCAGAGATAACTGTATAATATCCGAACCATGCCCTATTTGGCTAGATATAACAATCACATGACCTTCCGAATGGGCATTTCGGTTTCTGACAACATGATTCTCAGGTCACCAATAATCGGGCAGAGATGTGAAATATGTTAGATGCAGTCCTGGCGCAAATTTTAATGTCAAAGTGGGTCAACCGATGGATCTTTGAGTCGGGCAAAACGTCAGTGTCGGCCCCCACCCCTGGGTAAGATGGTTCCTATACATCCATGTCCATTTTTGTCATAAATGCTTAATAATGTTGTTAGTATATTGTGGTCAGTGCTCCCCTCCTTACGTAAAAGTCAAATGAAAATATATGTAACCACGGTGTATGAAAAATCTGCTCAAATGCCACACATTGAAATGCTTGTGCCCCGCTTGACAAAGATCCTGGCTATGTGCCTGACACAGAGAGATGTCATTAAAGAGGCGGAATCATGAAATGAACAAAATGTTTATAACTGGAATCAAATTTTGTGATTGTTTAAATTTGAACTAATTGTTACACAAAGTCTCCGAACCGCCGTTGTTTAACAAAATATTTTGATTTTCCGTTAAAATCTGGATTATTACATTTTCATTATTAAATAAGTAAATATTTTTTTTTTATTATTATAGACGTACCCCTCCCCTCCCCTCCCCTTCCCTCCTTCCTCCTCCCCTCCTTCCACTCCACACACACACACACGCAAATGATAGTCTTTGGTCCTCCCCAATTATGAGTTAAGCACTCCTCGATCAAGTTATTTCCCCAGCCCAATTCATGGATGAAGCCTGAGAGCATGCAAAGATGTCAAGAGTTTATTAAGCCAGGATTAGGATGCAATGCCACTCTCAGCTTCAATAAAAAAGAACTTTACAATTCATGATGGATTAAAAAAATCTTCTTTTCTTCCAAGGTCGACTAGTACAAAATTACTTCAATTATATGACAATAATATTAAACATTTCTTTGTTGTTTGGATAGGAAGGGTCCATGAAACATGTTAAATTGCAACTCAAAATGGGTCTCACTGCCAGGCATGCTGGGCTCTAACTGATTAACAAAATGAAATGAAGCAGAGCTCAATATCCTCAAATGTTAATTATAATGTAAGGAGTGACATTTAATAAGAAACCATAAAACAACGTTATCATCCCATCTGCAACATCTTCTAAGAAATAGGCATCGGAACCACAAACCTTTTGGTTTCTAGTTGAAGTTTAAAAACATTATTAAATAATAGGTATGGCTCTGCATAAGTTTATGTTTTAAATTGTACTGAACAACGCATGGATATTTTAAAATTGATATCACTGGACCAGTTCTGTCTATATTTATGTCACAAACTCGCTGCTTATAATATTCAATTGCTCCAGTTCGTCTGTTTATACATGCAGCTGTGACATGAGTATCAATTTCAGTTGTGGAATTAACCTGCCATGAAATGGTGTCCCGACCAGGGTAATCAAGCACTATATGAACCCTTTTAGCACCATGGAACCCGGTAATAGCATCGGCTATAAAAAAAAAAACCTTCCATGCCTTGAGCTTTGATGGGAGTTAGCTAAACTGCGGCCAAAATTCGGCTGAAACTTGAGCAATAAAGAGTTCCAACACAAGCTGACAAGTTGGAATTTGGCGGCAAAGCGTTCAGCAACGGTTAAAAGTTTTGGCCGCAGACATTAATTTACAACTATTTGGCAACCCGTTTAATTTAACCCAACCGGCGTACAAAGGCACTTTGCCGTTTCTGTGTGTTTAGTGGCGTAGCCACAGGAAGAGGGAGGGGGAGGGGGAGTCCGGTCTCGACCACTTTTTGGAGTAAATTTTCTAAATTTGGATAATCTTTGTTTTTTATATCTTTTTTGCTTTAAAAAATGCCTTCAGAAGTAGGTTGACGTTTTATCACTTTGTCTTGGGATAGGAAAGGGAGGGGGAGGGGCGCTAGGATCTAGGACCCTTACTTTTTTAAAGCTGGCTACACCAATGCGCTTGGTAAATGTTGTTAAGACACAAGGTTGTTTTTGTTTGTATGTGTGTGTGTGTGTGTGTGTGTGTGTGTGTGTGTGTGTGTGTGTGTGTGTGCCTCCTTAACATAACACACTTTTACATATTACAAGATGCCGGCTAAAGGAGATTAGTTATCCTTACAGCACCACAAAAGAAAGAAGAAAAAACACTAAAAAGATAAAGATCTTAACAAAATTAACATATCAAAGACGCCCAAAGTTAGTGAAGAACCAATCAATGTTGACTTGGAGCAAAATTGGGAAGCAGAATTGGCAGATCGGAACTAGTCATGACCCATTTCCACACTGCAGGGACGTGCCTATAACATTTCGTTTTTTTCTTCTTCAGATATTCAAACTGCCATACAAAAAAAATACAGGAAGTCAAAGCATCCGACTCACTATAAGCAGCCAAGTCAGGTTCAGTGAAAACGACATTTAGCGGTTTTAGGGTCTATGTCAAATTAGCTTCAACTCCCTAGCTGTCTTCCAATACATTATAGAGTTACTATATCTAAATATTAAGTCAGAAATCGCAATGCGTAGGAAACGCAGAACAAAATATATAGCAAAAAGCACGAACGGTGGCTGGGAATCTTCAGCCCCCAGTCACAAAAGTGGGGGCTGAAGTATTTTTAATCTCTGCCCCACCAATTTTGCTATTAATTTTGTTTAAAGTATGCAGATAATAATTATTTGCCTGAAAATGAAGGGAATTTCACTCCCAAGATAGGCAGATATGACGGTATGAAGAATTAGTACCTCGTGGAAGAACTCTTGGCCTGTTGGAAAAACAAATTGGCACATTTTCAAGAATGACCGAGATTGAAAATAAAGTGTCAATACATCAGAATTTCAAATGAACTATCAAAGCCGTTTTTCACATTCACAATTTGACAATCATCAGATAATAATCATGGTTTATCTTGATTGACGAGTTGAAGAGCCTGACTGCCTTTGTGGCTAAATTGTTTTGCTTTATTTTTGAAGGGGATCCCTAATTTGAAAATGTATTATATGTTTGGCTTTTCAAATGGGAAGGGCCTCTTCTTGTTTGATGGGGATCCTGCAGTAAATTTGGAATGCACGGTCTATTGTCAAAATAATGAAAGAAAAGATGCAGAGGAAATGAGCAGAAAGCACGAATGAAAGGACAAAAACATGAAAGCTGAGCGTTTGTGCATCGGCGATGTTCTGATTTTCCACATGTTAGAAAATCGGACATCTCAAAGCCACCGAACATCACTAGCCCTCACACTCCATAGGCCTACATACAGTGTACAATTATACATACACTGTACATACAAACGAAAGGAGTCTTTTTTTAGGAAATGGTTTAAGCCTAGATGACCGCACACCATAATACACTATTTAGGAAATAAGTGGTGAGGGCGCTGCAAATAGCGATGTCGTATATGTATTGCACAATACTGGCATGATAACAACATGAACTAGAGGTATATTTTAAGTGACAGCTAAATTTCAAGGCCTCTAATCAGTGACTGCGGAACAATTTATAAGGTGTGTGGGACAGTGTTTGAATCTGAGGGGAAGGGGGAGGGGGAGGGGCACAGGTTCTGAGGGTCACTGATTTCCAACTCGTATTTTCAAATCATGTAGCACAGCAATAGGCCCTATAGCAGATATCTTTAATGGGATTGAGATTTGGGCTCCTTGGTAGAATTTTTAACAAATGCGCGTTCACACGCATTAGAGCCGCTTTTGCCTTTGCGCTATTTTGCGAGGAGTCGCTATCTTGAAGAAAATACATTGTATTTCGCTTTTATACAATGATACAATGCTAAACATGTCCTCGAAATTTCTATTTATATTACTATGACAAAATAATTCTACTCATTTCCTCGTATACTTGGTGCACATGAACTGACTCCCTTGCCGTGGGTAATGGCAACAATCAATCTTACTAATCGCTCTCTATTTTACTAATCGCTCTTTATTTTACTAATCGCTCTCCATTTTACTGATCGCTCTCCATTTCCAAGTTTTTGCCCTTTTGACAGACTCGGACCGTCATTTTCTCAACCCTTTTGATTACTTCCGCCATACTCTTGTTTGGTTTTTTTACAAGTTATTTATTCATTTATCATTTATTTATTCATTTCCACTGCATCTTTGCACTGCAGAATTAATAACATTTAGTCCTTTCACATATAAGCCATCCAAACATAAGGAATGAGTTACATAATATAGTAAACAAGAATGAAATAGCCTCGGCTTAAATGCCTGCAGTGGAGGAGACCTGAACGAAGCAGAGCTTATCGGGGCCAGTCCACCTTAAATGTAAAAAAAAAAAAATACTACTTCTATTAATACTAATAATAATGATACAGAAAAAGGGAAACAACTAATAATCGTTTGAGTTGTAATGTACATACAAATGAAACAAAGCTAGCATAAACTTTTGTCTTAATGTTACTTGCATGTAACATCCACTCACCCCTCCCTTCTCCAGATGCAAGTCCTCCAATATCTACGTCCTCTCATATCCACGCCACTCCGATACCCGCCCCATTCCTATGACCGCCCTCCCATTTAAACTGTTCCTCGTGCTAAGCCCGCCCCTCCCCTATACAGCATTAAAACGTTAAAGAAATGTAGTTTTTATGTTTTGTTTTCAACAGATAATTTTTAAGGGCGATCTTATTGGGGAATTGAGACTTTGCAGGGAGCAAATGCTCTCATCCAGATTATTCCAAAACAAAGTAATTTATAAGCAGATAAGCTGGGAAAACAACTTCGGTATAAGCAGAGGCGAAGGCTTTCTAAGTATGAAAAATCCAATTTATACGGGCTGTTGGGCCTCCAACTTTGTCTTTTGGGAAAAATTTCTGTGCACGCACACAAACTGACAAACCGCGTGAAATTAACATTTTTAATCTTTTTTAGGGAGATGTTTGTGTTACTTTCCTAAATGAAATGAAGTCTAAAGAAAAAGTTTGTCAATGTTTGTGGGCAATAATGGAATGAAAATGGTGAATTTTGTGTTGCACTTCCTGGGATAACCGTAAGTGATATTGGCTTGGTACTTGGTGGGTTGGTGGAAGGTGATGCAGGGTTACATCCTGCACAAAATGGAACATGTTACTTAGAGGTCAGAGGTCAAAAACTTAATTTGAAATAATACATTTTGGTCGATCGCGTGTTATGGAAAAACGCACGTGAAATTATATTGTTACTTGGTGGATTAATAAAATATGATGTAAAGTTGTGTCTCTGAAAAGTTGTGACATGTCGCTTAAAGGTTAAAGGTCAGAGGTTAAAGCATGAGGCAAATTTTGCGCTGCATTTCGTTGAAAATATGTAATTGCTAAATTGTATTGATCCTCGATCGGTTGGGGTCCAGAGTTTGTTACTTGGTGGGTTGCGGGAGGATGATGCAAGGTTATGTCTCACGCTTAACGAGATATGTTATTTAAAGATCAATGGTCAGAGGTCAAATAATTGACTTAAAAATGGATAATTTTGTGTTGCGCTTCCTGTGATAACCGTCAGTGATATTGGGTTGGTACTTGGTGGGTTGATGGAAGGTGATGTAAGGTTATGTTCATTACAAAGTAGGACAGGTCATTTAAAGGTTAGAGATAAAATAGTTCAATTAAAATGGACAATTTTGGTTGGTTGCTAATCATGCAAATATCGCAAGTGCAATTGGATTGTTACTGTGGTGGGTTGATGAAGGATGATGAAGGGTGTCTCGGGAAAGATGTAACCCGTCGCCTAAAGGTCAGAGGTCAAATCAATGTTATTTGCTGGGTTGGTGGAAGTGTTGTGTCTCGCACATAATGTTATTAAAAAAACGTTCAAATGTCAGAGGTTAAGTAATTGATACGAAATGATCCATTTTATGTCATGTTTCCTGGGAAAAAAAGAGGGAAAAAAACATTTCATAATTTTACAAATTATATGTGGCAGAGGCGATAAGGCCAGCAACTCCGTAATTGCCACCTTGTATCCATATTGTTCAGCACAATCTTTTCGATTTATTTTGCTGGAGGCTCCTTTGGGATCGGAAGCCCCGGGATCTGAGCCGGTGTAGTCCCATGGTGCCACGACACCGGGCCGGTATTGAAAGTGCTTAAAGTTTGTCATTTGTTTTTATTAAATTGTTGTGACAGGGTGGATGGCGCGCTTTGCAATTAGCTGACCGACTTAACTGTTTGGCAGCTCAGCTGTATATAGCAGCTGTACGTACGATTACAATACAACTTACAAGTTACAAGTACAAGTTACAAGCAGGGGTTCTGTAGTAGGCGTTAGTCAAGTTGGAATGAAACCTACATAATGTGGTAAACGGTTAACCTGTTCTTTTATTATGACATCTTATGAAAGGCTTAGTATACAAAGAATCTGCACGTAACTTGTGAAAATCAAACGTTGCACTTCCAACACAAGTAGGCTCGAGTAATAATCTGTGTACAGTACTAGCCATGCCCAACGTTAGACCCGTTTCACGAAAAATTGTGCCTTAGTTTTCTGGTAAAATCCCAGTAGGCCTAGTAGCCAATAGTATAGCGGTAAATTTCTATATAGGCTAAGGATTTTTGCTTTTTCTTTAAAATTTTGGTTTTATTCTGTTGTATTTATGTATTTAAGCTATTTTACATTTTAGGTTTGGATCTTTTATTGTAGAAACCAAGCTAAAATTGTTTAAATAAAAAAAATGATTCTTACGTTTTGGCATTCCGATCGAAACTTACTCGTCAGTGTGTTTACTACAGTATTGCTAGCCCACTGTTGTACTGACGAGTGGAGTCTGCAAGCCGTTTAAACTATAGAAAAATGATAATCGTAATAAAAGAGATGTTACTTATTATCTCAAACGTACATGTATACTTGTTGAGAGTTAGCCTACCTTGTTATCCATTTACATATCATTCGGCCTACACCCATCTCAATATCCAGGCACCTAACTACATACCTAACTGGCTTTTTGTGGAATTTCAACAATACACTTACAGAAGCTTACTGACCTTATTCAGAAATATTCCGGAAACAGACACGAACACGGACAAAGGATATGGAGATTATTGTTGCCGTGGTGCAGAACAATTTTTACCTCTGAATAATTTCAAAAGACTATGCAAAAATGTGTCGAGCGGGCCATTGGAACAAAATTACAACAGATAATGGTGATCAGGGAAGAAAATGCATGTAAAATATTTGAACTTGAGGTAGAAATCTCAAAATACAAAAAAAAGAGATTGAAATGTTGCAAAATCAAGTAGAATCTCTGAGTGATCAATGCGATCTCTGAGTGATCAATGCGATTCAGTTAAGAAAAATATGAATGAACTTTAACAATACTCGCGAAGAAATCACTTTAAGATATTTGGCATTCCCAAAAAACCTGAAGCAAATACAGGTCAAATCGTTTTGGAAAGTGTGATTGATATGCTGAGGATGGATTTGGATCTCGCTGAAATCCACAAATCTCATCGCATAGGGTAAAGAGAATCAGAAAAAGCCAGGGCCTTAATTGTGGAGTTTTCTACATATGCGGCTAGGAGACCTTTTCTTTGAGCAAGACGCAACCTGAAAGGCACAAAGGTCGATTGTACCGGAAGATCTGCCAGCATGAAGGGCAAAACGCAACCTGGAAGGCACACAGATTGTTGTACGGGAAGATCAGCCAGCATTTTGCATTGATTTACCGATAAGCAAACAAGCCACAATATGCGTAGTTTGTGTACATACAGTTTTCCCATACTGTGCCTACCAATTTGCCTGCACTTGTAAAGTTCCCGGATGGTAAACGACTTTTGGATTAGGTCTATATTATCATTACTAGAGTATTATGTATTTTTTTACATATTCATGAACTTTTCTTATTTTTCACATTACACAATGATCAGGGAATTTATACAGAAAAGCTGATAAAATTAGTTTTACAAGTACATTATTTGGTTGGGTTAATTGTAGAAGTCGTGGCACCACTTTGGTATCTTGTATACTTTGGTATCTTGCATACTTTGGTATCTTGTATACTTTGGTGTCTTGTACACTTTGGTATCATGTACACTTTGGTATCATGTGTACTTTGGTATTTTGTACACTTTGGTATCATGTACACTTTGGTATCATGTATACTTTGTTATCTTGTATACTTTCATATCTTGTATACTTTCATATCTTGTATACTTTGGTATCTTGTATACTTTGGTATCTTGTATACTTTGGTATCTTGAATAGTTTGGTATCTTGTATACTTTGGTATCTTGAATACTTTGGTATCTTGTATACTTTGGTATCTTGTATACTTTGGTATCTTGTATACTTTGGTATCTTGTATACTTTGGTATCTTGTATACTTTGGTATCTTGTACACTTTGGTATTTTGTACACTTTGGTATCTTGAATACTTTGGTATCTTGTATACTTTGGTACATATCTTGTACACTTTGGTATCTTGTATACTTTGGTATCTTGTATGCTTTGGTATCTTGTATGCTTTGGTATCTTGTATACTTTGGTATCTTGTATATTTTGGTATCTTGTATACTTTGGTGTCTTGTATACTTTGGTATCTTGTATACTTTGGTATCTTGTATACTTTGGTATCTTGTACACTTTGGTATCTTGTACACTTTGGTATCTTGTATACTTTGGTATCTTGTACACTTTGGTATCTTGTATACTTTGGTATCTTGTATACTTTGGTATCTTGTATACTTTGGTATCTTGTATACTTTGGTATCTTGTATACTTTGGTATCTTGTACACTTTGGTATCTTGTACACTTTGGTATCTTGTACACTTTGGTATCTTGTATACTTTGGTATCTTGTATACTTTGGTATCTTGTATACTTTGGTATCTTGTATACTTTGGTATCTTGTATACTTTGGTATCTTGTATACTTTGGTATCTTGTATACTTTGGTATCTTGTATACTTTGGTATCTTGTATACTTTGGTATCTTGTATACTTTGGTATCTTGTACACTTTGGTATCTTGTACACTTTGGTATCTTGTACACTTTGGTATCTTGTATACTTTGGTATCTTGTATACTTTGGTATCTTGTATACTTTGGTATCTTGTATACTTTGGTATCTTGTACACTTTGGTATCTTGTATACTTTGGTATCTTGTATACTTTGGTATCTTGTATACTTTGGTATCTTGTATACTTTGGTATCTTGTATACTTTGGTATCTTGTATACTTTGGTATCTTGTACACTTTGGTATCTTGTACACTTTGGTATCTTGTACACTTTGGTATCTTGTATACTTTGGTATCTTGTATACTTTGGTATCTTGTACACTTTGGTATCTTGTACACTTTGGTATCTTGTATACTTTGGTATCTTGTATACTTTGGTATCTTGTATACTTTGGTATCTTGTATACTTTGGTATCTTGTATACTTTGGTATCTTGTATACTTTGGTATCTTGTATACTTTGGTATCTTGTATACTTTGGTATCTTGTATACTTTGGTATCTTGTATACTTTGGTATCTTGTATACTTTGGTATCTTGTACACTTTGGTATCTTGTACACTTTGGTATCTTGTACACTTTGGTATCTTGTATACTTTGGTATCTTGTATACTTTGGTATCTTGTATACTTTGGTATCTTGTATACTTTGGTATCTTGTACACTTTGGTATCTTGTATACTTTGGTATCTTGTATACTTTGGTATCTTGTATACTTTGGTATCTTGTATACTTTGGTATCTTGTATACTTTGGTATCTTGTACACTTTGGTATCTTGTACACTTTGGTATCTTGTACACTTTGGTATCTTGTATACTTTGGTATCTTGTATACTTTGGTATCTTGTACACTTTGGTATCTTGTACACTTTGGTATCTTGTATACTTTGGTATCTTGTATACTTTGGTATCTTGTATACTTTGGTATCTTGTATACTTTGGTATCTTGTATACTTTGGTATCTTGTATACTTAATGGCAAATTTTAATAATGAGAATGAAAACTCATCAGATACTGCTCTGAGTGTTTGTACATATTATGATACCAATTAATTTAATGATGCCTTTCCAAAAATAATGTTAACTATTTATCCTTCATTTACATAAATATAAGGAGTATTAATAAAAAAAAATTGAGTCGTCACATCTTTTGCAAACACGTCTTTAAAATTTTCAGTAATTGCCTTATAAACAAAGACGTGGATCTGTCCTAATGACATAACTGATACGTACAATATACCTGGTTATACATTTATCCATAAGAATTGTAAAAACGATAACGGGGAAGGCGTGGCATTTTAAATTGATAATTGTTTTTTGTTTTCATTTTCCAAGTATGAAGATAATGAGGACATGCATATTGAGAAACATTTTATTGCCCTTTGTATAACTAAAAGCAACTTTGTAAAGTAGGAGTTATATATAGACCACCAAGTAACATTCAAGTTTGTAATGAGGAGTTTGTTCAACTTATTACATCATTAATTAATTAGGAATAGAAATTGTATATGGTTAGGCGATTATAATTTCAACCTCTTAGATTTTGAAATTGATAAATATGCTAAAGAATTTTTGAATACATTAAGAATGTTTTCTTTGTACTAAGCATAAGCCTACTAGAATCACCCAGAATTCAGCCACTCTTGACAATATTTTTTTACAATGATCTAAATCATTGTGTTGTATCAGGTGTCATTTGTGTTGATATTAGTGATCATTTACCAGTCTTCTTAATTACTGATATGAATCGTGATGTAGAAATTGAGAAATATAAATGGATACAGTACATGATACCTCTCCTAATAATTTTCCAAAGTTCTACACCAGTTGTCCTCATTTTAATTGGAAAAGTATTAACGCTGCTAATGTAAATGACACCTACATCAATTTTCTTGGGATTTATAACAATTTGTTTTCTTATTATTGTCCCTTCAAAAAAATTAAGTTGAAAGGAAAGTCCCCAACCCCATTGATAACAAATGCAATTCTTAAATCAATTCGTAAGAAAAATCAATTTTATAAGAAATTCCTTTGTTTAAAGATGGAAGACTCGAGATCCATCTACGTAAACTATAAAGCTTGCCCAAGTTATTCGAATGGCAAAGAAGAACTATTTTGATGCTAAATTTCAGGCCACCACAGGTAGTATGTAAGATACATGGCAAACAATTAAAGAAGCTATTAAACGTAAACATAAGACCAATAATTTTCCCACTGAAATTCTTTCACTTATTAGATATATTTTTCATATAACAATACAAGTTACCAGATTTTACTAGGGAAACAAGAATGGTGGGCCATTTTCCCCCATTCACCTTTTTACCCCAGTTCACCCTAAAAGTAGGAAGTTAAGTTAGTTGCATCATATCTTTTTTACAGTCCACCCTGCATGATATAAAATCAACTTTTTTGACTGTGAAAATTATCCTGAAAAAAAAAAAAAAATATATATTTTTTTTTGGTAAGAATAAGATTATAAATCTTTTGTTCATGAATATTTTTAACTGATGAAGAAATGATCAGATTTCTCCCCAAAATAGCGAAAGTTCATTGTAAATGTGTAGTAATAAAATAACCTAATGATAAATTTGATGAGTAATTATTACATTTTGTACTGTATACACACTACAAAAAAAAAATATATATTAGAAACCACAATAACATGTTTTTTTGTAAAGACATTGAAGATGTCTGTAATTTAAATCAGACCAAACATGAATATTTGTCTGTATACTGAAGACAACTTTGGAATGGCTGGTGACCTAATTTTATCCAGTTCAAATTTCAAAAAAGTTGGGGGTTTTATTGTGGGGATTGGTATGCTGCGTTGTAAAATGCCGCTTCAGTTGAAATGGTGTCGTGGATTTATTAGAAATAACAGTCCACTCGCATAAAACATACCTGTTGGGGACATTTCCCCTCTGTAGGTAGGCCTATGCTTCCTTGTACTGTCTGGGCATAGCAAACAATGGCTAGCACTCTTTATCTTCAAAATGTAGTTTTAAATCACTTTGAAATCGAATGCACAAGTAATTTTTAATCATACTCTGAACAGGGAGATGTCATCTCCCGCTCTGAATGGTATTAACCCTTACTCTACCAGCACTTTTTTGAAAATGCGCTCGGGAGGCGGGGCCAAAGACGGGGCACCCAAAACGGAGATAATATCGCCGCGTGGTAGAGTAAGGGTTAATCAAGGCATGATTATTGATGGGTCCTCTGTCTTCCAGGCAAAAGAGTGGGCCCCTTCCTTCGTGACCGCTGGGCGCCCACCGGGATCATGCTGCCTATATTTTCGGGTTAGCGCATATGTCGCGGGTTGATTAACCCTTACTCTACCAGCACTTTTTTGAAAATGCGCTCGGGAGGCGGGGCCAAAGACGAGGCACCCAAAACGGCGATAATATCGCCGAGTGGTAGAGTAAGGGTTAAGAAACCCACCTGGTGTTTGCAAACAGGATTGCAGGATGTTATCTTTCTGCGTCTTATTGCGACACCTGACAATATTATTAACCTCTTCATGCACTACCCTTTGATGAGTACCCTTGCTGATATGTCAATCAATAGCGTAAGTCTTTGTTTGAAGCTGCTATGTAACATTGTCATTGTTTTTCTAGCCAAATTCGATCAATTGTGAGGCAATCTTTGTAGCTGATGGAATAATAAAAAATGTATCGATAAATTTTAGCGCTTCTGACTAAGTTTGGCGACCCACCTGAATTTTTTCATTACCCACGTGACCCATAGTTTGCGGACCGTCGATTTAGATCATCTCATCAAGCATTTTCTTTGATAAATTTAACGCAAATGTGAAAAGCTGACATGTTATGTTTGATGTCGTTTATCACTTTACAAATTACTTGCATGATAATAACATTTAAGACCTGTTGCATTTGCATATCTTCAACTTACGATTGAATTGGTAAGAGTTGCAACATGCAAAAATCAGTTAAATTTGACCTATTTTTGCCTCAAATCTGCTAAAATTGCAAAGCTTCTGGGGGCTTCATCCCTGGACCCCACCGGTGTCCTTAAGCCAGTCCCTGTACCCTGCGCTGATAGATGTTTGACCCCCTGATATAATGCAATGAACTTAAAATGAGGTCTTAGTTAAATTGAACATTGTTGCAGAAATCCTTTAAAATAACTGTCATTTTGCATGATTTCTGACCAACATTCCTACTTTATGTGATAATACATTTTTGTTTTGATGTTTTTCACAGCCCCACTACCATGACCACAACCTCTCCCATAAAGACCATTTCTAATTGAACCTCACCAACAAAAACAAGTTGATGAGTTATACATGTAAGCATCTCAATCATCTCAATTCTATGCAGCACTTTTTCAAAATCCTTAAAAGGGTGAAAGATTCTTTAATTCCCATAGACTGAAAATTTGATATTGAAATTGACCTTCAAAGTAGAAACCTTGAGCCCTACACTTATGTTTGTCCCATCTGCTGATGTATACAGTACCCCAATATTATTTTTAGAAACTGACAGAATATTGTTGACTTGTACTTTGTTTAATGTAATCCTTATGGATTCTTTTATTACAGCCAGCCATCATTTCATCTCTCTAAAGAAGTCCGTCTTGAATTTATTATTTTTGAGTTGGAAGTGAAAGGCATCACAAGATAATTTCAATGAGTGGAACACGCTACCCAACAAAGACGCCTAAACAGGACAAGGACAACATGTTTGCCCTTGGGTTTGACTGGCGGCCATTTTTCTATGGAGGCCTTGCATCTGTCATCGCAGAAGCTGGTAAGAAAGCATTTTATTATATACTTGATGTTGTACATGAAAATATAAACAAAGCTGGTGAGAAACTTTCCCTGTAAATTTTCAAATACCTATACAGACCCCTAGCTTTGCTATTTCACATGGATGGCTTGCCCTGCCTCTCCGTGGGTCCACCCTTCCCCTGGGGGTCTGCCCTATCCCTCTGGGGGTCTGCCCTGTCCCCCTGGAGGTCTGCCTTGTCCCCATGGGGGTATACCCTGTCCCCCTGGGGGTCTGCCATGTCCCCTGGAGGTCTGCCTTGTCACCCCTGGGGGTCTGCCCTGTCCACCCTGGGGGTCTGCCCTTTCCCCTGGGGGTCTGCCCTGTCCCCTGGGCATCTGCCCTCCCCTCATGAGAATTTTTTTTTTCTTTAAGAGTTTTTTACTTAATAATCTTGATTAGCCTCATAAATGAAAAACCTTACATGGATACAGAACACAGAATGATAGTAAGTTATTGTCCTGTTTGGCTCATGATTGATCCTTATCATTTGGAATAGCTTCATTCTGAGATGCATGATTATAGTTTTTCAGGTACTTTTAAGTTTAAAAGGAATTTTGGAATCGTTCAAATTTGTTGTATGTTTAAACCCACAGTCGCGTAGCTAGAAGAAAATATTGCAGGGGGCTGGTGGAGAAAGGGGACGGAAGGGGGAAGGGGGTCGGTGGTGGCAAACAAACTTAATTTAAAAAAATTGTTTTTTGCAGATGTTGTACTCATTTCCCCAAGGTGCCAAGATGGGTGGTATTAAACTATACTCGACAATCACCTATGCTTTCATCAGGATTACCAAAAAATTCTGAGTTTCTATTTTGCAAATGACAATCTGCACAAGTTTCAGTTATGAGAAGGAAAAAGGCCAACAGGGAAAAATACCCCCCCCCCCCCCCCCCTTCCCATAGCTACGCCATTGTCACTTCACCCCATGTTGTTGCTATACCTTTCAATATTCCTAGAATATATGAACTATAGTAAGTGTGATTTGATATTAATATTAGGCCTTTACAGAAACTGGTCCTCTCCACTGTATCAAACATGAAAGGCAAATTAAAAGAAATAACCCCAAACATAGCTTAAAAATAACACTCCCCCAATCACCTATATTTCACCAACTCTCTCTGCTTGTATAACCATGGAGCTATTAACTGAGATAGCTTCATGGAATAACATCATTCAATTAACTAGAAAATGGGAGTGCTATTGTTATGTAATAGAAGAACAAAGATTGCTGGATCTTTTTCTGCCTAAGGTCACTTGAGGTTGGCTGCCCTAAGAATAAAAACATCCTTGGTATCATATGTCATCTTCTCAGGCTTGTGCAGTGAATAAATACTCACCTGGAAATCGTTCATGTGAAAGGGGGTAGAGTGGAGATGTTTTAGAGGTTTAAAAATGGTCAATAAGATGATGTACATGATATGTTATAGGCCATCTAAATTACTATATAAGGACAATTTATGTTAATTATGTCGGATATTATAAGAAAAAAATGTATAAATTATCAACCAAGCAATTTTTGTCAATAGTTCATAAATATATATTTTTTGGAAAATTTTAAACTAAAAGTGAATTTTGTTAATGATTACACATAATTAATGAAAAATATTTAGTATAGACCCTAAAAAAAATATATATATATATTATAAAAGATCTTTCTGAGATATTTGCAATAAAACCATCCACATTCTTACAGGATTTTCGTAAGTCCCGATTTCATTTGAGAAAAAGGTAGTTTGAAACAGCGATATTATCACCGCCTGGTAGAGTAAGGGTTAACGAAAATATCATACTGTATATTCTTTGAAGGAAAAGTTTTTTAAATGTTTAAAAAGGCAGTTTCCATTTCTAAAAAATGCACTTGTTTTCTTTAAAAGGGCACTTTTTCATTAAAAATAGGGCACTTTTTTATCTGAAAAAAGGGCACTTTTCCATCTAAAAAAAAGGCACTTTTTAATCTTGAAAAAGGGCACTTTTCCATCTAAAAAAAGGGCACTTTTCCATCTGAAAAAAGGGCACATTTCCCTCTGAAAAAAGGACACTTATCCATCTGAAGGATTGGCACTTTTCCATCTGAAAAAAGGGCAATTTTCAAACTGTTGAGAAACGTGTGGGGGGGGGGCACGTACCCCTGTGCCACCCGTGTTCCACTGCCTATGTTTACCTCCTCCCATACCCACACACATGCACCCACATACACACATACATATTTCTTTTTATGGATACCTCTAGTCTTTTATTTTAAAGGAAATTCCTGCTTGTCATCTGTATGAAGAAAATGATTACTGTACCTTTAAATGTTGCTTTTCCCCAAAAGTGTTGCCAATTCAATTCCAGTTTGATTATGATTTGTCTTTTTAGTTTTGTTGAATTGAATTAGTAAATCCTGATTTTGTAGCTGGCGTAGCTAGGCCTGCATATAAATTGTCTTTGTTTAAGTAAAGTCATATTCTCAATATCTTGTACTCACAGTCTCACTGTATTTAAGCAGTTAGTCAGGCCTCATCTTGTGTATGCTATACCTGTAGGCTTGGAGTTCATTTTATGAAAAGGTTATCTTAATTTTGGAGCAGGCACAGCACAGCTAACATCCTTCCACTATTAAGTATTCTCATATGGCACATGGTTGTAGTTTGAACTTTAGTTGACACTTTTTTGGCTTATGCCAGAGAAAGCACGTCACTTAGTAGTGGATGAACACCAGGTCACCTTGCTCTTTATAAAAATCATTGAGAGAATCATACAGGCATGAAGCTCCTACCATTAGGACCAAGGCTTTACATCCTCACCGATGGACAGTGAGCACCACTCAACCATTGGCCATTTTTTCCCATATGTTGGGTAGGGGAGAAGGTGTAATGCAGAAGACAAACCTCTGTGTTTGTTGTCAGCCTATCATTCAGAAAATCTGTGCAAAATTGCTGGTTAAATCGCCTTTGGGCTCGAACCTGTGACCTTTAGCATCTCAGTTGTAGGCTCGGCCAACTGCGCTACTTAACCTGCCTCATAACCAAAGGCTTCTTACTTTTGAACATGTATTCTAATGCAAGCTTCCCCCTGTGTTATAAATTCTCTTATACTGTAATGTACTTTTGCTTCTTGTGTCTGGCTCCTTGAGCCATTGCGAGGTGGGTTTTCTCCCAGGTGCTGTAAATCCACCCTCTAGGGGCTCCTAAGATGGGATCTGTAAGTGTGATAAAAGCAGTCCTCTGTATGATTTGAGAGTATGGGTGTTTTTTTGCCCAAAAATGTAATGAAAGGAAGCTACAGTATATTAGATTGTTAGAAACTTTCGGCTGCCTTTCTCTGAAATTTTTGTGGCCCCCTTTGTTTCTCTGAGTTGTCCCAGCCTGGTTCTCTTCATCAATTGTAAATGTACTGTAAGCCTGCCTAACAAGGTTATTGCTCATTTGTGTGCAATATACCAATACCAGACCCCTAGCTTCATTCAAAAAGGGGCATGGTGCTAGACTTGTTGAGGGGTACATTAATGCACGCGCGAAGCGCTGCGTCTTTTTGGCATGGAGTCCAGGGGCCCCCTTGAGGCTCAATCATATGGTGAAGAACATCTGGGATTTGAGCTATAATCATACCTCAGAATAAAACTATTCTGATTGATAAGGACCATTCTTGAGCCAAACAGGACAATTGCTTACTATGCTATCATTCTGTGTTCTGTATCCATGTGTTATTTCATTTATGAGGTTAATTAAGATTATTAAAGTTTAAAAAAAAATATTTAAAAATTATATATTTTTTTCCATATATTTTTTCTCATGAGGGGCAGGGCGGACTCCATGGGGGGCAGGGTGGGCCCAAAGAGGCAGGGTAGGCTGCCCTCTAAAACAGCAAAGCTAGGAGTCTGAATACTGTATTAAATAACTAAAATAAGCAAGAACTTTTGGAGGGGGCTTAAAGGCTTATTTCCTGTTGCTAAACCCATACCAAGATTATAACAAATTAAGGGGTCCTTACATTAAGATAGACTTTAAGAAATCTTTTTATTTTTAAACACCACAGCACATCACTGCATGTGCGAGATGGCTATTCCAAGGAAATACTGTACTGGAAAGTTCTGTGTCACCATGCATTGAAATAATTCTCTTGCATTAATTGAACTTTCTGTAATAAATTTTTTCTCACTTGGATAATTAAGTCTGTACATTCACTAAGGGCCCATTTCTACACTGTGCATTATTACTTTGCAAGATAGAGCTAGTTAATGATTAATCATGAATTGGGAATATTCCCAGTTCATTATTTTTTAATTCTGAAGAATGTACTAGCTGTGCAACTCATTATGTTTTCAGATTCACTGTTCCACTCCCTGCTTCAGTAATCTGCAAGGGTGCTTTATATTTGATATCTGAAATTTACTCCTTGATTCAAAGGTGTTTGTTTCGTGGCATTTTTGTGCTATATTGGGAATTTTGTTAAAAAAAGATTCAACCAACTTAACATGTGACAATTTTTATATCCTAGCAGAAAATCAGAAAATTGAAGGGATGGACAGACCTGCCAACTAGTACGATTTTGCCGTATTTAATATGGGAAAATGTTGAGAATACGATTGTAGGTTTTTTGGCACCAGAATACGATTTATTTATTTTTGTTTATTTATTTATTTATATTGTTATTTTTTTGTTTTTTTATCATTTTTTAATGTTTTTTTTACTCATACTTTTTACGCTCAGTGGCGTTCATGTCCTCTTGAAGGATTGATTTTGCCGACTTAACCGATTCAGATTCAGATTCGTACAATAAGAGAAAGTGAAGGTACAGTGGTAATTTTTTTTCAGCCACAGTAAACCTTTGTTTTGAACATTTTGTTTGAAGAGTACAATTTTTTTTATCAAAAATACAACTTTTGTAGCTCCATAATACAGTTTGGTGATCCTAAAGGTTGGCAGGTCTGGATGGATGCCATAGTGTCACTGCTGGTTGCTGTGTACAGTACATACAGCTGGATGCCATGATGTCACTGCTGGTTGCTGTGTACAGTACATACAGCTGGATGCCATGATGTCACTGCTGGCTGCTGTGTACAGTACATACAGCTGGATGCCATGGTGTCACTGCTGGTTGCTGTGTACAGTACATACAGCTGGATGCCATAGTGTCACTGCTGGTTGCTGTGTACAGTACATACAGCTGGATGCCATAGTGTCACTGCTGGTTGCTGTGTACAGTACATACAGCTGGATGCCATAGTGTCACTGCTGGTTGCTGTGTACAGTACATACAGCTGGATGCCATAGCGTCACTGCTGGTTGCTGTGTACAATACATGCAGCTGTAATTAAATAATAAAAGTTAAGATTTGGTAAAATTTGTATGAGATAAGCATTTACAAAAGCTTGGTAAATGAAAATGATATAGAAAGTAAAAAATAATGATTGTTCTATAAGAATATTTACAGTAGCTTTGTGTTTCAATCACAAAACAGAATAAAATCAATTTGACACCCAAATAGGCACATTTAGATTAAAGGCCATAACACGCTTGGTAAATGAAAATGATATAGAAAGAATTGTTCTATAAGAATATTTACAGTAGCTTTTGTGTTTCAATCACAAAACAGAATAAAATCAATTTAAACACAAATAGGCACATTTGGAGCGATATTTTAGATAATCATACAGGAAGCAAATATTATAAGATGCTTTGATTTTTTGCTTACACACGATGAAGTTTACAATTAAGGCTTTCTGGTGATACTGTAAAATTTGCTAGAAATGCTTTTTTGTTCAAACTGTTGTGAAATTCGCTTTAGTGGGGCGCGATTTTCAGTCGCGATGCAAATTTTGCTATAATGGGTGAAGAAAGGGCCTTTCAATCACTTTTTAGTTATCATCTGAATAGTCATGTGATGACGATGCTTCTCTGAAAACAAGAGGTCAAAATGTTTCTTTTCCTTTGTTTTATTCAATTTTGTTTAAAAAATCGCTCCCTGCGTCGCGTTCGGTGTGTAACGGCCTTAAGATTTCATGGCTTCATGACATATTAGGTCATGCACTTTCCTGAGCAGTTTCATTTAAAAAAGCTTGGTAAATGAAAATAATATAGAATGTAAAAAATGATGATTGTTCTATATAACTTTTTACAGTAGCTTTGTGTTTCAATCACAAAACAGAGCAAAATCAATTTGACACACAAATAGGCACATTTGGATTAAGATTTTATGGCTTCATGACATATTGGGTCATGCACTTTCCTAAACAGTTTCATTAAATAAAATTTACTTTTATATTTAAGGTTACAATGTTCTAGGGTTGTCACAATATGTAGTTACAGTACAAAAATATGAGCGATATACAGTATTACCAAGTCGCGATTTCTTCAGCATGTTGTGATCTTTAATTTTGGAAAACGACATGAGTTATCAGCATGCAGAAGTCCAATTTTTCATTTAAATTTAGAATTTAAGATCTAAGAAAATTAAAGGACTTCAGCATTTCAGATTTGCTGCAAATATTCTAAAAAAATGGGTCTGAATTTTTGCTTCACAATTTTTTTTTTTTACAACATACAGTTTGTACATTAAAATGGCATGTCACGATATGTTGGTGAGGTTTTTTTTGATATCGTGGAAAACGCAAAATCACGATACCGTGATAATCGAGATATCGTGACAGCCCTACAATGTTCCAAGTGATACTGTCACTTGTACATGTGGGAAATTCTCTGGAAATTGAAGCTAATGACTAAAAATTCAAATAAAAGTTGACGCATTTTTAGTAGTATTTTTGAATGGAGCTGGGGTTTCTGAAATGATAAGAGTAAAAAAGGCAATTTTTTTTTTTTTTTCCAGGAAGGTTGTGAGAAAAAATTCTTTTTGGTTTGAAAAAGATGGCATAGATCTTCTTCCAAAAACATGGAAAATAAATAATTTTCCCTCTGATTAATTAATTATTTACCCTCTGATTAATTAATTATTTAAACAGGTCACACACGTAACTGACTGGCTACGTGTGTGACATATCACACGCGTAACCAACAGTTTATGTGTAACAATCACTGCTAAGAGTGTGAATCACGGAGCACAAACACATCAAATCAATTATAGACAATGAATTAGTAAATTATGTATGCATTAATATTGTCAGACAACAAGGCCAAGTGCTGAATTTGGTGTGTATGCACATGAGGCAACACTTTCATTCAATGAAAACAAAAGAACTGGTCGATTAATTCCAGATTTTAATTGGCCAGTTATTTTTCTGCTCCACCCATAGAAAGAAGCATGCACACAGCTGCATACTTGCTTCATGGAACACATACAGTATGAAGCTAATGTTATGTATGTTTGATTGTTAGTAATTCTATATTTTTATGCCAAGTAGTTCTTTTACAAATATGAAAGGAAAATCACTTTTCAAATTAAGTTGGCAGAAGCTCTCATACATCAATTAACAGGGTTTTTAAAGTAACTTGAATACAATTTGTAAGGTTGCACATAAAGCTTACTGAATTCTTGAGTAATTAGAAGAGTTTTTATCTTAGATTGAAGTGTCCAACATTTTATTCTTGAGGCTTATGGAGTATACTTACATGTCTCAAAAGGTATTAACTTCGTCCTAAATTGACACATAATGTTACTTTCAGCTGAACATTTCACCTTCACCTCACCTAGTCTTTTCAGGCCTCCTGGCCTATAAGGCTGCAGTGCACTCTTTTCACTGGACTCTGTTATTTGCAACTTGTCTGGCTTCTGTCCACGAGCTCCACCCCATCACTTTCATTTCCTTCTCGACTGTCCTTCTCCGGTTGTTCTAGGACGACCAACTCTCTGGCTGTCACACAGTGCTTAATAGTGCTCATGAGCATCACATGACCAATCCACCTCCACCTTCTTTTTACTTCAGTGCTGATTTTGTCATGTTTAGTGATTCTCAGTCTTTTATTGTTTGGCCATCTGATCTTCAAAATTCTCCTGTAGCATTTGAACATTAATGTATCCAGCTTTTTATCATCTGCTACATTAATGCTCCATGTCTCACAACCACACAAGAGTACAGACTTAACAAGAGATTTAACAGTTTCTGAACATACATATCAGTCAAATTTATTAGCCTTTCTTCCTTTTTGATCATTCATACTCTGATTAATTTCTTGTACAGTACATAAAAGTAAATTAGTTCGTATGTAAAATTCAAATGAAATCTGTATTTTTTATCTACAAGTTTACATTTATTAAGGTGGGTTTTGGTTCGAACAAAAAGCTTGAAAAAATCTTTTAAAATTGATGTTTGAATTTACTACTTCTGTTTGGAAGTTTGATGAAATAGCAGTAAATGTCCGGCTTGACTGCATTGTGTGTTAAAAACACAGTGATCAGAAGTATGACAATGTAACAATGGAGTGTTTATCAGTTTTCTGAAGAGTTAAGAAAATAACATGCCAACATTGTGCCCCGACATCTACGACATTGCTACTCGCAGTGCTAGTGCCCTCACTAAACATATTTCTTAAGTAATGTTCACGCTGTGTCCGCTTAAACCATTGCCGAAATAAATTCCGTACATACAAGTTTGTATAATTGTACATTGTACGAATAGAGTGTGGGGGCAGCGATGCGTACATTTTTGGTGGCCTTGAGATATTCAATTTTCTTACATGTGAGAAACATCACTGATGTACAGTACATGTAAGTGCATAAATCTTTCAGGATCATCACATTACAACAAATGATACCAAACTTGAAACTTAGATTTCTCAGTAACGGAATAAGATTTTTGAATGCTTTCTTCACTGTTTTGTTTCTTTTGAAGTCCTTTCATATGAGATAGACTTGCTTGACCTAAACCTCGACAATTCCTGTCACCATGGTTGCCATTGCGATAACAATTGAAATCTCGGCGACCTAAAATTTAAAAATTGGTAATTTTAATTTCCAGAGAAACTTGAATATCAGCACTCTAGAGCGCATACCTTCGCCCGTTGCAATTGCAACATGCCTAGAATAATTTGATCCCCATACCAAATATAATCTACCTCAGAGATCCTAGGCCCACCAAGATCCATCTGCAAGTTTTGATCTGTAATTAACATTTGCAATTTGAACACTTGAAGATTATCTTTGACTGGATTTCTTCCAAGGCCATACCATTGTTTTCAGTTTTATTTAAGTGAAATGTCATTGTTGAGCTCTATTCAGCTCATTCACATTCCATTATCTTTCATTCATAGCAGAAACCAATTATTTCATTTTCATTGATTCCAGAGAACACTTGATGTAAGTCTCTATGAGTCCAGAAAATAGATTGTTTGGATCTTCATTCAGAGCACAAAGTCATTGTTCAGCACATTCCATTGGAAAGTATCAGCTTAGTCCTGACAATTTAATTCTTGACAGATCTCATCATTAAACATCCCCACCCCTCAATTTCTTCCCTTCCCCTGTTGCAATTTGTCCCAATTTTAATCTCTGCTTTATAAAAGAGTAACAAAATTACACACCAAATTTAATCAAATTCAATCATCGGTTCTGGAGATATATTGATGAAGAGAAACTCTTTCAAATAAGCATGATTGGGGGGGGGCTGGGTGTGTGCCTACTAATTAGCTTATTTGCATAACAATGAAAATATTTGTATCTATGATATCTCTTAAATTAAAGTGGGAGTCAGGATTTTGTTACACAAATGATCATACATGTAAAGATCATTGTTTACACTTAATGGTGAGGTGTAGTGTGCATATTAAGTAGATTATTTGCATAACAATAGACTTGCATACAAAATATTTAACCTGCGAAAATAACTTGCTACAGTATTTGGTTCAGTGGTAGAGGGCATTGGTACTGTTCAGTTGAGCATGATTGGGGATTGTGTGTGCATACTAATTAGCTTATTTGCATAGCATTAAAAGTATTTGTATCTGTGGTTACTCTTGAATTATAGTGGGTTTGATGATTTTGCTGAAACAAATGATCATACAGTATATGTGATCAGCATTGTTCACACTTAATAGTGAGGTATAGTTTGCATTTGCTGCAAAATGTTTGACCTGAGATCAAAAATATATGGCTTATGACATACTAACTACACATTTCTTGTTTTGTTATGATATTGATTTTCCTGACATGAATAGCAATGGAAATGTTTATCTCCTTCCATGAATAAAGAAGCAAATAAAAGTTTCCTCACTTCTAAAGAATGTTAAAGTTGAGGTTTGGCAAATATAAACAATAAGCAGAAAGGGGAGTTGAAGATAACATGATGATAAAGTAGCTGAAGGAATTACTGTAGGACAAGGTCATGTGGGACAGGGTGGAATTGTATGTAGGGCAAGGTGTGGTGGGATTTTGGTCAGGATGTGTTGGCATGTTAGACAGGGTGGATTAGCATGTAGAACAGGATGGGTTGGCATGTGGAACAGGATGGGTTGGCATATGGAATAGGGTGGTTGGCATGTGGAACAGGGTGGGTCGACATGTGGGACAGGGCAGAGTTGCATGTGGTGGGATGTCATCTGGATTTCAGTTGTGATGGCATGTGGGTCATGCAAGTGGTGGAATGACATACAGTATCTGGTTTTCAGATGTGATTGCATTGAGTATAGGCATGGGATGACATTTGGGACAGGTTGGAATGGAATGTGGGACAGTCTGGAATATGCATTATTAGCAGTGAGGGGATTTGTATCGTTTCCAATTTCTAGTTTGCCATACGTTAAGCAATATTGTTTCGCATAATTTTGCTTGAATGTTATTGTACATTTTTCATGCTGCTTGACTTTGCTTGACACACATATTTTTATAAATTGGAAATTGTATTACAATCCAGGACGCAGTTCTGGGAATGTGTAGGGGCTGGGGGAGGGTACAGGTTGGAAAGGGGATTGAATGGCATTCTTTCATTGACATTGGCAAGTCAGGGCCTCTCCTTTCTTTGTTATTCAATTGATAGAACTAAAAGTGGTGTTGTAGTTATAAAGACTGCTAGGTTTTACATGTTTTCTGAATTACTGGATGCGGTAATCAAGCTTGAGCTTTTTTTGTATTAAAATATTTTGGAAGCTCAAAGATATTTTCAAACTTGTAGTGCAAATGAAAATGTAAGTGCATCTTTCAAAGCTCAAGTAATTTGAAATCATCTACCCCTGCTATCCTATTTCTGTATATACTTCCCATTAAGCCCATTCTCTATTCTCAGCTACATGTAGCTGTGAATATTCGAGCATACTGTCCTTCTGACAATTCTAGTTTAAAGGAGCACAAGACCAAAAATTGAGGGTGCTTGTTTTTTTGAATTTCACAGATATATTATCCACAAAAGATCGATAAACTTCATGTTTCCATAGCCCACAGATGATGTGAGGGCAAAGGTCACTTGAATATTCATATTAACCAGAAAATTGCTATATCGTTGCGTGCTAGATAAGCATTTGATTTTTTTGGGGGGGAGGGGAACGCCCTCACTTTTCGGTCTAGTGCTCCTAAATTCTGTTGTAAATTTCAGTACATGAAAATCATCAGACTATTCTCATGTTAGATATTTATTGAGGGTATCATGATGGAGATTCAAACAAAACCTCTTGTCATACAATATTCAACCTCTCCCATTCAAATATCATTGGTGAATGATTAAAAAACAAGAAAGTTAATTAACATCTAGAAATTAATTGGTTTTCCTGTGTCAATGTCACAAAAGTTCAGTAAAATGTGTATAATTTATACAGCCTATAAGGCAATACAATTTTTAATTGATTTTAAAAATGTTTTGTTATTTTCATGTTTTTTCATTTTCTTTTAATTTACATCAAGTTGCTACCTGTCATAGATCTTTTTACGCATACAGTGTTACATCAGTCAGTAGAAACTGAACCCAAATGTATTATTTTTTGATGATCAGGAGATCTCAAAAAAAGATTTATGGAAAAAAGAATAGTGAGAGGGGGAATACCTCCGGCGAAATCCCCATGCTTAACATTAGTAACAAATTGTATAAATTGGACAAAGAATGCTGTAATATTTTGCCTTTCAATTTTGTTGAGATATAAGGGACTCCAAATGTTAGTTTTTTCCAGGCCTCGTTATTCTCTCTGCAACCCTGGCAGGTATAATGATGCCTTTCATTGTGAACAAAATGAAACTGATTTTCGGATTGAAAGTGTGTGGGTGCGGGAGGGGGGGGGGGGGGATGGGAAGTGGCGTAGCCTGCCTGGTCCTAGAACCTCCCATCCAATACAATTGTTCAAATTTAGCCAAATCTTTAAAAGCAAAAGAGATTTCAAAGAAATCATTTTTTGGAAATTTTGAGGACTTCCTCCCCCTCCCCTCCCATCCATGGCTATGCCACAAGAGGGGAGAAGTCAACAGTGGTAGGGAATCGGGCATCGATACAAAAATTTACAATACAAAAGATATACATTCTGAAGAAAAAATGGGTTTAGCTGGGGAGGGGGGATCCTTCATTGCTCCAGAAATCCAACTTATGATCAGGAGGGTAGGCCCTTTTTCTTTATCTTCAAAAATCATAATATATGGACAAAATACAATTTTACACTTGAAGAGACTTAATGATCATGATTTGAAAATGTATTTTCCCCTTCCCTTCCCCCTTTTCCCCCAGGATCACTACCTACTGTCTGGTGCAAAGATATCAGAAAGTCTCTGCATATTCTTTCTAGTAAGCACTCATGACAGTAGGAAGGATGGTTTGATCTTCAAGTTCTGACAGGTTTGATTCATTTCATTGTACAGTTGTAAGCTCATATCTCAAGCAGGAAAGTCATTAATATATTGGGCTGGGTGGGTTTTTAAAATATCAATTGTATTCTGGAAGGTACTTCTAAAGTTGAAGGACATGTTTGGGACCTGGGAGAAACCAGGGAGTTGTTATAGACAACTCCCTGGAGAAAGTAAGTTGCGTTGCTTGTGTACTTTAGAATGAGTAGTCTTATACAGACAAAGGATTCTTGTATATGCATTCAGGGAGTTGGAATAGACTCCCTGATGCACTGCACTGTAACTCCTTGCCCATCGTGTAGCTTTGTGGGGGTAGGAGATTGGGTGAGCTGGTCTGTGAAGTTTGTACCAGGCCTAATGTAACATAAATTTTAACATAGATTTTAACATAGATTTTAACATAAATTTCACTGCAGGTGTCTATTTAATATACCATAAAAGACAAGATTGGTCTCAATTTGAGAGATAAATTGGAAATCTGTTACTTTGGTCAGGGTTATGGGTCGCCATATGCAGGAAACTGCCATGGGATATGATATGATATTCATGTTGCATCGTGTTATTCATGATGTATCTCATGACGTAATATGTTATTATACTCTTGTCAGCCAATGGTGGGTAATGAAGTTTAAAGTGATGGTATTATTCTTAAATATTATTTATAAAATGTTAAAAGGCTAGTTTGAGGGAACAAATAGTATATTTTTTTTGTAATACTTTAACTGATAATGCTTTCTTCTTGTTTTGTTTGAATGTAATAAAAGTATGCAATGAAGGAGGGTACCTTTATGAACATTAATGTGTAAATGTTCTAAAATTGGTAATGATTACAAACTGTGTGTTCTCACCTTTGCCCTCGCAAAAACGTCAGTAATTGACCAAGACACGATGGCACCACCCTTAGGAATACATTATGATTTTAAAAAATAAAAAAGGCTGATAACTTTTGTTAGAAACATTTTTTCAGCCTTTGCTATTATTAAGTGATTTATTGCTAATTGTTGCAAACATATTTGCTTTTATCTTCTTGTTTGTTGAATGTACTAAAAAAGAGGGTTGTTATCATTTTTTGAACATGAAGGTGTAGGCCAGCCTAAATGTTTGATAATTTGTTATTTAATTTTGTTAATTCACAGATTGCAGAATGGCCCAGCTGAGCTAATTCTAGTAAAATAGAAATGATATGCAAGCAATTTTGTATCAATTTGAGCAAATTTTCACATCTTAGTAAGCAATTTGTATATGCAAGTCTTTGAGTTATTTCCATTGTTTTGTCCTAGCTTTGCCATCATTAATTGTTGATTCTGGCATTTATGTTTACCATGCTATCAGGTTTCGAATTGTCCACTGTTCTGCTGTCCTGAGAACTGCTTTTTATACAGGAATAGTGAATTTTCAAACAATACTATTCCAGTGAAACAGTGTTCTTTATACAAGCATGTGGCATCAATGATCAATAAATTGATTTCTGCTGACAATAAAATGCATGTTGTCAAACAAGATTATCATAAAAAAATTATTTTCTTCCAGTAAGAAAAACGCTTTTTCCAGCAGGCCTTAATTATGAATACACATATGCAAGACTGCTTGTTTGTATACTGTACAGCTGATTGCAACTGGATGAAATGGACAAATGATAAAATACAATAGTTGTAAATTACAGTAAGCCCATTTTAAAAGAAAGAATTTGTCCTGTTATTAGCAAAATCATTGGAGCGGTGAAATCTAATCTGGAACAGTAGGCCCTATTGTTTGAGAAAGTAGTGTTAAGTGTGACAGTGGCAAAAAAAAAAAAATTGACCACTGGCTATTTCTAAATTCTTGCTATTTCTAAATGTGTTTCAACACACTCACACAATCTTTGAACGAAATAACTCCTAAACAGAAAATAGCAGCATGATTTTCACACCACATTGTTTCTTTAAACGCTCTTAGCATCCAGGTACTGTATATATGAAAATAAAAATTCATGGAAATATTCCTTAAAGACCTTTAATCACATGTGTACAGTACAGTATGTATTGCAGATTTGTATTTTCTATTAAATATGATAACTGAATCCTGTTATGGTTTACCAGCACTGTTCATGTGGTATGTATTAGTTGTTATGCTCCTTAAAGTTTCATACAGTCAGACCTGACCTGATATATTAGCAGGTCAGGTCAGACTTTTCCTCTTTATTGTCTTTATTCTGAAAACCACACACAATTAGGATCAAATTTCCCTTATCAATGGCTCCATTGTACTAGTTCTCCATTTGGTCCTGGGTTGTTGTGGAAGTTGGTGTTGGGTATCAAATTAGCAATGGATGAAGTCCTTATTGTGTGGTTGAGTGGTCATTTTTTTTTAAAGATAAGTGATCTCATTATTTGCTACATTAAGTTTGTGGCTATGATTTGCTGTAATAAATTTTTAAGGAGAAAGACAAGTCATGCATACGCTTGGATGCAACAACTATGGAAGTTTTGATTCTCACCTTTGCACACATATATTAGTAATTAAAGCATACATATATGTACTTGGGATTGATGTACAGTACACTCTAAGATTGTAAAGTACAATGATGTGGTTATAAGGAATTTGATATGTATAGCAGGCAACTCTCGAGAATTACAACAAGACTTTGAGTGATACCCTGTCAAACATCACAAATTAAAGTAAAATTTCCATACATTGATTGAAATATCCTCAACAAAATGGTGCTGTACATGTATTTCATATTCCATTTAAAATTTAAAGGTTGTTATACCAGGGAGCTGTTACAAAGTAGTAACAGCTCCCTGGTTATACAGTACTCATAACTTAAGGCTCTATCTGCCTCAAGACCTTGCTTAACCAATCACATCTGCACATTTATGTATCTCAGATTTCTATATTCTATTATGGTGATTGAATCCTGTCGTGGGTGATCGGTATCGATATCACACTGTACATTTGGCACATGCGTTTTGGATACAAAAATTATCATGAAGGTTTTGCACACAGTTGTAATGCACATGTAATTCAGCTGGATGTATAGTAGAGCATAAATTAATTTATATGGTTAAAGGTCATTCCATGTCCATGCAAATTCAACAAGGACCCATGCAACATTCACTGTCTCAGATTTTCTCAAAAATTTGACCAGTGTTAAATTTTATAGTATGAAGTTAAAAAAAAAAATTCAGGTCAAAATATTAATCGGCTTTTATTAGATATCAGCTTTAAAAATTGGGAAAATTGAGCCCAAAACTTCAAAATGGTGCCCATTATTCCTGTGCTGTACATGTACATTTAGTCCACAATCATTGTTCATGTACATACTGTATGTCATATTTTAAACAGAGAAAAAAATTAAATGAGATGCAATACATTTTCATATTTGACATTTAACAATTATAAAATAAAAACATAATTGTTGAAATCAAGGGAACTTAGTTTATTTTCCAAAAAGTGTCAAAAACTTTTTATGTTTGATTCACATTTATGTTTTGTCACTGGTTAATGAACAATGGAAATAGGGCTGTGTCCCGTCTTGCCATCACATTGCAGAAAACAAAGTTAAATGTGCATGAATTATAATTGCCCTTAAAAAGTTATTGAATTAATTTGTGTGAATAAATGTTAAAGACTTCCTCTGCAACAACAACCTCTTCCACTATACATATAATTTCCTCCCCCTTCTACACCTAACCTTACACACCTCTTCATTTTCATCTAACTTTTCTCCTACATTCAGCTTTTCCCCTTTATCTCCCTTACAAACCTTCCATCTCATCACTATCCTTGCTCTTACACCATTATTTATTAACACCCTCTTGGCACATTTGACTCTGACTGTCGTAGTGCCATTAAACATCAACAAACCAAACCTAAAGAATTTGGTAATTTGTGTTTCATTGTTGTTTTTTTACTCTCAGGAACGTTTCCAATAGATCTTACAAAGACAAGGCTACAAATTCAGGGTCAAAAGATGGAAGCTAATTTCAGAGAACTCAAGTATAAAGGTATGGTGCACGCAATTAGGCGGATAGCACAAGAGGAGGGACTTGCAGCATTGTATTCTGGGTAAAGATTGATTTTTGTCATCAGAAGTTTTTTGTCTTATTTCCCTCTGATTTAAGTAAGATTTGTCAAAAGTTGAGGACATGAACTCAAAAGAGTTGACTGCTTCTTCAATCAGTCAAACTTGATTGCTTTTTACCTTGACTACATTTTCTGCCAGTCAAACTGCTTTTTACTTGACTGCTTTTTCCATCAGTCAAACTTCAGAGAAAATGTGAAGGACTGCTGGATTAATAATAGAGGGCTTTGCTCAACCTAAGCTGTATTACAATTTAAGTGATTACATACATATATGTCCACTGATTGTCCAAGCAAATTTGTTTTCTTGATGTACTGTAATTGCAGAGGTAACTTAACTCTTTCATAAAAACAAACTTGGGCAAGCTTGCTGCGACGTTGCTGCAAGCTAGTACTACTGTAGCTTGCTGCAAGTAAAACTAATTAGCTTGCCAACCTAGATAATACTTCATGCAAGCTTGCCCATACAAGCTATAACATAAAGTTTTGCCTAACTTGCACAAGCTAATGTTAGTTTGCCCAAGCAAGCTTGCATTTGTTCCAAATCCTTGCTTGCAGTAAAACTGGTTCTAGCTAGCTGCAGGCTTGCGCAAGCTTAAAAATTAGTAGCTTGTCGCAAGCTACATTTTTTCTGTAAGGGAACATATTGATCATCTGAAACTGATGTTGAGGAAAATAACGTTTGCACACACTGGTGATTTAATGCCAGGTCAATGAACCTGTGTTGACCTTGAGGATATAATAAGAGATAATAATTCCTGGATTTTCAAGATTGTTTTATTTGCGCTGCATTTTACTGTGTAAAGTTTGATAGTATTGGTTCTGAGTTTGTTGATCAAATGATGCTAATGGTTAATGGACAGCTTTATGTGATGTTGGATTAGCAAAGTATTAATCAGCGCATGACACCTCAGTTCTTCAGAACACTACTTCTTGTAGACTTCTGAAACATGAAGATTGAAGGGTATGCTACAAAGTTGCAGGCTGAGAACGTTTTTAATCATGCCAAAAGGCTTTTTCTTTAAGCCTACCCGCACCCGACACCTGAGTTTATCCTGAAAACTCAGGTATGACAATTACCAACCCGACTTCCTGTTCAGTGTATTGTGTTTCCACTCAAACAATGATTGTTTTTATCTGCCATTCCCATGCACGCCACGGCCAAGTAGCCCAAGGCTTATTTGTATGTATAAGATTACACAAAGCCAGACTTGATGATCAAGGCACTTTTGTGATTGAAATCACTCATCCGTGTTAAGTATTGTAGTGGGAGAAGTTTGTTTTCAAACTGGTAATGAGAATAGCTGTGCATCATATGCCTGAGGTAATAATGTGCATTAACTGTGAATGATTGACGGACCATTTCTTCTAAGGAAAGATATTGCTTCATGATAATGTTACCTCACTGAAAATTACTGCATAATTTCACAACATGAAAATCACAAATTTATTTTTATTATACAAATACTGATATTAGACACATACACAAAAATTTAACATTATTCTCGATTTTGACAGAAAAATACATAAATTTACGTGTATTATGTATTACCGAAATGATTGTATAGAGGGCCAAAATCAGTCATTTCTTCTGTCAAGTTGTGGGGATAATTTTTGTGTAAAATATCAATACATTTCTAATATATTATACAATCTGATTTTCTTGTTCATTTGATGAAATTTTGCAGTAATTTTCAGTGAGGTACAGTACCACTAATGAAAACATCCTTCATAGGTTGCAGCGTTGTAGCACACACTTTTAATGCTTTAATATGTTTCTCAGGTCTATTAGGAACAAAGTTTGCTCAGAAGTCACTCAATGTTCAATGATCCCTAATGGGTTTCATTCACCAGTGCATAACAACAAATGCTTAAATGGCCAGCTCCACTGTTTATAACCTTAGCTATTAAGAAAGGGATATAAAATACCTAGACTACATGCACATATCTACTGTATAAATCATATCACTCTGAAATGAAGAAGACTATTAAAACAAATTATAGACTGCCCTCCTTAGATTTTAAACTCCCTAAATGTCTAATACAATATGTTATGAATCTGTGAGTGTCTATTCATAAACCTTTTAGGCAAGAAAATTATACTGGGTTGTTCATGAAGTATACCTCTACTTAAGTGTATTTTGAATAAGCTTGAAGAACTACAAATTAAAAAGGGAAATTGTTCTATTTGGTTAAATTGAAATTTTCTTTACTCAGCACTTAGAGCTGGTTTACAGTTAAGTCCTGTTATGAAGTTTACCATGATGAATAAGTCTGGCTATAAATTTCCAGTCCAATGCATCCAAACTCACCAGTGTTATAACTCACTGATGAATTTTTTTTTTTTTTAAAGTCAAAATGAATTCTCAGCCCCACATTACATGCATGAGACTTGGCCCTGCAGTAGCCAAATCTACAATACCTGGCTCTTCACAATCAGTTCCATTGTGTGCATATAGAAGATTGGGAGTGTAATTACTGATGCGTAAAATCACTGAACTATTTGTGGTGGGTTTCTTAATTGCTTCTTGCAGTCTAAAAGTCATACCCGCCGAAATGGAGGTTCTTGCCGGTGAAAAATTTAAAATCAGTAGCGACGATTAATGACATACAAAGCAATAAAATAAATAAAATGTACATAATTGCTCAAAACAGAAAATGCAAAAAACAAACAGCAGAACTTATGTGAAATCGATAGAAAATTAGAAAATGATATTGGAAATAAAACCACGGAATAAAAGGAACTAGATATGAGTAAGGAACGTAATGAATACAAACTATTAGGAAACGCAAAGCATAAAAGTTTGCCGAAAAAGTTATCAAGGGTTAAGAAACTTTTATAACAAAGAAGAAAACATTTCACCTAAAATACCTTAAAATTAAATAAGAATATGTACCAAATGTTGGCAATAGATTTAAATTACTGATGCTGCCAATTTTCACTCATGTTCAAGTTCTGTACCTGTACAACATGAATAGTCTGAAACTGTATTCACTTGTAGTAACAATACTATTGCACCATAAAATGCATTTTAAAGTGAGAAAAGGAATCATTTCTCCAGGTAACAAATTTTCATTTTGAAGTTGAAATTTACTTTGGAAATTCACGTACTTCACTACCCACACTTCAAAGATAATAGCAACAACAAACATGTTTTAGTTAGTCAAGTAAACACTTGACTTCACTGTGAAGGTGATTGGTTAGTCAGAAGTAAACACTTGACTGTGAAGGTGATCACAAAGGCTTTTGATTTATGTACACTTTTTCATATGAATTGTACACTATTGTGTTTTCCAGTGTACAGTAAAAGCAGTAACACACCGAACGCGACACGGCGAGCGATTTTTTAGATAATCATACAGGAAACGAATATTATAAGATAGTTCGACTTTTTTGCTTACACACGATGAAGTTTACAATTGAGGCTTTCTGATGATACTGGAAAAGTTGTTAGAAATGCTTTTTTGTTCAAACTATGGAGAAATTCGCTTTTCTGTCGCAATGCAAATTTTGCTTTATTGGGCATAGAAAGGCCATTTCAATCAATTTTCAGTTATCATCTGAGTCACCATGCTATGATAATGCTTCTCTGAAAACAAGAAGTCAAAATGTTTCTTTTCCTTTGTTTTATTTAATTTTGTTTAAAAAATTGCTCGCTGCGTCGCGTTCGGTGTGATGATCTGTAATGTTGAAATTGTAATTTGCAAGATAGTATCATTAAAGATCTACAAAGGGGACTTATACAGACCTTTTCAAATCTGAATCAGCAATTTCCAGAGAACTAATTTAACTATTGTCACATAATCAAAATGTATGTATACATAATGAGCCAATTGTATGTACAGGCGGAATCTTTTCGACCAATCAAATTACGGGGAATTCTTGGTCTTCTGCACAATTCAATTAAGGTATAGGAAAGAAATGCTATCAAATGCTCATCATATATGCATTATACATGATTATGAAGTCAGTATGCACGTGCATTGTTGCTTTTTCTTGCAGCAAGTGCAGCTGACTGGCTAGGTAACAAAGGGCAGTTGATTGATCAAAGAACTGAAGTAATCACGTTCGAATAAAATCGGTTTGACTCAAAGGCTGTTCTTACTTCATTACTTAATCTTAAATGGGATAACCTCACCTGCCACCTCCTCCTCCGGAAACTCTTTTCTCCCACCCTCTGCAGGAAAAGTGTTCTTTTCTTCTGGATACCCAGCCATGTTGGCATCCCTGGCAATGACAGGGCTGATACAGCCGCTAAGCTTGCCCTTAACCTCCTCCCTTCCCCTTTTCCCAAAACCCTCTCTGACATCAAACCGCTTATCGCTTCTCTTGTTCGTGACCGCTGGCAAACCTTATGGAACTTCCAAATTGATAACAAACTCCATGTTATCCAGCCCACAATCCCAATCAAATCCACCATCAACAACCTTTCTCGATCGACAACGTTCATATTACCCGTCTTAGAATTGGTCACACCCACCTCACTCACTCCCACCTCCTTATTGGTTCCCCCAACCCCTCTGTAACAATTGCCACTGCATCCTTACAATCCAACACGTTCTCCTTGCTTGCCCCTGTACAACCTTCCCAGAGCTTCTCTCGCTCCCCACAACTCAATTGCTGAGTTCTTCCAAAAAAATCCTCCAGATAAAATCGTCTCCTTCCTTCAGCATGCATCCCTCTACAACCATATTTAATCCTCCTCTTCCACCCCCTCTCTACTTTGTTTTTAGTTTTACCCATGCACCTCCTCTCTCGATCACAGCTTTCTGGCTTTTGTTCTTGAATTTCTCTCATTCTTCCCCTGGTCTCTTTCCTTACTACCTCTAAAATGATCTGACCTCTCAGGCACAATTTGACCTTCGTTGTCGTGGTGCCGTTAAGACCTCATCAAACAAACAAACATTGAAAGGATCTGTTAGAAAGAGGTGTAAATTTTGGGTTTAGAACAGTCTTTAAATTTCAGTAATAGCACTCTTAATTAGTATTGTCTGTTAGAAGTTTTAGGAATTTTCAGTAATGCTTAATATCTGTTTGTCTGGGCAGACAGCTCCAAAATATCTTTGTAACTATTTGAGTTTCTTTCGTAATTCTCATAATAACTAAAATGATGAGTAAATCTATTCTTTGTATAATTTACTGAGGGGTACATGGTTATTACTCAAAATTTTGGATCAGAATTTGCCTTACCCCAATAAAATACCAAGTATTTACATAAGAAAAGAACAATGTTACCAACTAGTCATATTGTTCCTCACAAATAAGCTCTCGAGTGAGTGGGTACTTACGGAAAGTAGGAGAAGACGCCATGTTTAAGAACTTTTATTACTCTCTTCTTTTCGACTGCTCGTTAACAAGTGATTTAATTTCGTGATTCAACATTGACAAGAAGTAAAAGCCAGAGTCATGATACAAAATAAGAAAGAACATTAGTATTTATCCATCAGTGGTTGTTCTATATTAAAGCTGCATACAGTATGTATTTTTGGCCTATGGTACTGGGTGACCAGTGATAACTCAGCTTTTTTCCAAAGAAACCTATAGATTTGGTTTAAGGAGGTACACTTACCATTTTGTAACATAATGGATTGCATGTCCTTCACATATTCTGTGCTATTAATTATAATATACTGTTATATTAATACCTGCATTTAATTTCATTCAGTTATATCTTTCTCTTTTTGTTCAAGGCTTCACCCAGCACTTTTACGACAGGCGTCTTATGGCACGATAAAGATCGGGTGCTACCATAAATTTAAAAGGTTACTCGTGGAGAATCCTGAGGATGAAACTTTACTTGTGAACGTCCTTTGTGGTATGGCAGCCGGGGTGTTTGCTTCTACGATTGCCAACCCAACAGATGTATTAAAGGTAAGGTGCCATCCTTGCTGTTTTAGGGTAATGATAATAATGGTGCGAAGCATAGCGCCATACTTAGAAAATGGTCCGGTTCATCCTTGCTGCTTTGGGGTAATGGTAATAGCGGTGCAAAGCATAGCACCATACATAGAGAATGGTCTGGTCCATCCTTGCTGTTTTGGGGTAATGATAATAGCGGTCGGTGCAAAGCATATAGAGAATGGTCCGGTCCATCCTTGCTGTTTTGGGTAATGATAATAGCGGTGCAAAGCATAGCGCCATACATAGAGAATGGTCCGGTCCATCCTTGCTGTTTTGGGGTGTTTTGGGGTAATGATAATAGAGAATGGCGTCCATCCTTGCTGTTTTGGGGTAATGATAATAGCATGCGAGGCATCATACATAGAGAATGGTCCGGTCCATCCTTGCTGTTTTGGGTAATGATAATAGCGGTGCAAAGCATAGCGCCATACATAGAGAATGGTCCGGTCCATCCTTGCTGTTTTGGGGTAATGATAATAGCGATGCGAGGCATAGCGTCATAGATAAAGAATGGTCCGGTCCATCCTTGCTGTTTTGGGGTAATGATAATAGCGATGCGAGGCATAGCGTCATACATAGAGAATGGTCCGGTCCATCCTTGCTGTTTTGGGTAATGATAATAGCGGTGCAAAGCATAGCGCCATACATAGAGAATGGTCCGGTCCATCCTTGCTGTTTTGGAGTAATGATAATAGCGGTGCAAAGCATAGCGTCATACATAGAGAATGGTCCGGTCCATCCTTGCTGTTTGGGGTAATGATAATAGCGGTGTGAAGCATAGCGCCATACATAGAGAATGGTCTGGTCCATCATTGCCTTTTTTAGGTAATGATAATAGCAATGCTAAGCATAGCGCCATACATAGAGAATGGTTCAGTTCATCCTTGCTGTTTTGGGGTAATGATAATAGCGATGCGAGGCATAGCGTCATACATAGAGAATGGTCCGGTCCATCCTTGCTGTTTGGGGTAATGATAATAGCGATGCAAAGCTTAGCGCCATACATAGAGAATGGTCCGGTCCATCATTGCCTTTTTTAGGTAATGATAATAGCAATGCTAAGCATAGCGCCATACATAGAGAATGGTTCGGTTCATCCTTGCTGTTTTGGGGTAATGATAATAGCGGTGCAAAGCATAGCGCCATACATAGAGATTGGTCTGGTCCATCCTTGCTTTTTTTTGGGTAATGATAATAGTGGTGCAAAGCATATAGAGAATGGTCTGGTCCATCCTTGCTGTTTTGGGGTAATGATATTAGCGGTGCAAAGCATAGCGCCATACATAGAGATTGGTCTGGTCCATCCTTGCTTTTTTTTGGGTAATGATAATAGTGGTGCAAAGCATATAGAGAATGGTCTGGTCCATCCTTGCTGTTTTGGGTAATGATATTAGCGGTGCAAAGCATAGCGCCATACATAGAGAATGGTCCGGTCCATCCTTGTTGTTTTGGGTAATGATAATAGCGATGCGAGGCATAGCGTCATACATAGAGAATGGTCCGGTCCATCCTTGCTGTTTTGGGTAATGATAATAGCGGTGCAAAGCATAGCGCCATACATAGAGAATGGTCCGGTCCATCCTTGCTGTTTTGGGGTAATGATAATAGTGGTCGGTGCAAAGCATATAGAGAATGGTCCGGTCCATCCTTGCTGTTTTGGGTAATGATAATAGCGGTCGGTGCAAAGCATATCCATTCTTGCTGTTTTGGGGTAATGATAATAACGGTGCAAAGGTCCATCCGACTTTAGATGTTCATACTCTCAAAGTCGACTTGATCGAGTGCCGAGTGGTGGACTTGGTCAAGTGCCAACATTCTCAAGGTCGGGAATCTGCATAGCAATGGCGTAACAATAAAGCTCAGGCACGCCAACCAGCTGCAAAGGGCAAAATAAACTTACACTCAAATACGTTTTTACTTAAATTAATCATTTGCCTACAAAAATGTAGATTTTAGCTTATTTTGACAAATGTTTTCAATAAAAAGTTGGCAATTTGGCAGACAGTCATACACCTACTTTTAGATGTTAGGAAAAATGGGTAATGACATATGTCAGAAGGTATGTTCCATTTTAATCTAACTTTGATTGTTATTAGATCATAACTGTGGCTATTAAAATGAAATTTGACTATTTTTTTGTGCTGAGCTTAAATCTCAAAGTAAGGTCTTACCGAAGTATACATATTATTCACTTTGACAGGATTAGTTCAGTGGCCTAGCAAGTCCATCTTTAGGGAAAAAAGATTTTAATAGAAATGAAATCATTTTCATTGTGATTCTGAAGAGCAAAATACTGAATTTATACCTCGTTGAAGAGGGATTATGGTGAACTTTATGCAAGTTATCATGGAAAGAAATCGATCACTTTTCTGTTATGTTTATTTTAGTCACAAAGACATTCGCCAGTATGCGGAATTGATTTACAGCCGTTATTGTCTTTGACATACGTCACTACACAAAAAGAGGGATGATTTTTAAGATAACAGGTAATTATAATTTAAGACCTGTAAAAAGGTCGAGGAAAAATTAATGTTGAAAATGTGTACGTATACCTGTAATGTAGCCATATGCATATTTAGTAGGAATATGCAGGAATTTGGGTCAACTCGATCGGTTATGGACACAACAATTGTTTGATAACAATTATGGACAGTATGTTATCAAATGTAATTACTGTATTTGACGTAATATGCTCCCAGGGCGGTTAAGAAAGTAAAATTGCTCTGCTTTTTGGGCCTGAAGTTTCTTCCTGATGAGCTTCTTTCTGTACATATATGTGAACTGGTTCTAGCCCCACAATAACCACCACAAACACATCACCTAAAATAAGCAAAGAATGTAACAAAACATGAGGAATTCAAGTTTTCAAATTAATCAAATTATTTATGTTATTGGTCAAACAATGTTGGGTGAACGCTTATTAGAGCAGGGAGTGCTTATTAGAGCAGGGGGTGCTTATTAGAGCAGGGGCGCTTATTAAAGCAGGGGCGCTTATTAGAGCAGGGGCGCTTATTAGAGCAGGGGCGCTTATTAGAGCAGGGGCGCTTATTAGAGCAGGGGCGCTTATTAGAGCAGGGGCGCTTATTAGAGCAGGGGCGCTTATTAGAGCAGGGGCGCTATTAGAGCAGGGCGCTTTATTAGAGCAGGGGCGCTTATTAGAGCAGGGGCGCTTATTAGAGCAGGGGCGCTTATTAGAGCAGGGGCGCTATTAGAGCAGGGGCTTTATTAGAGCAGGGGCGCTTATTAGAGCAGGGGCGCTTATTAGAGCAGGGGCGCTTATTAGAGCAGGGGCGCTTATTAGAGCAGGGGCGCTTATTGGAGCAGGGGCGCTTATTAGAGCAGGGGCGCTTATTAGAGCAGGGGCGCTTATTAGAGCAGGGGCGCTTATTAGAGCAGGGGCGCTTATTAGAGCAGGGGCGCTTATTAGAGCAGGGGCGCTTATTAGAGCAGGGGCGCTTATTAGAGCAGGGGCGCTTATTAGAGCAGTTTTGATTGATATCATGCTATATACCTCCTGCTGTGATACAGTGTATGGGGAATTTTCATTAATGTTAAAGGTATATGGACAGGTAGAGATTTTATATTTATAAATCAGAACAGATCTCTAAATTATGACCAAAGCACATGTACTGTCAGATTTTATGGCCAATCAGATTTTGAAGAAATGTATACAAAAGTATAACATTAAAGATAGCTCAAAATCTCTAATGTAATGAACTTTACTGAGCCTACTAAGAAGTATACTGAGCCTACTGAGGACTATACTGAGCCTACTAAGAAGTATACTGAGCCCACAGAACTATACTGAGCCTACTGAGAACTTACTAAGCCTACTGAGAACTTTACTGAGCCTACTGAGAACTTACTGAGCCTACTGGGCTGTTTAGAGAAACAACAACCCTGGACTTAATCTAACTAGATGACATACACAGTGATAGTATTGTAATGTAAACTTTGTAGATTTAAGCAATATAGTATAGACGACATCAAGTAAAAGCAAACACAATGATCTGCTAAGTTGATACACGTTATTACCATGATAAATATCTGTTGCAATAGCTTTCGAGTCCAAAATCCTCAAAAGCCTACAAGGTTGAATTAAAACATCACTTAAAATCACTCATCAATAAACAAACAATACCTTCACTGGTAAATTCCACCCTATTTGTAAATTATTACTTCAAGCCAGACACCTAAATTTGACCACAGGGGAATACTTTTGTCCTTGTGTTTAGTGTGAAAGTCAGTGCAGCTGCAGTGAAATCTGTTTACTATCAATGTCAGATTATGACCATGGAAATTGAGGGGAAGTGTGTGGAAAATCCCTGGTGCAATTGCTAATTGCTTGTGCTGGATTGTGGTTTCTGTTGTGAGCAATACAAAAATATAGACCTGGACAGATTTGAGATTTTGTCAGGGCTTAAAAAACAAAAGGTATTGCGAGATTCAATGACTTAATGATGGTAACTGCTCTTGTGTTGTTAACCATCTTTCACCATCTGCTTCTGTTCTTATGGCTACACTGCTTGAACTCTGTTTCTATACTCTAAGACTGACTGTAACTTGATGTTTCTATACTCTAAGACTGACTGTAACTTGATGTTTCTATACTCTAAGACTGACTGAGACTCCAAGTTACTGTACTCTTCTGTTCTTATGGCTACACTGCTTGAACTCTGTTTCTATACTCTAAGACTGACTGTAACTTGATGTTTCTATACTCTAAGACTGACTGTAACTTGATGTTTCTATACTCTAAGACTGACTGTAACTTGATGTTTCTATACTCTAAGACTGACTGAGACTTGATGTTTCTATACTCTAAGACTGACTGAGACTCCAAGTTACTGTACTCTTCTGTTCTTATGGCTACACTGCTTGAACTCTGTTTCTATACTCTAAGACTGACTGAGACTCCAAGTTACTGTACTGCTCTGTTCTTATGGCTACACTGCTTGAACTCTGTTTCTATACTCTAAGACTGACTGAGACTCCAAGTTACTGTACTGTTCTGTTCTTATGGCTACACTGCTTGAACTCTGTTTCTATACTCTAAGACTGACTGAGACTCCAAGTTACTGTACTCTTCTGTTCTTATGGCTACACTGCTTGAACTCTGTTTCTATACTCTAAGACTGACTGAGACTCCAAGTTACTGTACTGCTCTGTTCTTATGGCTACACTGCTTGAACTCTGTTTCTGTACTTGAAGACTGACTGAGACTCCAAGTTACTGTACTGTTTTGTTCTTATGGCTACACTGCTTGAACTCTGTTTCTGTACTTGAAGACTGACTGAGACTCCAAGTTACTGTACTGTTCTGTTCTTATGGCTACACTGCTTGAACTCTGTTTCTATACTCTAAGACTGACTGAGACTCCAAGTTACTGTACTCTTCTGTTCTTATGGCTACACTGCTTGAAATCTGTTTCTATACTCTAAGACTGACTGAGACTCCAAGTTACTGTACTCTTCTGTTCTTATGGCTACACTGCTTGAAATCTGTTTCTATACTCTAAGACTGACTGAGACTCCAAGTTACTGTACTCTTCTGTTCTTATGGCTACACTGCTTGAACTCTGTTTCTATACTCTAAGACTGACTGAGACTCCAAGTTACTGTACTCTTCTGTTCTTATGGCTACACTGCTTGAAATCTGTTTCTATACTCTAAGACTGACTGAGACTCCAAGTTACTGTACTGCTCTGTTCTTATGGCTACACTGCTTGAACTCTGTTTCTATACTCTAAGACTGACTGAGACTCCAAGTTACTGTACTCTTCTGTTCTTATGGCTACACTGCTTGAACTCTGTTTCTATACTCTAAGACTGACTGAGACTCCAAGTTACAATGATGAAAGAACACACAATTACAATGACAAGGTGTTACCTGCATAAGTTCAAGGATAGCAAATGCGATCCATTCAACGCTTAGCGCCTCCCGGACAAGAACGACGCAAGTAAATCTGTCAATCACATGTCTGTGATTTTAGGAGATAAAGACAAGGTCTTTGAGAACTTATTTTCAATCATTTGCTTATTTGTTTTTTGGCAAATCTGGATATTGATTCATCAACAGCTTTTTGGAAAAAAATATAATTTTTGATGTGGAAATTTATTAGAGGTATTTAAAATGGTCACTTTGGTATGGTAGAAGGGATTTTGGATAGGTGGATTAAGGGACTTTGGTAAGGTGGAAGGGACTTTGGTAGAGACTGTGGGCGAGTGCTAGGATTTTGGGGTGGGTGGTACGGTTTTTGGGTGGGTGGATGAATTTTGGGTAGGTGGTAGGGTTTTTGGGTGGGTTGAAGGATTTTTGTGTGGGTGGTAGGGTTTTTTGGGTGAATAGTAGGGTTTTGGGGTAGGTACTTTGGTAAGTGGTCAGGCTTTTGGGTGAGTGGTCAGAATTTTGGGTGAGTGGTCAGGCTTTTGAATAAGTGGTCAGGCTTTTGAATGCATGAAAGGAAATGAATAGTGTTAGGGAATTTGGGCATGTGGTAGGGATTTTTATTCATTAGCAGAGAGTTTGAACTGGAGAAGGGACAGCTTTTGGGTGAGTGGTCAGAATTTTGGGTGAGTGGTCAGGCTTTTGGGTAAGTGGTCAGGCTTTTGGGTGCATGAAAGGAATTGAATAGTGTTAGGGAATTTGGGCATGTGAAAGGGATTTTTATTTATTAGAAGAGAATTTGAACTGGAGAAGGGACGGCTTTTGGGTGAGTGGTCAGGCTTTTGGGTGAGTGGTCAGGCTTTTGGGTAAGTGGTCAGGCTTTTGGGTAAGTGGTCAGGCTTTTGGGTACATGCATGAAAGGAACTGAATAGTGTTAGGGAATTTGGGCATGTGATAGGGATTTTTATTCATTAGAAGAGAGTGAATTGGAAGAGGGACGGCTTTTGGGTGAGTGGTCAGAATTTTGGGTGAGTGGTCAGGCTTTTGGGTAAGTGGTCAGGCTTTTGGGTGCATGCATGAAAGGAACTGAATAGTGTTAGGGAATTTGGGCATGTGATAGGGATTTTTATTCATTAGAAGAGAGTTTGAATTGGGGAAGGGACTTTTGATAGATGAAAGAAACTTTGGTTATGTGGTTTATTGGATGACGGAAGAGATTTTGAATAAGTGAAAGTTACTCTGGTTGAGTGGAATGCTCATTGGTTAAGGAGTCTTACTCGTATGCGAACGGGATTGAGTTTGATTTACACCGCCAGCACTGCATTGTGTCCTTGAACAAGACACTTTACTTGCTCCAGTCCACTCAGCTGTAAAATGAGTACCAGCATTGCTGGGGAGTTAAACTGCGATGGACTGGCATCCCATCCAGGAGGAGTCATGTGCTCTCATTAGCATTACACGATATACCAGTTTATACTAACAAAAGTACCGGTACTTTATGGTGCCGGTATAGAAGTACCGCTGAGTACCATCAGTATCGATACTTGCAAGAGTAAGTTATAAAAGATACCTTTAAATCACTTAAAAATTAGCAAAAATATTACTTTTTAGAAATATATGTATTTGAACATGGTACATCACCTAGAAATTTCATAAGAACATACATGTAATATTTATGGGAAGACATAGTTGCAAAACTTGCGAAGTTCGTAAGTATTCCCGCTACTCCTTGAACTTTCAGAAGCAGCTGGCCTAGTTATGGTGCACCAACTAGTTTTGCAAATATGCAATACACATGTATTACAGTAATGTTAGTACAGAGCGGGAAAGTACCGATTATAACTTTTGTGCAAACTTGCTAGGCCCAACTGTCATGAAATATGCCTGTATTTTTAGTACTATCGTGACAAGAAAATTTCATTAGAATATATTTAAATTCTTTTGAAAAGACATGTATGCACTCACTTTCGTTCTAGAATTGCTTCAGTCAATAAATAAATGTTGAAAATTCACAACAGTGTTGAACATTTCGAGTGTAAATTTTTTCTTCTGACATGAAAGGGCAGGTGAAAGAAAGAAATTAATCCCCTTCCACATCATTTCTCATTTACCTTAAAAATAATAATCTGCAAGTCACATTATGAAAATTCTCTTCATAATCAGCAATTATTTTTTTCCAAACAAAACTTGAAGAAAGAACTATAATATAGTATGTCAAGATCCTTCAAAGCAGAAAAAAGGCAAATCAGTTTGGGAAAAAAAAAGGACACTAAGCTACAGTATGAAAGCCAAACTAATCATCTTGAATTCCAATATACCAACTAATGTGCCAACTAATATACCAACCCTGGCCCATATAGACCAGTGTTGTGCAATTCTACAGCAAAAATAAAATGTGCTCCGGATGCCATTTTGAAGCTCTTTTAAACTTTCATTTCGGCCCTTCCAAATCTGGGAGTTACTTTGCCATTTGGATGTGGAATTTCAGTAACCCGTCCAATTTGTTTATGGTATTTACTTTATTTAAGAAGGTGAGTTTTCGAAAGTTTCATGGACTTTGCTGTATAAACTCATTGCTTGAGTGTACAAGCTGCAATGTGTACAGTACAGTTAGTGTTGATTTGTGTACAAACAGTCTCAAGTCAGTTGTGAACAGAATCACAGAGGTTTTAGGCAAATTGGGGATTTGAATATTGATGATTATTGTACTTAATATTAGAAGCCCCAAAAGGCATGAATAATGATGAGAAATCGATCTGTATTTTTGATCCTTTTTTTTGGCCTGTAACTATTCTGAAAGTTTTGCAAGAGTAGGCCTACACTGTGTTGTTCTTTCGGCCAATTACGCACATGTGCAAGTCACTGCAAGACTTGCATATTATTACAAATGGATGTGTCTAAGTTGAAAAAAAGTATGTAGATTTAGAGTTGAATAAACTTTCAATGCAAGTTGCAAACTTGTGTTAATAAACAGAATGTCGGAGATTCGTGAGGTGTAATCGGGCGATTAGTTTGATCGTATAACCTTAAATATCAGGTGTATATTTATGTTTTAATGGTTAAAACAGTAGCCTCTTGTAATGTGGGAACTTCTTTTGGTGTACAATTCCATGGTACTGTAAGTTATAGTTCATATTGCCACTCTTGGGTATTCACCTGTAAAGATACCGGTACTTCGGTATTACCGGTACCATTTGCGTCGGTAGTAATGGCCCTCATTTTCACCAGCACCGTGAGAACCGGGGATAAGCCTGGCCTTATATAATGAGCCTAACGGCTTGGATGGATTTACCTAACTTAACTATTTCAAAATTACCATTACTAAGCCAAAAAGATGATTTTGCTTTTAAAGAAATTCAAATTTCATTTTTGGGAATCAAACCTGGTACCTTTTGCATACCTTAACCACTGAGCCACTGCACGTCTGCACTTTTGGACCGAGAAATCCCTTATTGTGTTGCAGTTTATTTAGGGAGGAGATACGTTGATTATGCGATATGATTATGCGATATGATTATTAATTCGTTAAAGTCGTCATACACAAATAAAAAGAAAAGTTGCTTTTTGAATATTTTGACAGGTTCGGATGCAAGCACAGAGTGCAAGTTTTGCAAATACGGGGATGTTTGATTCATTCGCTCATATCTACCATACAGAAGGAACAAGAGGTTTATGGAGGGTAATGTAATTCAATGGACTATTATTTTAACCAGTACATGTATTTAGAGAATTTTGCTATCTTATCAAATATTACCAGAAGATCATTTTCGTTTTCTTTCCTTACGTTTGGAGTAAAATCAGTACCTCAGATTTATCATTTACTAACCCCAACTTATTCATACCCCATGTTAAATATGAAACTGTAGGGAAAAGAGCATTTGCATTTTCTGGGCCTTATTTCTGGAATAATCTCCCTCCAAAAGTCATGAATCTCTTTCAATTTTATTCTTCAAAAACATAACATGTTATTAAAAAACTCACCTTTTTGTTTAGCCTTCCCTGACAATTCTTAATTTGTTAGTTTCTCCCATGCATGTTGTTTGTTTCTTATCATGCCATACTGTATGTTCAGTTTTGTTTCTTCATATTGTTTTTGTTTTATTGGTTATATGCTTTATTAGGTTACTTATAAAGCACAACTGAACATTTATTTGTAATGGTAGTGCGCTATCTAAGAAATTTAAACTTAAATTTAAACTTAAAATCACACTAATTAGGCTTTTCTATATGACTGGAAAAAAAGCCTAATTACCATAATACCGAAGAAGGGTGAGCTTACGATGTGCAATAATTCCATAGGCATCTAACTACTACCAACAGCTAGCAAGATCATGGGATGGATGTATCATTTGGCAAAATGAATGACGCTGTTGACAGGATACTTAGATCTGAGCAAGCAGGGTTCAGGCAGGGAAGGGGCACTAGTGAACAGATATTCATCCTCAGAAACATGTTAAAACAGTGTATAGAATGGCAATCTAGCTTATACATCAATTTTATTGACTTTAAAAAGGCCTTTGATAGTATTGACAGAGCAAAGCTGTGGGACATATTGAGCCACTATGGTGTACCACAAAAGATTACCAACATTACAAAGCAGTGGTACGATGGAAGCAAATCCGCAGTCCTGTTTGAAGGTGTAACATCAGATTGGTTCGATGTAGCAACAGGTGTAAAGCAAGGATGTCCCATGCCAGGCTTCTTGGTCATCATTGCACTCGACTGGGTAATGCGAGGTACTGTCAATTGTCACAGGAGTGGCATTAGGTGGAACTTCTTCACGTTATTGGAAGATTTAGGGTTTGCCGATGACATCATTGCCTTATGTCAAGCAAATGGGATTATTTACAGACAAAACTTTACGACTTCAAATTAATGCAAGGTATGTAGGGCTATCAATGAATAATATCAAGATATAGGTGATGAAACTGCTAGAAGGCAAGATGCTTTCTCCGTGAACGGAAAAGAGGTGGATGACATTAATGAATTCACATATTAAGGAGCCACCCTGACAAAAGATGGCGGAAAACTGATTGACATAAGGAGAAGAATAGGCAAGGCTAGAAATACTTTCATCACCTTAAACAACAATTGGAAATCTTAACAACTACAGCTTAAGGACAAAATTTAAAAATATTTTAAACAATTGTTATGTATGTGCTTCTATACGAATCATGCACATGAAGAATAAATAAGGTCGACATTAAAAAAGTAGATACATTTCAATGAAACTGCCTACGCATTATATTGAAAGTCCGATGGCCAAAAGTAATTTCAAATAATGACTTGTATAGAAAGACAAGGTACCGACAAGAATAACAATTCGTGAGAGAAGATGGAAAGAAATTGGATATATTGTACATAGAGATGCCACCAATAATTCAAGGGTAGCTTTGTCCTGGACACTAGATGGGCGAAGAGAAAGAGGCAGGCCAAAAACAACTTGGAGGCGAATGGTAAAGAAGGAGAGAGTGATGCTCGGATGGGGGAGCTGGAACCAAGCCAGTGAAGTGGTACAAGACAGGAAGAGATGGATCTCTGTGCTGAAGGCCTTAATCTCCATGAGGAGAAGGTAGCAGTGAGTGATTAATCCAAGGCTTTTTAATGCTCAAAACTGGTTTTATCCCAATTTAACGAACTGTTACAGATTGAGGGTCTGGATTTATCCAGGGTGTGGCATCAATTGAAAGTAAAAAAAAAAACTAAATTTAAATTTGAATATGTGAAGGATTAAAGAGCACAGTATTTACTTAAGGAAATCAAAAAGTGCCCCTGATTATACATCACACTAACTTTGCTAAACAATCGCTGGTTTCTAAAGATCTTTTATCATTTCATTCTCTCTTATACTTTCATATTTCTAAAAGATTTAAAACAAATACACCCAAATTTCTGATTCTATGAGGTAGTTGACCTTTCTTAGCCCGTCATATTGTTGTGTAATGAATGTGCCTTGACCTGTGCAAATATTTGTTAAGCAAACTTTCTTTTGACATCTGCAGGGAGTTTTTCCAACGGCACAGAGAGCGGCGATCGTGGTGGGTGTAGAACTTCCAATATACGACTGGTGCAAAAAAACCTTTTTAGCTAAAAATCTTATGGGCGATAATATCGTGAACCATTTTGTGTGAGTACTGAAGATTATTTTGTCAACTTCATATGTGGCTGAAAAGATAAAAAATACATCCCAAAGTTTGAAGTTCTATCAGAAATATGTGAAAAAACTGAAAACAAATGGTCATTATCAGTTCTTTTCATATAAGGGTGTTTCATCTGACGTCAAGAGGTCACATGACTTTGTTTACATCACCATTTTATGGGAAGAACCACTGTCGTACATACGTTTGCATGTTGTTGTATAAGATTATTTTTGTAAGATAAATATGCCTGAATGTTGCTGTGCCGTCGGTTGCACTAATAGATGTGTGTGGGGGAATAAAAGACATTTTCGCAATTTCCATCTGATCCTAATCGACATTCGAAGTGGGTTTCTGCTGTACGACGTGACGTCTTTAACCTGTTGGTCACATAAGGATTTGCAGCGAGCACTTTATATCAGGTATGTAGACTTTGTCTGAGTAAAACGAACAATCAGCTGGCGGTAACATTAAAATTACTCTTTGTATACCCGGTGAAAATATAACCTCCTTAAGGAAAATATGAAGAAAAATCGGAATCGAGCAAAAAACTGCAATCAGTAAAATTCGCTGAACTGGTACTGGTAGGTTAGCATGTAGTATGTTTGTTTACGTGTGATGTGACTGAGCTGTAAAGACGCGTAAAACGCAACAACTCTGCTGCCCTGCAAAATGGAGTCCAGTTGAGTTAAGGTCACGTGATGAAATCCCTCTATTGTCTGCCTTTATTATCACAGTGTATATCATTGCGGTTTATAAAAGCCTTGATTAGGCACAACTCGGAAAATACAGCTGCTTTTGACATAATTGAAAGATTATTCTATTTTGTTGATGATTTAAAGGTTTTTCTTGTGAATGCAAAATCTATACCTATTTTATATCTTTAAAGAGTGCGTGACATCTCATGATACCTTGTTATTTGAACAATTTGATAATTATTCCACTGAAAATTTGTGTTGGTTGTAATTGCAGCTATAGAAGAGACAAGTACATATAGCATACATTCTCATGTCTTGCACGTAAAAATTGGTGAACTTGTGATGATGTCACACTCAAAACAAATTTCTTACGACACTTCCACATCATGCAAACAACAGCATTATGTGTTGAATTTTCCATGTATTCATACTAGCAGTACGGATGCAGAATGATTTTTCATCAATACATTTCTCACCATGCTGTTTTAAAAAAATATATATTTATATTAGATCAATGTTTTTTTTAAGGATTGGAATCACGACGCAAAGAAGAAGCTTGGCTTATTGAACTTACACTGTATATGTATGTTCTGCATGAGATCATTCTTACAGTGACGTCACACATCTTCTGGTTTCGCTTTGCAGTTTTTCAAATCTTGCATAGTCCGGAGATATGATTACTTGATTATACTTGATTATTTTTGTATACAAAATAGTTTTTTTATGGGACTTTTAATGGGGCATTATATTTTTCATATTAATCTAATACCACTTTTCACAATTCTTTTTGTGTCTTCATTTATCACCACAGTGAATGTTATTGTTACGTATAAGAAACTATAGAAAGAAAGAAATGAAATGAAGCACTTCCTCATTTTTTTCACAGCTCAAGTTTCATAGCTGGACTGGCAGGCGCAGTCGCTTCTACACCCGTCGACGTTGTGCGAACAAGACTAATGAACCAGAAGAATTATAAGAAAACATTAGGGAATTTACCGGAAGAGACACAATTTATCTATCGCAATTCATTAGATTGTTTCGTAAAGGTATGGATGAAGTATAAAAGCCTTTAAACAAACTATAAGCTTGTTTTTCTGTAAATCTTTTGGGTTATGTGTTTCAAGATTGATTTTATGCTTTGGTTTAAAAGAGCTCGGGGCCGGAAAGTGAGGGCGTATTTTTCTTGAGACTCATTAATAAGCACACACACTTTTCATGCATGTGAAGATACTGAAAATCTTTGATAGGAAAGTTCAAATTAATCATTTTTTTTCTTCTTTTGAACACTTTAATAATTTTTCATTGACACAGGTATCAACAAATTTGACCTGTATTATTCTCAAATTTCCTTGACTTTGCAAAAAAAAGATCAGTTTTGGACCGAGATCTTTAAAATGTAAGGAAAGGTACTGTAAATGGCCACACTGTTAGTAGTTGAAGGTTTTCTTTGTGGAAGTTTGATAGCGTATGATAAAGTTATTCATGGGTGCATCTGTCGATGATAAACTGTTACTCCTGAGCATTGTCGGGATTTACCTCACGAAAGTGAGGCAAATCAAAAGTGGTAGGGGGGGGGCAGGGCAAAATTACACTTAGATACAAACATTCACCATAAAAAGATATAAATTCAGATAAAAAATGAGAGGGAAAATTCCTGTCTTGCTCCTCTCAAATCTTTGCCCATGCAATATGTGAAGACTGCAAAATGGCGGACAGCAATTTTCATTATATTTGCACCGATTTTACATGTTGTGATACAGTGGTAATCATCATGTTTATACATATTTGAAATGTATACTCGTCAATGAATTTAACATCTAAATGCTGAAGCATTGAATTATGAAATTATGAAAACAATATCAAATGAGTAAGACCCTCCTACAACGTCATACAACATTTTGGATCCCCAAAACATGAATTGTTATCCCTAAAAAGGGGCCTGCGCAGCCATCATTCAAGGGTATTGTTATCCCTAAAATGTGCCTGCGCAGCCATCATTCAAGGGTATTGTTATCCCTAAAATGTGCCTGCGCAGCCATCATTTAAGGATATTGTTATCTTTAAAATGTGCCTGCGCAGCCATCATTCAAGGGTATTGTTATCCCTAAAATGTGCCTGTGCAGCCATCATTCAAGGGTATTGTTATCCCGTAAAATGTGCCTGCGCAGCCATCATTCAAGGGTATTGTTATCCCTAAAATGTGCCTGCGCAGCCATCATTCAAGGGTATTGTTATCTCTAAAATGTGCCTGCGCAGCCATCATTCAAGGGTATTGTTATCCCTAAAGTGTGCCTGCGCAGCCATCATTCAAGGTATTGTTATCCCTAAAATGTGCCTGCGCAGCCATCATTTCAAGGGTATTGTTATCCCTAAAGTGTGCCTGCGCAGCCATCATTCAAGGGTACTGTATACTTTGCTTTAATTAAAGAATATATGTTTTTTTTAATCATCTAAAACTGTTTTACAAATTACATATCCAGGTATGCATTCTGTGTAATGATCTTCTTATGATGATCATATCAAAATTCAGACAAAATTATTTTATTGGAATTGTGTTCCAAATCTCTGGTACATATGGTTTTACAAAAAGGACCCAAGGTCTCCAGAAACGTGTCAATAATTAATGGAGGAGGGAAAGTTGAAGGTATGATTTGGACATAAAAGTTGATAATTTTCCTATAGTAGTTGTGCCCGATGAAAATCTATTGCAATAGAGTTTTAGTCCAAAATTATCAATGCCTACAAGATTAGAAAAAACATCACTCAAAATCACTCATCCATCCATAACAGAGAGAGAGAGTTGAACACACAATTACAATGACGTGGTCGTCGCCTGCGTATTTGGTTATGATAGTACAAATGCTCTCACGAAACGCTTAATACGACCCGGACGAGAACACAGGTACGACGTACGGACAGACATAACATCGACAACCAAGTCAATGTCCACGGCCTTTGATAACCAGTCGTGGTACACTGGCGTGTCTACCCACCCCAGGATTGAACCCGGGGCCTCGCGGTCTGTAGACAGGTATGATAACCGCTACACCACAGTAGGTAGATATCCATAACAAATAGAAGTTTACTGTTAAATACAGTCCTATTTGTAAATTATTACTTCAAGGTAGACACATTGATCACAGGGGAATACTTTTGTCCTTGTCTTGAGTGTGAAAGTCAGTGCAACTGCAGTGAAATTTGTTTACTATCTATCAATGTCAGATTATGACCATGGAAAGTGAGGTGAAGTGTGTGGAAATCCCTGGTGTAATTGCTAATTGCTTGTGCTGAATTGGTGGTTCCTGTTGTGAGCAATACAAAAATATAGACCCTGATAGATTTGAGCTTTTGTCTGGCTTAAAACACAAATTGTATTGCGAGGTTTAGACTTAATGATTCTTTTACCATTTTGGGATGACTTTTGATGTACTTTCGAAGGTTACGTTTTTTTCCACTATTTCTCACTCACATGTCTGCACATGAATGTATCAAATTTTGCTTACTTTCAGACTTTTCAGCATGAGGGATTTTTCGCTTTGTACAAAGGTTTCATACCAACGTGGGTACGTCTTGGTCCATGGAATATAATTGTATCCTTTGACAATTTGAAAATTATATATTTTAAGTATTATGCATATATAGCTGCTGCAGAAGGTGAAATGAACTATAAGCATAGAACTATTTTTACCTCGATGTTATGATGCAAAATTGATCTTGTGGAATGATGTGGTTAATTTGTTGCCTTAAAATTGCAGGCCAAATTTTTAAGCAGTGCCTTTACTAATGAATAAAAAAAAATTTTAATCATTAAAAGATTTATCCCAAACACTGAAGAAAATTTCTGAAAATTGACCGAAAAGTGAAGAAAAACTGCCCTTAAAATGAAGTAAAATTTCCAAAAATTACTCGAGACTGCAAGAAATTTCTCAAATATTGAAAGTGATTTCCCAAACATTGAATAAAATTTCTAAAAAATGGAAAGAATTAACCAAGAATTGAAGAAAAATTACCCCAAAGTAAAGAAAAGTTTCCGAAAATTGCACAAGAATTAAAGGAAATTTTCCCAAAGATTGATAAAGATTTCCATGAAATTTTCTGCAAATTGAAGGAAATTTACAAGGATTGGGATTTGGTTATTATTGGGGTAAATAAAAATGTTGGAATTTTTTCAGAGGAGAGGGGTTCCAACCCCAAAACACCCCCCCCCTCCCCATCCCTCCACCCTTGATGTAATCAATTTTGATCAATTTTATAGCTACGAAGATGGTGTTTAACCCTTACTCTACCAGGGCTTTGAAAAAAGCGAGCCCAATTTTCGTAACTTTTTTTTCGTATGCTTTTTTCACAACTTTCCTTTCAATTTCATTCAACAAGTTTGGTTGGAATAGGGGCTAAGGTATTTATCTTCTGAGTAATGAAACCCAATTTAGGTAATATTGGACAAAAATATGTAAATTAAGCAATTTTGGCTAAATTTGGTCAACAAATGGTCAATCTTTGCAGAAGTATAACTTCTTGTCAGTATTGAAAACAGAAATTTGTTTTACATATTTAGATTCTTTATGAAATTTCCTTTCCAATGATACTAATAATTTTTAGAAAGAAAGGAAAGGTGAAAAAACATCAAAAATGATAAAAGTCAAAAGACCCCTGAAAGCTGCAGCAGAAAAATAATTACGCAGTGCACAGTCATGGTGAGACTCGAACCTGGAGCGCTTACGTGCTAGCCGCGTACATTTCCTGTGCACAACATAGTAGTTCAAATTGGTGAGGTGAAATATATTTCCTAAAGGACTGGTTCCAAAAAGAGGTATGCCTGTATTTATATATCAAATGAAAGGAAATTTCAACTGCTTTCGAACAGCGGTTCAACAAAGCATGTGCGATGTACGGTTTGGGTACACAATTTTTTTGAGAGAGAAAATGGCAGAAATTCATGAAATTTTGAAGAAATTTCTCCAGAACAAGAGATTGCAGGTAGGGATTATAAAAATTAGACCAGTAACAAATACTATAATGTCTTAGGACTTGCATGTTTGATTTTGACTCAAAAATGTGATCTTGAAATTATTGTAAGATTTGAAAGAAGTAAAAAAACATTTTTGTAAATTTTTTAGTAATTTTTGAGTTTTACCCCTTTTTTGATATACTTTTTCTCAAAATTCCTATAAAAAAGTTACATTTTGTGAAAGAAATATCTGAGTACTTTAAAATGATACCAAGATTACTCTTATAGGACTGTGGTAAAGTCTCGATTTTATTTTAGAAAAAGGAGTTTTGAAAATGGTGATACTATCGCTGTGTGGTAGAGTAAAGTTTTAACAGAGATTTAAAGCAATTTAGCTTATGTTGCCTCTAAACTTCCATATACCTTTAGACATTAATTTATTAAATAAAAGAACATTCTGTTTAGGTGCAGGTTTACTGGTCTTAAACTGTGTTGTCATATAACACATTGAATATATGTCTCTCTCAATTAAGACTAAAATAATCTCCTTATTTGTTTCAAATCTACATCTTTGACATAATTCAACCATTTTGAATTGTCTCCCTCTTTTGTTGTTAGTATTCTTACATTAACAAATTAAAAGCACCCCATCTATTGTAATACACCATGTTGGTGTTTCTAGTCTAGCTGCATATCATCTTGGCGTGTTTCAAAATTTGCTGCTGCCATCTTGTCATAATTATTCACGATCAGTGAACAGATAGGTCGGGTGTGAAGACAATAGGTTTAGAGTGGGCATAGCCATTTCACAGTTTAATGGATGCTGCAGTTGGCAAATAACAACATTGCTTTAATTTAAACAGCATTGTAGTAATTGGCAGTTTGTCAATACATTGTCAATAAGTTATTTTCACAGAAAGTCTACAAATTATTTTGCAGAGGGTAAAGTATTTTACAGACAGTCATGAAATGACTAGATTTTAGATTTATAGATTGTGCAGAAGGCCAAAATATTTCTGTTTTTGGTTGATTAATTTGTTGGTTCGCATGCAAGGCAAAATGCGAACCTATGTAATGGCGATTTCATCCGTATGGCTTTTACAGTTTTTTTTCTGAAATTTCTCAGAAATATTAAAGTTTTTCAAGAATTCCTCAGAAAATGTTAAAGTTTTTTCAGAGTTCCTCAAAAAAAGTTAAAAGTTTTTTCAGATATCCTTATTTAAGGTTAGAATTTCTTTACAAAATGTTAAAAAAATTTAGAGACACTTAAGACAGGATTGAAGACTAGTTTTCTTAAAAGTCTACAAAACATTTGATATTTCTTTAGAAGATAACTGTAAAATAATATAATTTTTCAATATTCTTCAGAGATCCTTATGTCTCTCTTGTAGCACTTGAGATTTGAAATCTTGAAAATTCTTTAAAATATTAGGGCACCAACAGCTGTATCAGGCATGAATATTTAACTCCGCCTTTATTATTGTGGACATTTGCATAAAGTTGCTACAGTATATGAACGGACCAGACTTTAATTTAGTGTACTTAGTCAGGGAGTGTGACAGGATGTGAATGCATATGGACATAGGGAGGGATGCCATGTGGGACATGGATGGGGGCCATGCGGGACAAATGATATAATATATATCATGTGGTATACACTAAGGGCTATATCAGGTATAATTATTTGACTCTGCTTTTTTTTTCTTATTCAACAACTCATTTGCATATATGTTATTATATGAACTGACACTTTCATTCATAGTATGCTCAATCAGGGATTGTGATAGCTAGGATAAGACTTCTTATGGAGCCTATGGGACATCATGTGGGACATGAGGTGGGATGTCATGTGGGACATGAGGTGGGATGACATGGGGGAATGCCATGTGGAACACGGTGGAATGCCATGTAAGATATATCGTGGAATGCTATGCAGGACAAAGGGTGGAATGCCATGGGATGGAATGTCATGTGGGACATGGGAAGATATGGGATGTCATGCGGGACATTGGGTCCCACCCCATTTCAACAAGTCATTCGCATATAAATTATTATATGAACTGACACTTTCATACATAGTATGCTCAATCAGGGACTATGATAGCTAGGATGAGTACTCTTATGGAGCCTATGGGATGTCATGTGGGACATGGGATGGGATGCCATGTGGGACATTGGGTGGGATGCCATGTTCAACAGGGTGGAATGCCATGTGGAACAGGGTGGAATGCCATGTGGGACATGATGGGATGCCATGAGTAACACAGAGTGTGACATAGGATGGGATGCCATGTGACATAGGGTAGGATGCCATGTGTGACATAGGGTAGGGGGCTATGTGGGACATAGGGTAAGAGGCCATGGGGAATGGGATGTGATGCCATGTGGGACATAAAAGTAGGATGCCATTGGGTCATTGGGAGGGATACCAATGGAACATATGGTGGGACATCAGGTGGGAAGCCATTGATGCGAGACACAGGGAGGGATGTCATGTGGGACATAGGGAGGGATGTCATGTGGGTCATAGGATGCCATGTAGGACATATGGTGGAATGCCATGTGGGACATATGGTGGAATGCCATGTAGGACATATGGTGGAATGCCATGTGGGAGATATGGTAGAATGCTATGTGGGAGATGGGATGTCATGTGGGACGGGATGGGATGCCATGTGGGAGATATGGTGGAATGCCATGTGGGACAAGGCATGGGATGTAGTGTGACATGAAGTGGGCACGGACATGAAGTGGGATGTCATTTTAGATATGGGATGTGGGAGATATGGTGGAATGCCATGTGGGACATGGGATGGGATGTCATGTGGGACATGGGGTGGGATGCCATGTGGAACATGGGATGCCATGTGGGACTTAGTGTGAGATGCCATTTTTATAATTGGCCTGGTCATATGATATGGGTGTCAATTTGCATGGGCATGCGAACCATGATGGTATTTACCATTCTAGTTATCTATATATGCAGTAGCAACAACAAGTGATTAGGTTACCAGCTTTTTCAATATATACATAGCAAACAAATAGAGAAAATTATAGGCAAATAGAAAAATTCAATTATGTCAAAATACAATGTGAGACAAAGTAATAGAACACACTATAACACATCAAGAGAGACGATCTCAGAATGGTGCTTCAGTGCATGTGCAAACATTAATGGTGTGTTTGATGAATCAATCAAAATGACATATTGTGACAGGAAGCATGAAAATGGAAACCTTAGAATATACAATGAACCAAGTTCAAAATATGAAGGACATTTGAACAGAAAATGAAATTATCTTCTACTATTCTAAAATTGTAAATTTTAGAAAACATGGATACTTAAAGTGGAATTTTGTCATTGGTACAGCTTTGTTAAACAACTCTTTTCTGAAAATTCTTGATGGCTCATAATCAAAGAAGAAAGTAAGTTTGTGACGTCTTTTGCAACAGTACTATACCCCATTGGTTTGTTATCTTGATAACTCCTGATTGGAACAATTATGACAATGGCGAAATGATAATACATATGCATGTGTAACAAACAAAATTAATACACATTAAAAAAAAAAAAACTTCATTTTTTGTTCCGATACTATAGCATTAGGACTTATGCAGTCATGCAGACGTGTGTACTGTATGTGTGTGTATGTACTGTATGTGTGTCTGTGGCAGCAAGCTCATAAGCACAGTATCTCAAGAACCATACACCAGATTCATGTCATAATGTGGTACACAGATAGCCTTATGGTCCATAGATGTGCCCTATTGTTTTGGTGGTGATGTGATGCATTTTAATGAGTGGGCGGGGTTTAAATATCTTTAAATGCTCAGATTTTTACAATCACATGTCTGCTTTGTATCATATTTGGTTTAGTTATGTTGTTAGCTATATGTTCGTGGTGTCAAAATGTTGAATTTTATTAATATTCATAGTGGGCGGGGCTTAACATGATTTTGTTGAAAAGCTTGTGAGCACAGTTTTTCAAGAATGGTAACACTCAATTTATATCATATTTGGTACACAGATAGCCCATGATCTGTAGATGTGCCCTATTGTTTTTGGTGGTGATTTTATGCATAATATTGAGTAGGCAGGGCTTAATGTGAAAATCTTTAAATGCTCATATGTTAACAATCACATATCTGATTTGTTTCATGATTAGTATAATTATGTTGTTAGCCAGTATAGTATGTATGTGTACATTTTATTTAAACAAATATTTATAAAAACATCGAATTTGACGTCTTTTTTAAGGACGCCACTTAGCTTATCAATATGTAGACTTGGGTAACTTACGTCTCATAGAACGCACACGTGGCCCTGCCGACTCAGTAATCTATGAAGTCAGAGGCCTCGGGGTTAATCAGGAAAAAGTTAACACAGTAAACTACAAACACAGGCCTCCATGACTCGGTTTTCTTATCGAGAAGGTGGCCATGGCATGGCATAAGTAGAAACTCTGAGACTAATTGATTTATATCGCCTCTTGGCGTTTTTCTAAAAAGTAAAAATATATATAATTGCATACATAACCACTTACACCAAGATACCCCTACGAGGGATGTACCTACGACCCTTCGTCAATTACAGAGAGGCAAGCCATTAGTACATTTAAAAATGTATCAGAAAAATTTATATCTGAATTTTTTTTTTTAAACCTGAGAAAATGCACCAAACGTAAATTCTTTAATAGCGTAGGGGGTAGCATAGAAAACATGAACCACTGAGTAACTTGGCGTCTGTTAAGATAAAAAGAAAAGATTAGATCTCCTGTGAAGAGGACGTCGGAGACACCCCCCTCAAGGTCTCTCCAACGCCCCAAAATTCAAGCTTGAAAATTAAAAACTTTGTCGTAATTATATGTGAGAAAAACGAATACACGATATGTACTGGTAACGTTAAATAAATTATAGGCTCTGTTTGTAACAACTGTAGCTCCTTGAAGCTGCAAGTAGCCGTCTCCTCAAACACTCAGTGGTGACGTCGACCCAAAACGCATGCGCCAAAATTGATTGAAGAAATTGGCTTAATGCATAGGAGAACCTGTACTGAAAATATCCTAACATGTTGATACAATGCATAGTATAAGGCTAGGCTCTTCTCGTGGAAGGGTGGGGCCGAGGGTGAAAAACACTTAAACCCTGGGGCAAGAGGTCCACTAGACAGGCACACTTGGTGCCCTATAGGGCCTAAAAACACCCGCCGCGAGAGTGGACTCTCTCGAACAAGCCACCCGCTTTGTACGGATGGAGACAAAAACACTCTATCCTAAGTGTAGGCTACACGGGAAAGCCCTGTGAGTCGGACCGAAGAAATCCCGGACCCATGGCTACCTTGTCTTACCTCAGAAGACTTGAAAAGGCGAACTGGATAAAATTTGCCTGGTAAAAGCTGCAAAGGGGAAAATCTTTAGAAAAAGGTTAAAGTTATAAAAGAAAATTTAACCAGTTTCAGCGATGTTGTGAAAACAACGCGCTGAAAAATAGTGTGGGCTAGTAGAGGTTATATGGAGGTCAGGGCTTGGGCTGGTAACTATGTTTTTAAGGTCTGTTAGATGTGCGTTAGAATCAGGTCATGTGACCAGATTGCATATTTATAGCATGGAAGGTAAGTATAACTCTCGTAAATATCCCCACAATGCTTAGCGGGGTAAATATGCATAGTGGGCATGGAAAAAATCAGCATGGAAAAAAGCATTGAAACCATAGACTCTTTTGGTTCTGGTTAGTCTGATCTGTAAGATAGATACTACATGGAAATGGAGAAAACTAAATTATTATGCTTGTTCAAGTATAATAAATTGCTGCCCCTAAACATTATTTTCTAATTGAGTTGGAAAAATTAGTGATAAAACAAAATTCACATACATCTGTACATTTGAAGGAAAGAGATAATGAAGATGAAAGGAAAGAAAGAATTTACAAGATTCAGCAACACACTTGCACAAAAATTATTCAGATAACATAATGACTGAAGTTACTTTTGACATAACCGAGATGACAATAATTTTTGCTTGTACACTTTTTAAAATAGAGAGAGCTAGGGTTTTACAATTTGTTCATAGTGTCATCAAGTGAGTTCCAGAGTTTGACTTCTGAGGTGGAGATGCACAATTGTTTTTTCCTTGTTCTTACAAACTTTTGTGTGAATGGTTATTTTTTTGGCTTGTGGTATATCTATCTTCACAATTCTTGTTTGTATTTTTGTCCTCTATCATAAATCTCTCCATCTCCAACTACATCAACAAAACCTGGCAAAACTCCTGGAATTACGAAACCAGTAATAAGCTTCACCATCAAACCCAAAGTCGGGACCAACACCCCTCTGCATAGTCACAATCGCAAGGAAGACATCATTGTCACTCGCATCCTTTCGGCCACTCCCCCATTACTCACTCCCGTCTCTTATCCGGCTCCCCTGCCCCTCTCTGCCCCACTTGCAATAACTCCATCAAGCATATTTTCTTAACCTGTCCCCTTTACCAGAACTCCAGATCTTTTCTCTCCTTACTCTTCTCAACCTCGGACCTATTCGAAAACAATTCTTCCTCAAACATCAACTTCCTCCGCAACAACAACCTCTTCCACCACATATAATCTCCTCCCTTTCTACACCTAATCTTACACACCCCTTTAAATTCACTTAAATTTTTCTCCCACACTCAGCCTTTTCCCTTTATCTCCCTTACAAACCTTCCATCTCCTCACTATCCTAACACTTACACCGTTATTTACTAATACCCTCTTGGCACATTTGACTCTGACTGTTGCGGTGCCTTTAAACAGCAACAAACCAAACCTGTCATTTGTGTACAAGAATGACATGGCACTTCTGAACATAATTTATACACAGTGTGAGTCATGCTTGTTTTAAAGATGTACTGGGTTTGATTTCCGTCGTGAGCGCTGCATTGTGTCCTTCGACAAGACACTTTACTCTGCTTGCTTCAGTCCACTCAGCTGTAAAATGAGTACCAGCACTGCTGGGGAGTTTCATCTGCGATGGACTGTGCAAGGGGAGTCATGTACTCTCATCCACTTGTGCCATTGAAGCCAAGGATAAGCACCGGCTCTATGGGCCCTCGTTGCCATGGTGCCGTTAAGCCCTCATCAAACAAGCAAACAAACAAGCTGATATTTTGGATGGATTTAGCTTCTTTTAGAAATATATATTTGTAATCTTGTCCTCCATACAAGAATGGCGTGACCACTGAATTAATCCTTTAATTTAAATTAATGAATTCCTGAATCTTCATCATCTTAACATCTGGTGAAAAACAAGGTTTCACGCTCTTTCTATCTTCTGCCAATCACAATTGCAGTATACATCTTTCTCATCAGTCAAATTACTTCTATTGTGCCCTACTATTGTCAACACAGGTCTCTAATGCAACAAAAGAAGGTCTTTAATGCCATTATCAGAGTAGAAGCTAATCAATTACATGCTTTTTTTGGAACAATTTCCCATTTTTAGCCACAAAATTTGGCAAGAAAATGAACAAAAATGCTGATCTACATAACATTTCAAGGTTAAGAACGGGGTTGTAATGAACTTTAAAAGAACACGTTTTCAGGTTTATTAGATGGAGCAGATTGTTCTTTTTTTAGGCACAGCTGTAGTTGATGTTGTAGTTTACCCTGCAAATATTGACCAAAAGCACAGATATGATTATAAGCAACCCCTTGCAGAATTATCAATATTACAGGTTTTAACATCAGTGTGATTTGAAGCCTAGTGTGGCAATGTAGCAATGTTCTACATGTACATGTATATATAGGTGTTCATTCAAGTTCTTGATCAAATTAGGAAATTTTGTTTGCTAGAAATGAACTACTGCTTTAGCATTTGTTACAGCTTGCATAGCTTTGTACACTTCATTCAATAGTTTTATATTTTAATGCCTTGGAAGAGGGTTTTATTTTGATTTGAGGAAGTTGTTGTCAGAGGTTGGGGTGTGGGATATTTTAGTGGTTTGCCAAAACACATCCATTGCACAGTACTGTGATGTATTTTCTTTTAAAAAAACATGTTTTTACAATGGCGTAGGAACAATTTTTTTCTTGACGGGGGGGTGAAAGTTTATTTACCATGAACCTGAACACCCCTCATTCAAAGTCTTATTTTTTGTCCCATTTATTTTCACGAAGAAAAATAGACAAATAAGTTAGTATGTGGCAGTACATACACGCTCATAGTGCAGTGACCTGCATGTACACGTACAAACTGCATGCTGTATGTTACACATACGCAGGTGCTACGTCGGGGTATATGGTGTAATGCTATATTTTTTTGCCAAATGTGGGCAATTCAAATTATTATTATTGGGGAAACTAAAATCGGAAACGGGATATTATAATTGAATAAATCAGAAGAACAAGCGTTGGAAAGGTTTATATATTTCAATTTCACAGAGGGTACAAATAAGCCCAATATTGGGTTTTCTTCCCTGAAAAGTGGGGAGGGGCTGGGGGAGTGGAAGCATACTTCTGCCCCCTCATATTTTTAACTGGTGGGGGCTAAAGCCCCCAGCTCCCCGCTTTATACGCTTTTGTGTTTTGAACTTTATTGGATACAAAAGGTTGTTATTTTTAGAGCATGACATCATAGCTGATAAATAGTATGACTGGTTTCAAATGTAGCACATGTTTATCATCATGTTATGTATGGTGTTGGTCCCTGTGCAAATATTGACCACATGCACGGATAAGCCACGTACCCTGGCAGAATTATCAATATTCCAGACTTAAAACATGAGCGTCATTTCAAACATCAGGCATTCTTTTCAAATGTAGTAATGTTTGATATTTAAATGTTCATTCAAGTTTTTTATAAATTATGGGACTTTCTTTGCTTGAACGAACCAAAGACACTAAAATGGAAAGCTAAAGCTTTACTGCACTACGGCAGAGATGTTAGTATTTGCGCATGAATGTATTGTAAAATCTTTGTCATTCCTTTACCCAGCAAAGTATACACTATATCTCTTCATTTGAATATGTGGAATTCGGTCAACAGGATATGCTCTGTATGCCACTGACATGCACCATCTAAGGCCATTCCTTCCCAATGGTATAGTGTGTATTATTTTATATTACGTGATCATTTTAACTACCTACCGAAGAAAAAGAAAAAAGTGGATAGTTGTGAACTCAAAACTTTACTAAGGGATCGGTGTGTAACCTTATCCAATCATACAATGAAATAAATGCCGCAGGTCACAAAAATCGAAATGGAGTTGTGACTAAAGGGCGGATTTTGAAATGTACTCATTGAATTTTCAGTATTTAAATCTTGCAAATTGTTCTGCTATTTATTTTTCTTGACCTGTGTATGTTCAGTTTTTCATTTGCTATGAGCAATTCAAGCGACTTCCTGTTTGAGATGGGTGTAGCAACAAAGGGAGGAATCTTTGTGAAGGTAAGGGCATACATTACTTCCACATCTGCTTTAATGTCTTTCAAATTATATCCTGAAAGATTTGAAACATATTTGTTGTATAGTACTTTTGAATGCCAGCCTTTATTTTCATAGTAATTTTGAAGTAAATTTAATGACGTTCACACAATATGGAGCTGTAGTTGTGTGTGAAAACTCCAATTTGTGCCAGCTTTAATTGTTTACTTTGGAAGTGCAGTTACGCAATGGTAGAGACTTTGCTTACTTTGAAGCAGAGTACAGTAACTTAGTGGTAGAGATTCAAACTCATATTCCACTGGTACTGGGTTTGATTCCCTGCACGAGGTCGGCATCAAGGTCGGCATCATGTCCTGGCAGGAGCACGAAGTTATGAGGTCGGCATCACGTCCTGGCACGAGTTACGAGGTCGGCATCACGTCCTGGCACGAACACGAGTTACGAGGTCTGCATCACATCCTGGCACGAACACGAGTTAGGTCGGCATCACGTCCTGGCACGAACACGAGTTACAAGGTCGGCATCACGTCCTGGCACGAACACGAGTTACAAGGTCGGCATCACGTCCTGGCACGAACACGAGTTAATTCCATACATTCTTAACAATTGTTAATGCATTTTAAAGAAGATATATTGAACTTTTTTTACTATTTGAAGTAGTTGTCCTCAAACTTTCTTCAGGTAGTAAATTATAATTACCTTTTACTAGATTTTGTTTTACTACTTTCCTGACATATCCAATGATTTCAAGCCACAAGGACAACATATAAAAGAATACATCAAAACTTTGAAAAGTCATCTTTCATTTAAGAAGGAATTACTTGAACCCTGAACTAACCCTATCTTTTTAACAAGATATGGACTGGCGTCGGAATCCAGGAAGGTAATCTCACTCCGAGACTGGGATGTGTTCCCCCAAAGCACATTTGAACTGTCCACTATGAGCAGTTTATGGGAGCGTGGTCAGAGCAACCTAAGCGATCGAATAATTTTACTTGTACATTGAGTACTGTACAAAATGAGCGCTTAGCACATCTGTTTCACTATTGAAGCATCGCACCACTGAAATTGAAATTAATTATATAGTTGTCCACACTTTTGAATAAGGGTGTCGAAGATCTCCCTCAAAAAATTGGGACAGAAATAATATTAATATAGTGCATACATCTTTATATACTTCCCTCTTTCGCAATTAATGTACTTTTCATCTCACAATTGCATGGGGGACATTTTAAGCGCACACATTTACTGTTGTTAAAAAAAATTGTTCTTCCCATGAATTCCCAATTTTTTGACAGTTATAGCCGGCAGAAGCGTAGATTTTTCAGCTCCACGCACTACATTCCCTCGTCCAGTTGCTGAACAGGTGTTGACCAGTATTGCAGTAGAAATATTTTATTCATCCGCTTGCACCAGAAAAACCAGCAATAACACCCACCCACCTGATGCCTTGGTGGCTTTGGAAAAGATTGAACTTTTGGGACTTTTTTTTTAATAAATATAAAAACATGTTATAGTCCAAAAAAATATTGTCAATTAATTTTCCTCTTTTTTTTTTTTCTGTCTACACAGTGTAATAGTGTAGAGAAATACCAGCTTACTTAATTAAAGCGCAGCGTTTGACAAATCATACATCTTGCTGTCTGGGACAGCCAAAAATCATATCCGAGCAACCATGACAATTACTTACTTGGCCTGCCCGGATGGACAGCTTGATTTTTAGCCAAATTTGCAATGCATGTATACACAAATTTTCTACGGGAAGCTTTATTTACTTCGAACAACCACAAATTCAGATACGTACCGTAGTTAATGTTTGGTTGATTTATCCATCCCTGCTTACCCCTTCGATATACCCACGCAGTCGCAACAGCGAACTATTGGACATGCACTTTTCAAAAAATTATTCTTGCTTCGTCAAATAGGCCCACAGCAGTGATTCTGGTGTCATTTGAAAGAGCTCGAATAGTTTTTCTAATAAATGTTTGTTTTTGCATGTTTTGCTTTAAGAAAAAGAAAATTAGACTGGTATTATTGGGAAGAAAATTTTATAAACTATCTAAATATGATAAAAAATCCTCCATTTTAATTTCATTATTTACAAGAAAAAATATAAGCTTAAAACCTTTGCCTTATTTTGCCAAAAATTTGCAATTATGCATATTTATGTCGATATTTTCTTTATTTTGACTTTGTTATTGAAAAGTATTTTGTCTTAGCATTCAAATAAACCAAACTGGTAGTGATAGAAAACGAAAGGAAAGTTGTGAATTTTTTTTGTTTGTTTTAAGTTACGAAAAATTGCACTCGCGTATTGTGTGTTTTAGTGGATATATGTCGAACATTTTGCTGTATGAAACAGCTTCTCTAATTACTGTATGAATATTTGCAAATAAATAAGAACCCAAACCTACATGTAGATTAATGGGCTTTTAAATGCAATTAAAGTGCTCAATGTCAGACACACCATGTAATACTACATTTCATTGCTATGTGATTAGATTGATGTAGTGAAATTTACTCCCAGATTAGTGTAAAAACGTCTGAAAGCTTTTTACTTAAAAAGCTCTTTTCAAACAAAATCATTGCAGAGCTGTCAAACACAATTGAGTTTTCAAAGGAAAGTAGCTCACCCATTTGTCTTTTTTTTTAGATAGGAATCAATAGATCTAGAAAGAGTGGTGCTGAAAGTTAGTGGAGCTTTAATAACATTATTGATCATCATGCACTTGGCATGTTTTGACAGCAAATCGCAAAAGTGTTAACAAAAGCCATTTTTGTATTTTTAGATCTTAGAATGAAGAAAAACAGGTCAATCAGTTTCAAAGTTGAATGGAAATGAATCGTACGAAAAAACATACAGAACAAGAACATGAATTTAGAATACCATTTAAATCAAAATTGCTCCTGTACTTCCTTGGAAACAGTTGAAATTGTATTCCTCATAAGTATTTGCCTGTATTTGGACAAATTTGTTGACATTTCATATGCGTAACCAACTGTCAGTGAAAGATACCAACTTTGGCTGATGCTTTGAACTATTTTTGAGTTCTATTTCACCAAGAATTTCTAAAATCAACAGAAGTAAGTTTCTAAAAGACATTCAGCATAACCTGAAAATTTAAAGTATTTTCAAAGCTTCCAATGGCTGAAATTGGGTCATAAACTGAAAATGTTAAGTTTGTGCATAAGTAGATGAGGTAAATTAGCTAATTTGTATTTGAATATCATTTTTATTGAAATAATGGTGTAAACATTTCCTTTTTATATTCTAATAGTTTTGTGCATCATAGAAAGGAACAATGCAGGCAAAACAGACCTGCGGTGTGTAGTGGTTTGTGCTTTGTCCTCTCACCCGCACGTCCCGGGATCCAATCCCGGTGGGTCTGCAACTAGTGAGTTCACAACTGGTTATCAAAGGCCGTGACTGTCTTGATATAATGTCCAGCATTGGATGTTCTTGAGACATTAAACCTTGCTATGCTATGCATGTTTATGGGAAAGTATAGTGCCAAATCCTATCAGATCATTGGCAAAATCAGAGGTCATTTTTTCGGTCAAAAAATTAAAAATTGATGTATGAATTTTGTCTTGTTCCAAAAATATCAAGAGTAGTATCAAATAAAGGGTCTTTCTTTCAACAATTCATAAATACTATCAATATATTTTTTAATATTCACAAAAGAGCGGAATATCACAAATATAGCAGTTTTAGGTCATCTAATAATCTGAATTAATGACCTTATTTGCATAAATTTGCATATTTGATCAGAAAAATATGCAAACCAAAATGAAGTCCAAAAGTCTTAGCTTTCATATAACAAACTTGTTACAGTAGAAAATACAGAAATAAATTTGTGAAAAGGCCCCCTTTCCAAAAGGTTCCCAAAAATAACCAGCAATCTCATATGTTCTGGTAGAGTAGGGGATTTAACTGAGACTTCATTAATAACATGAACATAACATGAAATATAAATATATATATATATATATTTATATATATATATATATATATATATATATATATATATATATATATATATATACACACACAAATAAACAATTTATATTCACCAAAAAGAGTTTGAAAGTCTGAAAAGAATAGTTTTTAAATTAACTTTAAAAACACTTGTAGCTTATAAGTTATGGCTAATCAAAGTTTTTGTATGCCCAAGTTTTAATGTATAAAATGGAAAGTTAAAAATCTACATGTATAATACTATTCTTAAAATTTTCAGTTCTACTGTACATTTCAGTCAGTGAAAATCACCAGACTGCGTTGTCCTGCAAAGGTTTGATGTGGGGTATGATGTAGTGTTCATACTAAGGTTCAACATTTGGAGGGATTTTTCCCCCTTGTGTAATTTTGTTGAGGTATTTAAAAAAAAATGGGGGGTGAGGGGGGGGATTTCTTTTTGAAAAAAATACCAAAGAAAGCCCTGAAATACCAAAATATGGTACAGGCATTTTCGGCCATTTTTTTTTTTTTTTGCAGAAATTCTCCCCCTTGAGTTATTTGTGAGCATGAGTTTGATATGTGCGGGAATCCGCAATCTATAACCTGTATGTGAACACTAGTATGATGTAGATTTAAATCATCTTGTTCATATTCAAGTGTTCCAAATCAAATAAAATTATTCAAAAACTATAAGTCACAGGTTTTCTTGTGATGTGACAAAATTTGCATATTTTTTTTTAATGCCTTAGAATTCAAAATGCTGTCAATTGGTCAATTTTAAACCGATTTTGATGAAGTGTTTGACTATTTTCATGGTTTATAACCTATTTTTTACTAATTAAACTCAAGTTGTTGCTACCTCTCCATAGATGATAAACCTGCGTCACTTTGTCCAATAGAAATGCAATCATGGAACACCCACGGAACAGTCGTCTGTAATTTTGTTTTTCACCTATTTTCTCTCACTTGAAATGCCTTCATGCTCTTTGCATCTAAAAATCAAAAAAAGTTAATTGGAAAAAACTTTAAAATTGGTTCGTAATGATACATGCTCGTCATCATCGACTGTTTGCTAGATTACACATTGGTTGCCATTTTTATGTTTAATGTAAACACTCCGTGAAATTTGATATAATTGCAAAGTAAGTGCTAAAAGTATTTCATTTATCTGATGCAATTATATATAAAAAAAAGTGCAAGTTTTCAAGGTGTGTTTTAGGTTTTCATATTTTCCCTGTGGATTTTCTTTTTTGTTTGCACTTTTGTAATTTCCTTGCTGTTTACTTTTTTGTCATAGACTAATGAAGTAAGCATTACTATGCTTGATTTCTTCATAACAGTCAAGGTATAAAATTGAAGGACAATTGATGAGTTTAAAGGATTAGTTTAGTGGTCAAGCAAGTCCATTTTATAAGAGAAAGGACTTTAAAAGAAACAAATAAATATAGAAAAGATTCAAAAATCTGTTTCTGCTCAGGAAATATCTAAGTTTAAAGTTTGGTATCATTTGTGTAGAAACAACTGAAATCAAACTAGTTGTGATGTCATAGCCTCAGATTCCTCAGTCTTTATGTATTTTATCATATTTTGTCCTGTGGTTTTGTGGCTTAAGAATCATGGGATATGTCAAAAAGTAGTAAAAGTGAATCTAGGAAGAGTATTTATAATATACTACAGGAAGAAAGTTTGAAGAAGAATCATTCAAATAGTGAATAAATTAAATAAGCTTTCCTCAAAATACATTAACAATTGTTAGGAAAGTGAGGATGAAGATGCCAACTTTCCATAGTAGACTTACTACACCAGTCATTTTTACAAATAAGACAGAGCTTTAAGTTTGAATATCTCCTTAATAGAACAAGATTTGTCAACGCTTTCTTCCCCATTGTGTTTCTTTTGATGTCCTTTTTCATATAAAATAGACATGTTTGGCCACTGAACTAATCCTTTAAATTGGTTATAAAAAGTGAGTTTGCAAAGTTAAATTATTTTAATAATGTATACCTTAAGAAAATATGTTTTCCTTGTGACTTTTAAAGATTTGTATTGCATCTGGCTTTGTAAAAATTATAGCTTCAAGCTGAAATGAAATCAACCGTGATGCTGGAGCGACAAACAGCATTAAAGGATTAGTTCAGTGGTCAATTATCGTATATGAAAGAGAAATTAAAGAGAAAAAAAAAATGGTGAAGAAATTATTTCGTCATAATATTCCGTCAAGGATATATCCAAGTTTACAATTTCTGTCTTATATTTCTAGAAATGACTGATGTATTAAGTCTACTATGTGGCCTCATTCTTACCAATTGTTAATATATTTTTAAGAAAATTTATTTAACTTTTGTACTACTTGAATAATTTTTTTCTCAAACTTTCTTCAGCTGGTAAATTATAATTACATGTACCCATACTACATTACTTTCCCGAAATATCCAATGGTTTTTAAGCCACAAAACACAGGACAAAATATGATATAATGCATAAAGACTGAGGAATCTGAGGTTGTGGCATCACAACTAATCTGATTTCAGCCGTTTCTACACAAATAATACCAAACTTTGATATCTCCTTTATGGATTAAGATTTTTAAGTGCTTCACCATTTTGCTACACCAGTCATTTCCACAAAGAGGCAGAACTTTAAACTTGAATATTTCCTGAAGGGAATAAGATATTGAATTAGATTCTTTACCATTTTTTTACTTTTGAAGTCATCTTTCATTTAAGATGAACTTGCTTGACCACTGAAGTAATCCTTTAAAATAATGGGCTTATTTTTAATCCGGTGGAATTTATGCCTACACCAATTACTAATCGCCTAAAGATATGAACACAATGCATTTCTTTGCAAATCAATTCTCCAGCTGCAACCAATGATGCATTGTGTCTTATGTATGATCCAGCAACGGCCTTGTCTGTTGCAATATTTGTAAAGTGCATTTAAAGTTGCAGGTGGGAAGCAGGAAGTGTCAGTGGAATTCACAATTGCAGTTGCAGACCATGCATTATATAAAATATAGTATAGGTAATTCCCTAGGCTTAAGTATGACTTCTTTCAGCGAGGAAGGCATTTCAGTGATTTATTTTGTTTTTTTGTTAGACCTTGCAAAGTGTATTTTTTCATCATCCACAGTAAAGAACCTTTTTTTTTCATACAAGACGAAAGAATTGCTGTTTGTTTCATATCTTATTTATTTAACCCAAAATTATTAATGGAAAAGAAAACACATGTACAGGTTATCCAAAGTATCTATTGTGGGTCAATCCTCAAGGCTTAAATCTGACTTTGAGCTACGAAGGCATTCGCTTAAAGTAGAAAATTATTAATGGCAAGGAAAACAAATGCATATCTTCTTCAAAGAAAATATTCTGGGTCAAAACCTGAAGGCTTAGATGTGACTTCTTTGAGCTAGGAAGGCATTTCAGTGAGTTGTTTCTTGTTTTCGAGATCTCCCAAAGTGTCCATTTTCTTTCCTTTTTCCCCTTTTTCATCAGACCATATGCTTTGATCACATTGTTGTTTTACATAAATGTTGTTTATTTCTGGAAGTGTCCTTATATGGTTGCCATCTCTCGTTTATCATTGAAGGTAAAATGTTTGTGTTTTTTTATCTAGCCATTTGGTCATATAAGTGGTTGATGACACGCATAGAGGTTTGAAGAATCTCTGTTTGCCTCACGTGCCTGTTTTGGCAGATTTAATCTTTTATTAAAAAAATAGTCATTGAAAGGAAAAAACCTTAGTACAGTAGATATTCTGGGTCATCTCAAAGACTTCAATTGTGACTTCTTTGAGCATTTCAGGGAATTGTTTCTTGTTTTCCATGCAGATATCTCAAAGTGTTTATTGATTTTGATGCCAATTTTTCTCCTTTGAACGAATTAAACCCAATTAAGCCATCATTTTAAGGGGGAATTAATGCCGTCCAACCATACTTGGTGCTGATATATGGTTCACTCGTCAACTGTGGCATATCATGTGGCATATCATGTGGCACATCATGTGGAATATCATGTGGCATATCATGTGGCATATCATGTGGCATATCATGTGGCATATTATGTGACATATCATGTGACATATCATGTGGCATATCATGTGGCATATCATGTGGCATATCATGTGACATATCATGTGGCATATATCATGTGGCATATCATGTGGCATACCATGTGGCTTATCATGTGACATATTATGTGGCATATCATGTGGCATATCATGTGGCATATAATGTGGCATATAATGTGGCATATAATGTGGCATATCATCTGGCATATCATGTGGCATATCATGTGGCATATCATGCGGCATATCATGTGGCATATCATGTGGCAATCATTAATGTGGGGGCTGCATGATGAACAGGATTTTTATTGGGCCTTAAAGCAGCAGTCAACACAAGTGACTATGCTCACTGCTTTGTGAAGTAGATACACGAGACATGAGATTATATGTTGAAGTTCTGTGGGACAGGTACCAATTTGAGCTGAATTGTAAGAAAATAGGCCATAAAACATGAAATTAACAACAAATTCATCAAAATTGATTAGTGAAATTTTAGGCCTTACAATAGATTATGCAAATTTTATTGAAATTTTGTGACATCACTAGAAGAACTAGAAAATCAATGATGTTGCAGCTCAACATATTTTTGGGGGTGGTTACAAGCCTGTTTTTTTTTGTTGGTGGGTTGTTAATTCGAGTAGGCTGCTGTTGTTAGAAAAGAAATGCATGTTTGATGTTCATTTTTGGGAAATTCAAGAGGGCGCTTTAACATCATTGTGATGCTACAACATAATGCTACAACATAAATGTTGTAGTGGCTCAAAATATGTTTTGGGGGTGGGTATAAGACTCTTTTTGTTGGAGGGGAGTTACATTGGGTAGGCTTAGGTTGTTAGAAAGGAATACAAGTTTGATTAGCAGTGGGGCAACAAAAGGTTGGGAATGCCTGGAAGGGTGGGTAAACCTTACAGGCCCTGCACAAAATCGATTGGGTCAAGCCCTGAACAATGACACTGCAATATCTTTGTTTGTGTCAAAAGAAACTCAGAGAAGCGGAGGGAGCAGAAGACACAAGATCATGTGCGTTTTTTGACAGGAATTGAAGGGCACTTTTCATTTTAAAAAGGGGCGCTCTTGTCAGTTGACAGTTTTTGCTTGTTTCTTTTGACTTTCCCATACTTTGAGTAGGCAAATTCCGTCTATAGGTTTCAAAGATTGGGGAGCGGGGACCAATGTTAACAATTTACCCATCGGACAAACAAGTAAAAGGCTTCTTTTGGAAATTGCTGCTTAGAAAATTATTGGAGGCATACCTTATCCCCCACATGGCCCTCAGTGTCGGTGCCCCTGGTAAAATGATGTGCTTTAATTATGTCAAATGACTACTAAATGTATGTGACAACCTCTATGTATTATTGTGAGTGAGTGGATATCTATTTGTTATCAAGGTTCTAGAATGACTAGACTAACTTCAAAAAAGTTTCAAAAGGAAGACTGCATGCAGGATCCAGACTGGTTTACCCACATTTTTCAAAAGGGCACCTCCTGCCCCTGTCTGCACAATTTAAAAAGAGCACCTTCTGCCCCCTTACTCTTGTGCCAGGGGGTAATTCCCCCCTCCCTCCTCCCCCTACCACCCTCCCCCTCCCCCCTCCCCCTCCCCCTGCTGCCGTGCTTCCAATATTGCTGCAGAGGCCAAAATCCCTTCAGGCCACCAGGATTCTAGTTGCCCCACTGTGTATGGGAGCTTTAATATCATTTGAATATGTGAAAACTTGTTTTTTAAGTAAGCCTAAAATAGCTAAGCCTCAACATCAATATGATGCAAATTTTATTAACAATGTTTGCCCTGAAGTGAAATAGAAATCATATGCAGACTTACCAACAGCAAAATACTTTTGTATAAAATCAAGATGGATTTTACATCCTTGCAACAGGACATAATTTTAACTATTGCTAATGTATTAGCTATTCTGAGCAAAAGATTGATTATTGCAATTAATAAATCCCAATTGATCAATATAAGCATCTAGGCCTAATAGCATCCCACAAATACACTTCCAAGTGGCAATCATTATACCAAAGTATAACTTAAAAAATCTTTGAACTTTTTTTTAAAATCCTCATTAATATAAGATGGATTTACTTGACCCCTGGTTCCTTAAATACCCATCACATATAACTGGTTTTCCCGAAAATGGAAGAAAATTTTGCTATAATTGAAGGAATTTGTCTGGAAATGAAAGAAATAATTCCCAAAATGGCCAAAAAGGAGCAAAATTATCCGAAACTAAGCAAAATGTTTCGAAAATGAGCAACATTTCCAGAAAATAAGCAAAATTTTCCGATAATTAGAGAATATTTTTCTGGAAAATAAAAAAATAGTAGGCCTACCTGAAAATGATGGAAAGTTTTACAAAATGTTCTGAAAATCTAAGAAATTTGTCCAGAAGTGCAGGAAATTACCCCGAAATTGGCCAAACAGTTTTCGAAAATGAGCATAAAAGGCACTGGATTTATGCAGAAGTTACAGTAATCATACAGTCCGTAGCCTTGCAAACAAAACAAGTTATTGTGGATAAGATTAATGCAAACCAGGTCATGCGACAGGGGACTTGAGCTAATTTTCAAAGGTGTTTTTTTTATATCAGTGAGTTATTAACACTTTGGTGAATTCACAGCCAGAGATTCAATTGCATTATATGGTTGATATAACCTATTTACTTCTAGTTAAACCTTACCTTCCATGCTATGAATATGCAATCTGGTCACATGACCTGATTCTAACGCACTTCTAACCGACCTTAAAAACGTAGTTACCAGCCCAGTTCTGACCTCCATATTACCTCTACTAACCCTCACTTCTTTTCAGGGTGTTGTTTTCACAACATCGCTTGAACTGGTCAAATTTTCTTTTAGAAATTTAACCTTTTCTTAACAATTTTCTCCTTTGCAGCTTCTACCAGGCAGGTTTTTATGCTGCTCTATCTTATCCGGTTTGCCTGTTCAGGTCTTCTGAGGTAAGATGAGGTAGCCATGGGCCCCGGGATTTCTTTGGTCTGTCTTACAGGACTTTCCCCGTTTAGCCTACACTTAGGATAGAATGTTTTTGTCTCCATCCGTACAAAGCGGCTGGTTAGTTCGAGAGAGTCCCATTCTCGCGGTGGGTGTTTTTATGCCCTAGAGCACCAAGTGTGCCTGTCTAGTGGACCTCTTGCCCCTGGGTTTAAGTGTTTTTCACCCTTTGGCCCCGCCCTTCTACGAGGAGAGCCTAACATTATACTATGCATTGTATTAAGATGTTAGGATATCTTCAGTACAGGTTCTCGTATGCATTAGGCCAATTTCTTCAATCGATTTTGGCGCATGCGTATTGGGTTGACGTCACCACAGGGGGTCCAAGGAGTTGGCTTATTACAGCTTCAAGGAGTTACAGTTGTTACAAGAGGGCCTATATTTTATTTAACGTTACCAGTACATATCGTGTATTCGAGTTTTCAATTTTCAAGCTTAAATTTTGGGGCATTGGAGAGACCTTGAGGTGGTCCCTCCGACGTCCTCTTTACAGGAGATCTAATCTTTTCTTTTTATCTCCACAGACACCAAGTTACTCAGTGGTTCGTGTTTTCCACACTACCCCTACACCATTAAAAAAATTACGTTTGGTGTATTTGCACGGGTTTCTAAAAAATTTCAGATATAAATTTTTCTGATAAACTTTTTTGGTGTACTAAATTGCTGTAGCTTGCCTCTCTGTGTTTGACGAAGGGTGGTAGATACTTCCCCCGTAGGAGTTATACGTAAGTCACAAGTAATTTTACAGGTCCTTTCTGGTCCGTACGGCTCCGGTGATCAGATCCATACAGTTCCACAGCCCGTGTTCACGGGTCTGTGACGGCTCCGTACAGGTTTATTGGATGGTTCCATATAGCTCCACGGTCCATGTTTACGTCTCCGTACGGGTCCATTGGATGGCTCCACGGCCCGTGCTTACGGGTCCATACGGGTCCATTGGACGGCCTCACAGCCCGTGTTAACGGGTCCGTTGGACGGTTCCATAAGGCTCCATGGCCCACGGCGCCGGTAAATGGGTCAGTACTGCTTCATAGTTTTGTAACTGGATAACGTACACCATACGATTTACCAGGAAATACACCCACTAGCTACGAAGCTATGTGGTCCGGTGATAAGTGACAATCTATGCAAGAAGTATAGCACAACGAGAGCTATTTTCTTGCTCCTGTAGCCATTAGCTACGCAGTCCACGGCCGTGTAAACACCATTAATAAGATTGTCCGCGTTGAACATTACAGTTCTGCAATTATTTTCACCAATATCATGGACACGGAGGACTTGTCCCTGAATGTCGGTGCGTTACGCTCCCAAGATGTCCCGCGATGCATAGCATGTAAACCCTTCTTTAAATTACGTTGCGGTAATATCCATCTCACGTGTTACAAGTGTTGATTAGGCTGCGAGTCCAACCCTTGTACTCTATGCTGCGACTGGGATCAAACGGCATGGTCGGAGCACAGAGTTCACCGTGACGGGCACTTTAAAAAAACGGCAGAGAGAGTGGAGAAGCGACGGTTGAGGAACACAGGCGTTTTCTGTCATTCCAATTCGAGGGAATTACGTACGCATTCAGGGCATTACCCTTCTGCCCCCAGTGTTTTCACCCAGATAACGAGAGTTCTAGCAGCCCTCCTACGAAAGCAAGGCATCAGAATCTTTATGTACCAAGACGACTGGCTGATCGTCGCAATAGACACAGCCACTGTTGCGGAACACACAAACGTAGTCATTGTGGCACAGGTGGGTGATCAACCTTGCCAAGTCCAATCTAGTTCCTTTTCAGACCTTTTTGGGAGCAGTCCTGAATTTTTCTCAAGGTCGTATACGATCGACGGAGGAGCGGATCCTAGCCGTGAAGGCGGGAGCCGATATCCGTCTCTCGCTACCAGCATCGCCGGCGAGAGCTTTGCCGGTATTCTTGGGATACCTAGCCAGCCTAGTAGATGTAGTCCCCAATATCATTTACTGAATTATTTTATATCATCCAGGAGAGACCTCAGTGTCCTTGTCCCCACATTTGGTCCACTCACCTCTCATTGGGAGCGATTTTTTTACCCGTCAGACCTTCAATGTCAGTGGTGACCGATGCGTCTTTGACATGGTGGGGAACGCATTTAGCGTGGTTCCGAGTCGCAGGATTTTGGACGAACACTTGGTGCGGTCAGCACATCAATCTGTTGGAACTAGAGGCAGTACGCCATGCTCTTGTTCATTTCCTACCACGGGTACGGAACAGGACTCTTTTCATATGCACCGACAACACCATGGTAGTGACGTTTATCAACAGACAGGGAGGCACAAGATCCAGGAGTCTTTGGACCCTAGCCAAGACCCTTCTGTCTTGGTGCATGATGAACAAGGTCACACTTTAGGCGGTCCACCTGCCAGTCAAGGAGAACACGACCGTGGATCTGTTACTCCGCCTCCAAGGAGCCCCCACAGAATGGGCCCTTCTCCCGCAGGTTGCCGAGGCAATCTGGGAGAACGTCGGTCTCCCGGACGTAGATCTGTTTGTGTCCGTGGACAACCACAAGCTACCAATTTTTTGCGCTCTGACACTTGACCCGAGGGTCTGGAAAGTTGACATGTTCACGATCAGGTCGACCTACTTTATGGGCTATGCCTTCCCACCGTTTGCTCTGGTACTGAGAGTACTGGGCAAGGTGATTACGATCAGTGTCCCATGTTTCTTCTGGTAGCTCTTAACTGGCCCGGCCAACTGTGGTTCCCTCAGCTGCTAAATCTGGTCGCAGGTTTCCCGTATGAGCTTCTGGTCACAGACGAGATAGTCTCAATCCTGGGCTCCCGCAAACTGCACCACAATCCAAGAGCACTCCATTTTATTGTGTGGCCTCTATCTGCGAATCCCTTGTGTCGCAGGGTCTTTCGGAGGCGGCTGCCCAAATGGTAGCCTGAAGCCGAAGGTCTTCCACTTTTGGGATGTATGCTTTCAGACTTCGAATGTTCCGAGACTGGTGCCAGGATAGATTGTTTTCTCCGCATACCGCGCCTCTTGGTGACATAGCGGATTTTTTGTTGGTCAAGTTTAGCCTAAATAAATCCATCAATACAGTCAAGGGGGTCAGGACAGCCATAACAGTTATTCACCGGGGCTTTCTAGATGGCTTGACCATCACCAATGCACAGCCTTTGAAAAGATTGATTAAAGGAATGTTTTTACAAAGACCTTTAGTTCGGAACCTCGCTCCACCTTGGGATATGCAGGTGGTTCTCGAGGCATTAGCACGGGCTCCATTTGAGCCTTTGCCAGAATGTCCACTTAAGGAACTGATGATCAAAACGGTATTTTTACTCTCCGCGGCCTCTGCTAGACGCAAAGGCGCCATTCATACACTTTCGCTTAAAGAGGGCCATATTTGCTTTAAATCGGAGGGCGTTTGACTTGTGCTCGACCCGGCCTTTGTAGCCAAGAATCAGACAGAGTTTTTACCGGAACCTATTTTCCTTTCATCGCTCGTACGTTTTCTGTCACAGCAGAAGACAAGGCCTGGTGCCCCGTTCGATGTCTCAAACACTATCTATGTTAAACGTACGCAATCTTTTCGGAACGATGTCACCGCCTTATTCGTGACCTTACAAAATCCACATCGCGCCGTTTTGTGTGAAACGATTGCACGTTGGATTGTTCAGGCACATCAGGTACGGCGCATAGCTACATCAATTGCGCTTTTTGGTGGGCTTCCCCTCAACGAGATTTTTTGTGCTGCGTATGGAAAACACCAGCCACGTTCGTCTCCGCATATCTGAAGGTTATACCAGACTTACAAGGCGGAGTTGCAAGGGCCGTTCTTTCAAGAGGAGGACCACCCTTTTCTTGGGGTGAATATTCTTGTTTTCAATTATTCACGTTCTCTCATTCTCTTGGAGTTATTACGTTAGATTTCTTAACGTCTTATGCTCACTAATGAATTTCGGCCACTGTTCTGGTGGGTTAAATTTGTTTGTTTTTACTAACAAAAATTTTTGGCCATTGTTCAGGCTCTTTTTATTTCGTTTATTCCTACTAACAAAACTTTGCCATTGTTTTGGCGATTGTTCTTTCGTTGTTTTACTAACCGAATTTTGCCAATCTTGAGCACCTTTTATTTCGTTTATGTTTTACTAACACGGTTCTAGCAGCTAATTCTGCTTAGTTTAACTTTACAGATGGTTTGATTCCTAAACCGCTCTGGTCCTCTGAAAACCTGGTGAGTTTTCGTCATGGCGTATTGAGCGTTGTTTACAGTTTGATTCTTTTCACTAACGGATTATGTTCGCATGTTTTTGCGGATATTAAACCTTTGTTCTGTAGACGTTTTGCCTCGGTTATTCTCAACAGAGTACTCTTCTCTTGTCATAACTAGCAGCGGGTTACTATTTTTGATAGTTGCTATTCGGAGGTCTTTCGTCTTTTAGAGGAAAAGGAATTTTGTCCTTTAAGTAGGATTAGACTAGTGAAGTTTTAGTACCAGCCTTTAGAAAATTGTGCTGTGACATAAACTTCCTTCATGTCCTTGGTTGCAATCTGATTACATATTTATAGCATGGAAGGTAGTATAGCTAGAAGTAAATTTACCCCGCTAAGCGTAGCGGGGATATTTACGAGAGTTATACTTACCTTCCATGCATCCCAGCCCTCCTCCCCTCTCGTTCAGGCCTCGGTGGAATGTCAAGTGAGGGTTAGTAGAGGTAATATGGAAGTCAGGACTGGGCTGGTAACTATGTTTTCAAGGTCGCTTAGAAGTGCGTTAGAATCAGGTCATGTGACCAGATTGCATATTTATAGCATGGAAGGTAAGTATAACTCTTGTATATATCCCCGCTATGCTTAGCGGGGTAAATTAAGGTATTTAGCCATTCTTTAGCAGCTTTAATAAGTTTTTTTTAACCCAATTTATAGCCCAAATGAGCTATCAACTAAAAAAGTTTTATACCCCAATTAAACTACACATTGGGAGAAGTCTCAAATAGGATTAGTATATGTGCTAGATAATATTTTGATGCTCCAGCCAATGAAAATATAGCTTTATTTCAATCAGAGATATTCAGTGGTATTTCTCGAGCCAATGTTATTATATATGCTAATTTACTTTAAGATTGCACTGAGTGAAATCTGAGTATTTGAAACAGTTTTAGTGAATTTTGGAATGCATAATTTGTTAAAACTATGCAATAATATGAACTGTTATTGCATCAAGATATCAATTTATTTAAGGCAAAAACATAGCAACAGCAAAATATCCAAAAACACATAGGATTTGATAAACGCTGCAAAAATTTAAACGTATCAGGGCGAGAACCTGGCTCTTAAGATAATCATCGCATAAGCTCAAATCTTTTAAAGATATGTTGAGCTAAAAAAAACACAAATTTGTATATATTAATTTATTGTTTTTTTTAACCTTCACCAATCTTAGTTGAATGGAAGCAGTTGATTATACCTGTCCATAATATACCTTGTAAATTTCCTCATTAAAAGTATGAAAAATAAATCATTAAAGGAATATTAATCCCATTGATTTTCATTTTTTTAAATATGATAGACAAAATTCACAGAAATAAAAGTGGTGAAAAAAACTATGTTAATATCTTATTCTGTTTAGAAGTAATAATTTAAAGAGTAGAAAAATGTTCTTCAAAACACCTTGTACAGTATATATCCTTCAGCTTGGTGATGTCATCAAGGCAAATACAGAACAGTTCTTATGTATTTTTTATCAATTTAATCACACTTTTTTTTACATTATCAAACAGCATTTTTGGTTCATTATAGAGATAGGATGGAATATATAATTTACCAGAAAACATTTTGGTTTTTTCTTGGTGTACATCACATTTTCAATGAGAAAGTAATCCAAATCATTTTTAAAGAAATACAAAAGACATTTTGTTGAAATTGTCTGTATGACATCACAGATGTTGCCAATCAGTCACTTTTGTCCAAATTTAAAAATACTTACAAATCTTGTTAGTTCTTAACAGAATAAGATAAAAACATACTTTTTTTACCACTTTGTTTCTAAAAAGTTTCTCTATCATATAGGAAAAAATGAAAATCCATGGAAAAATTCCTTTTAAATTTTCAAGTTATGCCTGATCATTAAAGTTTGAGAACTTTTTCCAAGTATGCAAAATGTGTGATGAGGAATACTGGGTTTGCATGTTTATTAATCATAGATAACTTGCATCGGAATATTCATAAAGCCGTAAGAAGATCAGTTTTTTTTGATTTTGATATAGTTTTTTTGCTGTTGATATTTTTTTGATGTTATAGTTTTTAAAACAAGTTTAGGAAAGATACCTTAACTTGTACATGTATCAGTTGGTCCTTGAAAAACATTTTTGTTATATGTGCCGGGAGCAATTTGTTTGTGGAACTTTGATTAGCAGTTTTGCTATTCATTATCAAAAATTGATCAGCAATCCAAACAAATTGATTTGCAATCAAAATAAATTGATTTGCAATTAAAACAAATTGATTTGCAATCAAAACAAATTGATTTGCAATCAAAACAAAATGATTAGCAATCAAACATTAATTTGCTATCAAAACAAATTGATTTGCAATCAAAACAAATTGATTTGCAATCAAAACAAATTGATTTGCAATCAAAACAAATTGATTTGCAATCAAAACAAATTGATTAGCAATCAAACATTGATTTGCAATCCAAACAATTTGATTTGCAATCAAAACAAATTGTTTTGCAATCAAAACAAATTGATTAGCAAATCAAAACAAATTGATTTGCAATCAAAACATTGATTTGCAATCAAAACAAATTGATTTGCAATCAAAACAAATTGATTTGTAATATTAAGTGGGGAGATGTTCAACTGTACAACCTTTCAAATATTTTGCCATTTTAGTTTTGACCAGTGATGTCAGCAACAAATAAATGCTACATGTGGTAATATGCACAGTACATTGATAAAAAAAAAAAAAGTATTACACAAAGAGTACACTACCCAGTGCCACTGTGCATAAGAGCTGCAAGCAAACTGTTTATAAATATATGCACATATGAAGATGTGTCACCAGGTCATGGTCAACAAAATAAAGTCCATATGTACTGTACTATGAGTTGCCGTGAGATTTGTTTATTGGGGATTTATGTATTTTCAATCATTTAAACTATTTAAGCCATTTTCCTGAACGTTCTAATCGTGTAAAGCATTTTTTTTTTTTGCAATATGATTTTGCTGAAAAATATTTTTTGTTTTTTATTTTGTATCACAGTGAACAAATTTTGCATATCTTTGCATCGCACATTGCGATGCAAACGAATCTGAACAAATTGTTCCCTCTTATGGTGTATAAAGTGAATGAGGGAAGCATTATAGCTCAGTGTGCAACATACACCAAAGCTATTGAGTTTGATTCCCACAATTGACCTTTTCAAATCTGAATCAGCAACAATCTGGAAAACCAATTCAAATAACGTCACATGGCCAAAATCCACATGTCCCTTATATGGACCAATTGTATCCTGGGAGAATCTTACCTTCCGGTCAAATACTGAGAGGATCTTGGCAGTCTGCATATTCCATGCACAGTATGGGTCAAAGCGTTTGAAATGATAATTAAAATGCACGTATCATATGTGCGTTATGCATGAAGGTTTAAATACGCATGCGTATTGTTGCTTAAAACTTTTTCGTCCAGGTCTACATCTGATTGGTTGACTAACAAAGGAAAAATTCTCCAGCAGTTGAGTGGTTGAAGGACTGAGGTAATCTTGTTTGGCAAAGATCAGTTCGAAGAAGTCTGTATAGGTACCATGTTGTGTTCTTGAGCAAGACATCCTGGTGGATCCAGCCGATTGAAATAAGGACCAGCTCTGCTGCAGAGTTAACCTGTGATGGACTGGTGTCCCACCCAGGAGGATTCATGTTCTCTTATATGCGTGCACTGAGGACAAGCACTGGCCATTATTGAGCCTTCATTGGCTCAGAAGGATTTAACTTTTTAACTATAAAGTACGCTTCTGTCTGGTCACTCCTTTCTCAGTCACTCCTACCTTCTATCAGGCTCCCCCACACCTTTCTGCCTGGCTTGCAATTTTAAACTTTTGATCAATCATATCCTCTTAACTTGTCCTTTATACTTCAAGTTCAAATCTACCCTCTCCCTCTCATCTCTATCTCTCATCTCTATCTCTGACCTCTTCAAGAAAAATGCTTCCTCCAACATCATAACCTTCTTCCATAATAGCAACTTATTCCACTTGATCTCATCCTCACCCACTTTCCCCATATTTTTAATTTTTATACTTATTCTAATATTTATGTCTTTATTTTGTTTTTATTTCTTCTCTCCTTATCTACCTCCTCTCCTTCTCTCTATCTTCCCTACCTCTTTATCCTCTTGCGCCATTATTTTTTAACGCCCTCTAATTGGCACATTTGACTCTGACTGTCCCAGTGCTGTTAAACATGCTCTCCTTCTCTCTATCTTACCTCTCTATCCTAACTTCTGCGCCTCTCTACTTTTTTTTTCTTCACCCATGCATTTTCTTTCTCGAACACATCTTTCTGACTTGTTCTTGTATTTGTCTCATTCTCCCCCTGTTTCCTTTCCTTCCTACCTCTAGAATGATCTGACCTCTTTGGCACAATTTGACCCTCGTTGTCATGGTGCCTTTAAGCCCTCATCAAACAAACTTTTGTGATAGAAATCACTTATCCGTGTTAGGTGTCTTAGTGGGGGAAGTTTGTTTTTAAACTGGTGATAAAGATAGCTGTGTATCATATGCCTGAGGTAGTAATGTGCATTAAATGTGAATGATTGACGGACCATTTCTCCTAAGAAAAGATATTGCTTCATGTAACTAAAAACATATAAATATAGAAGTCCCATACCAAACTTAAATTATTTAGTTTACCACATTTGTTGTAATATACATGAGACTGTAGGAACACCTATAATCGCAGACAAAAGTACTTGGCACTTTTTTTCTTTTCCCAAATCACATACCAACATTGAATATACTGTATGCCATTTGGGGAGGGGAAAAAGTGATAAGAATTTTGTACTGTACTGTTGCTGTTTCAGGACCGTTATACTTCAAAGTGTCAAAGTTGTGCAGTTGCGACAGCTAGTGCTTCTATGCTCAATTCCTATGAAATTATTTCCTGAAATTAATTGCCAACTATCTGAAATTTAAATGAGGAAATGAATATCTTTAGGAGGAATGGTCCATCAATCTTTCATGGATTTTGCATAAAGTCCTTCCAAGCATATAAAGTATATTTATATTTAGGCTTAGCCAAGGACAAATCTGATTTGCTTCACTGAGCAGCAGTTAAGTGGCTTGAGCCCCAGATGAATGACCTAATGTGTACTCTGTAACAGTAGCTGGTTGCTAACAAGTGAACTGTGAATAAACCATGAAGATGCTGTCAGTTAAGAAGGTATAGATTACCCCTGTGTTGTGTTTGGTGTAACAATAGCTGGATGCTAGTCAATGAATTGTGAGGAGTCTCTGGGGTTGAATGGTGTGGATTACCCTTGATTTGGAGAAAATCTAGGGTGTTGGGTTGGGCCAAAAATTCTTAATGTGTGACTTTTCTCAAATTCAACAACTACGAAACAAAGTTTACTTTATTGACCATACTTCAAAAAATGGAAGGAAAAACCTGCAAGGAGGCCAAGAAATATTTTTAACCAATTCAATATAGATTTGACACAGTCACAAGGTACAGTAGTTTCTCCTTAATATAAGTTACCATAATTTTTATTTTGAAAACATTTCCTATAACTTCCGTAATTTGGGAATTTTTAGATCTGAACCATTTATTAAGTTTGAGCTAGGGGCAGGTTGTAAGGGATTACAATTTTTTAGAATTAAAAAAAAAATTACATCTGTTTTTTTCAGCTTTACATGTAAACTTTTGTGGCCAGTGTTTCTGTGCATAATTAAGATGAGCTGTAATTCAGGTAGCTCTTTCTGGCTGTGTTAACACTCAACTCCGCATTATGATCCCAGAGATTGTAGCGTCTGTGACATGGTGACATTTTGTAACAAAAATTTCATTGTCCAAAAATCTGTGACAGTCTGTAACATTTTGACAATTTTGTGACAAAATGTGACAAAAGGAACATAAATAGATGTATTAAAATTTGTCTGGCATTTTGTGGCATGTTTTACTCCTTCAGTCACACTCAATGGTAATTTGACATTGTATCTTGGTGATGCATTCCATTTTGCATGAAACAGACATAACCAAATCATCCTTCCTGTAAGTATAACTGGTCATGTGTGAATCTATGCCAATCAAATGTGACAAAGACAAAAGTGATGTGACATTCTGTGCAAAAGGTGCCAAAAATTAGGCGACATTTGAGACATTTATGTGAAATTTTGTGACTTGACATTTTGTGACAAGCCATCAATCATCACTCCATCCTCTGTGATCCCCGATAAAAAATCAGCTTGTTGATAGTATAAAAAACAATGTCAAGTATTCTCACTAGAATGCAGGTTGTGATCAGACCCAATCTGATCACATGGCATAGTGATCCGCAAGTGGAAAGTTGAATCATTCAAAAAATCAAAGAAAGGTAATGGAGGGGGCCACTGTAATTGTTCACGCTAAATAGATCAATTATAACGGAATATCAAGTAGCTGACATCTTGCAGGACACTGATCCGTGTTCACACATATTTGTTGAGACTTTCATTGGTGGATCTGATCACCTGCTTCGCATCACGATCTTACTCTCAACTAGGATCAAGCGTTATCACAGTAAAATTCATTGGATTTGATCCCGATCTCGTAATCAAGTGACAACAGGCTATAGGTTTTTCTGCTTTTGAGTAATCCTGTTTCGTGTGAGATGGATTGAGGATTTAATTCAGTGCCTGAAGATGGTATTTTCATGAATGATTTATATATTTATTACATTACAGCATTTCGCAATCCATTAAATCCGCACCGTTATCAGATCAAGGTTGGTTTAATTGGATATATCAAAAAATGGTTTTGTCATTTAATTATAGAAAATAATAACCATGGATTACTTATACAGTACATTCTTACATGAGATGCTGTTTTGACAAGTTTCTTCAAAAGTACTTATTTTATTGCTTGCTGTATATTATTCTTGGATTTCATTTTATGTTACGTAACTGATCGGTGTCGTTCATGTGGAAGGCAAGTTTAAGGAGACACGGTCTGAGACGATCCTTATGTCATGTGATAGAGGATCAAATGTCAACCTATTAAACCAGCATGTTAAAATCTTATTCCTATTTCAAGTTATTCCATCAGTTTAATGTCCATTCATGGAGGGTGCCATTTTGTTCCATTTTCTGTATTGAAATTTTCTGCATGATGCTTCTATTTCCACAACAGTGACATAAGGGTTATAATGTATTTCCTTATCAACTTTATTAAAGTTTTTATTCCAAAATAATGTAAGTTTTAACAGCATGTTTTGATAATTTCATGTGAACACAAAAATGGCCTTGATCCTTACAAAAGGAAAACACTTTTTCATAAGATAAAAAACATAAAGGAACACCTGATTATCCACCATTCCGCATTCCAATGAAACCCACCATTCACAACCTATCCTGTGTCGACAACGTCCACATTACCCGCCACAAAATAGGTCACACCCACCTCACTCACTCTGACCTCCTTACTGGCTCCCCCCACCCCTTTGCAACAATTGCGATTGCACCCTCACAGTCCAGCACATTCTCCTTGCTTGCCCCCTGTACAACCTCCCAGGGCTTCCCTGACTGCCCACAACTCGGTAGCCAAGCTCTTCGGAAAAAAAAAACCTCTGGATAGAATTATCTCCTTCCTTCATCATTCTTCCCTCTACAACCATATTTAGTCCTCCTTACCCACCCCGCTCTCTCTCTCTCTCTTCATTATTTCTTCACCCATACACCTCCTCTCTCGTTCCCAGTTTTTTGGTTTTTAGTTCTCGTGTTTCTCTCAATCTCCTCCTGTTTACTCTCCTTCGTACCTCTGGAATGATCTAATCTCTCATGTACAATTTGACCCTTGCTGTTGTGGTGCCATTAAAGTCTTATCAAACAAACAATAAACTGCATGCCTCCATAGCCCACAAACAACATGAGGGCAAAGGTCACTTGAATATTCATATTACCCAGAAAAATGGTATACGTTGTGTACTAGATAGGCATATGATTTTGGGGGGGATCCGGTAAAAATACACCCTCAACTTTTCAGTCTTGTGCTCCTTTAAGATAGATGATATAGAAATACAAAGCATTCCAACATCCTGCAGGGTTGGTGACATCATTTTCTGCTTTTTTAAATCAAAATGGTGGTTCCCATAGTACAATCATTAAAAGTTTTTAATACTTATAAAACAAAAAAATTTGTTTGATTATATAAAAGTTGGTCAGAAGGTTTGTTATGTTTGATTCTATTCTATGAAATAAGGATACTGTGAGACTTGTCTCCTTTAATCTTGATGGAAGGTGCAGTAGAAATATTACCAGGAAGGAAGAGGGGGGAAGGGGGGGGGGGGTCATCCCAGTCAAAAAAAGAACTCAGCTTTCTGTACTTTTCTTGCAAATTAAATACTGTACTGTACTGTAGTGTGCTTAACTTGATAGAACACAAAGTTTCTGTATGTAAAAATCAACATACAATAAAAAGCAGGTATAAAGTAAGGCTTAGTAATTTGAAGAATAATAAAACAATGATAGAAATAATCAATAGATAATTTCAACATTTGTGAAATCTTTTGTAAAAGTAAACATGTTTAAAAGTAAATGGATAATAATGTACACAATACACTAAAAATTATAACATTCCTGGGATTTATAACAAGACTGCATGTTAAAAAACAAACAGTGTTTATCAGTACATAAGAGATTCTTTTTATTGGCCTCATTAGATATGAAAGCATTTTCTCATTTTCTAATGAACTGTATATTTACATGCATAACAAAGTCAAACAATCCGGTGGAACTTAGAAAACACAAAAAGGGGGTTTATGTGATGAAGAGTACATTCAGTAACTTTATCAATACATAACATTGATATAAGAAATTATATTGGAAAGGATTGTGGATCTTTTTTTTTTCCGTCTATTAATTAATCAATCAATCATACAACACTTAAAACCTGCAAGACCTTAAATTGACGCAAATATAACAAATTAAATAAATCCACTGATACAAAGCTTTCTAGTGATAAGGAGAAAAATGGTGTTTGTCAGTTCTTGAGATGGCTTTCCGTCATTTACTGAGAAATGGCTCATTTGATATTGAACTCATATTCTAATCTTGCCAAGTACTCTCATACGTGCGTGCGTAACAAAAGCTAATCTCCATTATTTATTAAACCTCTTCACCTAAAGCAACCAAATTTTGAATCTCTGTAGATGCACAATTTTATAAGGAATAGTTTGAATTGTCTCATGCATAAATCATTACAAAAAAAAGTCACCCTGAACCAATTGTTTTTATTTTAAAGCATTTGAAATATTCTGCAAAGTAGAAATTGACTACTTGATTGTTTGCACTCATTACCTTGGCACAGTTTCAGATTATAAACACTTTTAAAAAGCCAGTTGATTCATTGTTTTCAAAAAATGCTGACGAGACGGTGAAATATGATAGAATTGAAGATGTACACTGTAGCCCATATTTATTAAGTTTTACTTCTGCTTTCTGCCTGTAATTTTCTTCAACTGTATTCCAAGTCTTGTGAAAATGTTTGCCCTTCAAAAAACAAATTAACTGGCTTGTACTGGATTTAGATGACACAATGGACATAAAAATGATACAATATTGTTTCTTTCCTGTCAATGTGGATGGAAACTTTATATTATTGTTGGCTGTTATCATATTTCTATGGAGTATTTGCATTGTGATGACTCGTGCATATAATCACCGTAACGCATGACCTTGGGTATTTGGTTGGGTGTCCATTTTTACGACAGATGAATTTCTTAAATTGATATTCCCATGTTTTTTTGTAACCTTTTATAAAAAAAGGAAAAAATAAATAAAAACAATTTAGTACAAAAATCATGTTGATATGTTATTCCTACCAGGAGATATTTAAATTTTAAGGTTCACAAAAAATGCCAATAAACGAATAGGAAAAGGCTCAATATGACATCAGAGCAACACATTATCTCACTATGTTTATGTATTTCATTAAAATCTATCATTCTTTTTATGAGTAAAACCTGCTAAAAAAATAAATTGATGAAAGTTTAAGTATTTATATACATTGCCAAATATACCCTACTTCAATTACTTTTGGAAAATTGTGTCTAATCGTACAAAAACAACCAATTAACTTTCAAAGATATACATAAACATTTGCAATGGAATTGCCTCTATGACATCATCAAACACAAATTCAGCATACAATTATAATTGTTTGCGTTATTGTTTGTGTAAGATGTGTTTTATTTTATTTTAACACTTAGAAATGGTTGGGAGGGGTTTAAAAATTTAAGTTTTATTGTCTGTGATATTTGCCAAGGTTATATATTTTACATTCAATTAGATACTCAAATTTACAGGGAGAAAATTGGAGTACAAATGACATTTCATTTTAATCTATAAAGTATATTCCATACAGATGTGAAATATACAAACTCAAATCATTTTGGAAAGAAAGAAAACCTCATGGGACATTTAATTCACTAATTTTGCTCTGCTTTTTCAAAGAGGAATGCTTTTGATGTTTTGATTCCAAGTATAACACACATATACAGGAGAATACTAAAAGGGTCATGTTTAAATCATTTGTCATGTACCACTTAAAAACATTTTGTTAACAAATTATTTTCAATTTTGAAGAAAAAAGTTTTCAATTTAGAAAACAATATTTAAAATTTTGAAATAAATATTTTTCAATTTTTCAACAAAATTCTTCCAATTTTGAAGGAAAAAATATTTTAAATTTTAAACAAAAATTCAATTGATTGCCATTAATATGCAGTAAGATTTTTTTTTTTTAAGTAACGCAGCACATGTCTCATTTCTACAGCAGACTTGCTACACTGTCATTCCTGTAAAAATAGCATGTGACATCTTTTATTATCTTTTGTTTTGAATGGAACAAGATATTAAAATAATTTCTTCACAGGTGTGTTTTTTTTTTCTTTTTTGTCCTAGCTCCATCATGCAAAAAAGCCATGACCGATTACCATTCTAATCATGTAAATTTCACATTTTAAATTAAATCTCATTGACATGTGTTTCAAAATCATTCTTTTCATCCTGCATTTTGTATTTATTAGTAAGGGAGAATCCTGGACTTTTGATGTAATAAGAAAATACACCAAAATTTGGAGCTTCGTATTTATTAAGATCCATGGAGGCCGCTATTTTAACTTTAGTGATAACGTTAAGTCAATGGAGATTTTTAATGATAACGTAGGGAGGGGGTATTTTTGAAAGAAAAACGTATATCAAATGAATATTCATTAGATTTGACTGCAGACTTTTCAACATCATCGTGGATTTCGCGATAAAATAAAAAAGACTTCCGTTGAAAGGTCATCAACCTTTTGAACAGCCCTCTCGGCACATGATTCTGTGTTGGCTTAGTCATCGCTGCTACCCTGTATACATGCATCATGCGTTACATTACACAAATACGACTGGTCTCTTAGTACAGATCCCATTGATATAACGTTATCACTAGTTAAAATGGCGGCTTCCATGAATCTTAATGAATACAAAGCTCCAAGTTTTGGTGTATTTTCTTATTACACCAAAAGTCCAGGATTCTCCCTGACTGTTTTCTATTCCTATGATAAAATACATGTTTTATTTTTTTATTCTCTCTTTGTGAATCAGATACAAAAAAAAAAAAGAACAAAGAAATGTATTGTGATCATTGCAATAACAAATAAGTATCAAAAAGAGATATTGCATATAATATAATGAAATGTTACTGATACAATTTGTAAGAAATACAGATCAAATCAAACTTAAAGGACCATTAATTTTCCCAGTTCTTGGAGATTTTCTTTCAAAATTCTTTGCAATAAAAAGTAATGTTTTAAATATTTATACATTTCCACAGCTGAAGGTATTTTAGCCTTTTAGATATTTTAATCTTGTTTTGTGTATTGTATGTCAGTCATGAAAAATTGCCACCTCATTGAAAAATCTGTAAAAGTCTTGAAATCTTTTTCAATCTCAAAAATTTTACAACATCTGAAATCACAGATTTGTCTAGAAGCCATTTTGCTGAAAAGTCATACATTCGCACACACGGATTACAAACAATAGACTTCATCAAATTTGTCAAAATTCTACCTGTTTTCCCCAATTTCACCACCTTTCAAAAACAATTAAGTTTTGCTCCAAAATGTTATTGTTTATGAATCTTGGATATTTAAAGTTGTCCTTGTATGGGTGTCGGATCTTACGTTAAATATGTTATTTGGATTATTTGATTTGCAAAATTATAACTTTTTCTGCACAAAGCCGGTTGCGAGAAAATCACAAAAGATAAATGCATTTTTCGTCACCTTGACGCAAAAACCTAGAATAAGGCTCAATACGCAATGATGTTATTTTGGGAACGACTGTACAGTATGCTATCAATGCCACGTATAACGTGTGGCCGCCATTGAAATTTCACAACTAGTATCGATAGCATCTTTGTTTGTTCTTTTAAAATATTACATTTTCCAAGAAAATACTGTACATTATATTATCAATGCCACGCATAACGTGTGGCTGCCATTGAAATTTCACAACTAGTATCAATAGAATCTCTCTTTGTTCTTCTAAAATATTACATTTTCCAAAGAAATATTCAACAAAATTCCGCAATGTTGTGTAGTTGGAGGATGCAGTAATATACATACATTTTCAAACTAAAAGTCGTTTATCAATGGCAAAGGGCAACAAAACGAGATAATTCTGGACGTGTTTTGTGCACTTGACATGAATCAAGTTTTTGGGGCTTACTGAGTGTTATATTCAGCTTACTCCAGATTGTTTACCCCTGTTCTGTTGGATTTAAACAGTAGCTTGACCGCATCTGTTCCGCGAGTAATACAAATTCAAATGAAAGAAACAGAGGAAGAAAAAAGAAAAAGACTCATTGAGATTCAAACTCATAACCTCTCACTCAAAAGACGAAGGCGTAACCGACTGAGCTACTTAATCAGTTGAAAATTTGTATGATTTGTTTTATACATAGTGTGGAATATAATGGAAGGAAGAAAAATCGATAAAATATAATTGAATTGTAATTATTTTGTCCATATGCCAAGTTGTCCCTTTTAGCAAATCAAAACTTTAAAAGTAAAATAACAACATTTTCAGAATTTCTTCAAAAACTTTCATTCAAGTGCAAAAACGTAAATGGAATTGTGTGAATGAATTATTCAGTTCACGTAGGCTTGTGGGCTAAACATCAAGCGACAGAGACTTGAACATTAATAAATAAAATTGTATATTTCCATTAGGTGTAAAAAAAAAAAAATAGATGTTGTTGCAAACACTTCAATTGGATTATGTTCAACAAAATATTACTTGCGAAACAGTAAGAATTTCATGCCGAATACACAGGTTATAGTACTGTAGGACCGTGTAAGAGTTGTAAGCCTGATATCCTTCTTTCTCGTCTGCAAGCGGTTCAAATTGAAAAAGAACGACATCCCCTTCATTATGAGAATGTTCTTCATTTATTTCCAAATCATTTTATAATGAGCTTGAAAATAACAAATTAAGATCTGAACAGCCTGAAAAACTTTTGCAATCAAACGCTATTTGTAAGTGGTTAGTATGTATGTGATGCTTTGTTTACGATCAACAGTCCCTGTATTGACGTAGCAAACTGTTAAGACGTACAAATCCGTTTCAACTTTTTTTCGGAGCAAGCCTTAAATGATTAATTTCTAAGTCCTTTTTCATCATGAAAATGGACTTAGAACCAGGATTTCTTGACGGATTATTGAATTTAGGAATATGAAAAACTTATATCAGGTTAAATCTCAATTTTATTAGCATGGTAGGATGGTAGAACCATTTTAAGTACATGGTATTAGAGGGCTTTGTATAGCTCTCCACGTGGGGGCAACAAGCTTTGTTGAATATTTTTGAAAATAGTGTTCTAAGTTTGTAATCTAATTCCTGTAGCCCCTTAAAACTTATGTATTTAAGGGGAAAATGTGTGGATTTTTTTTCTCTTTATAAATTTATTCACAGCTACAAAATATATGCTGTTATGTACCTGGCACTGAGGAATTAATTTACAAGGTAGTTAGTGATAAATGTAATCTTCATATAATACAAGGAAAACAAATATATTGTTTTTCCTTTATGAAGTTGTTCGTTACAATTCCAAAATACAGTATATGCTCTTATGTACCTGGCACTCAGGAACAATAATATTACAAGGAGTTTAATGAATAACATTAGTTGTTCTGCTTCCTAAAGTTTCAAACAGTCAGACCCGACCTGATACATAACCAGGTCGATCAGATTTTTCCTCTTTATTTTCTTTATTTTAAAAACCTTAGTTGTTGTGGAAGTTGGTGCTGAGTATCATATTAGCAATGGATGAAGTCCTTATTGTGTGGTTATTTTAATTAAGATAAAGTGGTCTTACTATTTGCTACAGTAACTTTGTGGTTATGATTTGCTGAAACAAATTTTTAAGGAGAAGGATAAGTCATGATACAAGGAATGAATATGGAGAAATTGTTTTAATATTTACAGTTACAAAATATCTGCTGTTACGTGCCTAGCACTCAGGAATTAAGTTTACAAGGTAATTAGTGAATAACCTAACCTTTGTATAATACAAGGACAAAATATATTGTTTTCCCTTAATGAAGTTGTTCATTATAATTCCAAATACAGTATATGTTCTTAGGTACCTGGCACTCAGGAACAATACATTTTACAAGGAGTTAAATAAATAAGTTAACTTATGTTTAATACAAGGAATAAATATGGAGAAATTATTTTGCCTTTGTAAAGTTGATATACAGTTACAAAATATCTGCTGTACAAAATATCTGCTGTACAAAATATCTGCTGTTGTTTGCCTGGCACCTGGGAATTAATTTTACAAGGAGATTTAGTTAATCAGTTAACTTTTATAATACAAGGAAAGAATATGTAGAATTGTTTGTAATGTTGTTCATTACACTTAGAAAACATATGCTGTCACTTGGGAATTGATTAATGAAGTTAACTTACATAAAATACAAGGAAAGAATACAGTAGGCATTTGTAAAAAAAAAAATCCCTTCAAAAATTTGATATGTACAGTTACAAAATATCTGCTGTTACGTGCCTGGCACGTGAGAATTAGATATTACAAGGAGATTATTGAATATGTTTGCATCATGTGTACAGGTGATAATTGAAAACATGTTTATTTTTGGTTTTGCATTGGAGGAAAAGTTGCAATATTATTTACCATGTATAAATTCAGTTTTAATTCCTATACTTACAGTATAATACTCTCATGGACTTAATTTTACAGAGTTTTAAGACCTAGCTGTTAGAATTGAGAAACATTCAATAGGAATGTTAAGTGTTTACCTCTGCCAACGAAGTTGGATGGAGGTTATGCTTTTGCCTCTGTTTGTTTGTTTGTTTGTCCGTCATCAAGATATCTCAAGAATTGATAATTAGATTTGGATTAAATTTGGTGTGTGGTTTCATGACTTGTCCTTCTCCTTAAAAATTTGTTCCAGCAAATCATAATCACAAACTTACTGTAGCAAATAGTGAGACCACTTTATCTTCATTAAAATAAGCACACAATAAGGACTTTATCCATTGCTTATATGATATTCAGCACCAACTTCCACAACAACTAAGGTTTTCAGAATAAAGAAAATAAAGAGGAAAAATCTGACCCAACCTGGTTATTTATTAGGCCGGGTCTGACTGTTTGAAACTTTAAGAAGCAGATCAACTAATGTTGGTACTATTTATGGAAGAAGTGATTGGCAGGGGAAGGTGTAAATAGCAGGTGGGGACATGTTTTGCCCTGTGTGTCTGTCATCAAGATATCTAAAGAACTGATGATTGGATTTTGATTAAATTTGGTGTGTGGTTTTGTTACTGCTTATGGACACAGTGATTAAAATTTGTATAATATTGGAATAGGGGAAGGATGCAAATGAAGGGTGGGGACATGTTTTTACCTCTATTTGTTTGTCTGCCATCAAGATATCTCAAGAACTGATGAATGGATTGAATTATATTTGGTGTGTGGTTTTGTTACTGCTTAAGAAATAAGTGATTAAAATTTAAGACATTGGAACAGGGGAAGGCTGCAAGTTGAGGTGTGGGGACATTTTATGGTGAGTTTTGTCTGTCATCAAGATATCTCAAGAACTGGTGACTGGATTTTGATTAAATTTGGTGTGTGGTTTTGTTACTGTTTCAGAAGAAGTGATTCAAATGTGGGACTAATTGGAACAGGGAAAGGGCAGAAATTTAGGGGTGGGGATGTTTTAGGATGAGAGATCTGTCAAGACTAAGTTGAAACTTTCCAATGGTATGTGCTGAACAATGACTTTGCACTTTGAATGAAAATCCAAACAATCAATTTTCTGGACTCAAAGAGACAATTACATCAAGTGTTCTCTGGAATCAAACAAAATGAAACAATTGGTTTCTGCCATGAATAGAGAATAGTGGAATGTGAATCCTGGCTTAAAAGAGCTCAAACAATGATACTTTACTTAAATAAAACTGAAAACAATGGTATGGTCTTGGAAGAAATCCAGTCAGAAGATAATCTTCAAGTCTTCAGATTGCAAATGATCATTACAGATCAAAATGTGGGATAAATCTTGGTGGGCCTAGGATTTCTGAGGTAGATTGTGTTGGGTATGGGGATCAAATGAACTCTTAAAATTTTTCTAGGCATTATGGAATTGCAATGGGGCAATGGGAATTGCATTGGTATGCGCTCTAGAGAGTGCTGATATTCTAGTTCAATTCGTTTTTACCACATTTTGATATTTTTGATATGTAGCAGTAGTAAATGATAATTGTGTGTAAGATAGAAGTTAATAACAAATAATAAAGTGACAGTTGGCAGCCATAATTGACATTCAGTCCTTGTAAACTTTTTGGTAAAGTCCATCTTCACCAAATCCTAAGAAAGATATTAATTGTTTTGAACTAGGAAAGAAGAAGGTTTGCATTACCTTCAGATTTAATTCGATTAGAAAAATGGGCAAGTAAGGGCTCATGACTTTTCATATTGATAGGGAAATTTACAATGATTTTCAGATAACTTCTGAAAAACGCAGTATTTAAAGATCATGCATGGACGTGTCGAGGCATCAAAAGCTCAATTGCTTTAAAATCTATTTCAACCCATCAAAATTGGTCAAAAATTGATCAAAAACTAAAGTGCTATTTTCAAAATTCAAAAAATAATCTCCCTAGATTTTATATTTTTTTTAATCAATTAATTTCTATAGAGATCACTACATGTCCATTCACCTTTTATTGTGCCTCTGAAATCATATGAGGGGAGATGTTGCAATTACTGCACCAGAAAGTTGTTGAATTCATCTAGATTAGATGAATACCTTGGTATGCCAAACATCAAAGCGGAAGCATTTCGTCTGCAGCTCCTACTCCTCATTCAGCTGTTAAGAAAAGTGACAATGGTTGAATGGCGCACACCATCCTTTAGAGGGGGCGTTAAGCTGTCGTCGGCAGCAGGAGAGTCACCCCTGCCTGTTTCTCTGGACCATTCGAGAAGAGAAGCATGAAAACGTGGTGTTCATTCACTTTCCTTTTCAAGTACTGTGTGTGCTCATAGGCAACCAGAGAACTAGTCTGTTAGTTGTAGAGTGCATTTAAATAGTTCTTTAAACGATAAAATGTGCCATATAAATTCCATATATCTTACAGTAGTAGGGATTCCACCTTTTTGATCCATTGCATGTTTTTTGTTGTGTTTTTTTCTTGCCAAGATAAAACTTTATGAATTTTCAATTATTTCTACCCATATTTCTTTCTTCTTATGCATCTTCAGTTGTTAGCAAATTGTATATGTAAGTTTGACAAATTGCTTTTCTCATCTGTTCAACATCTATTTCCCCCACTAATTACTTTTTCTAATTTTCTTTTATTCTTTCTAGACAAGGTTATGATTGCCTGCATATCAAACAAAGGCACTAGAAAGCAAGTTCTCCTAAAAAAAGAAAAATAATGTCACATATATATGGCACAAAACATGTAACAGCATTTGATAAAAGTACCAGTGAGTTCAATTAGCAAATAACTGAACTTTCTGACGCCCCAGTTTTATCCTACAAATGTTTATTTTTTTGTGGACAAATTTTTAGGTCACATTTTAACCTCGGAATTATCTTCAGGTTGTAGCATGTCAACAATTAATTAACTCTGCTGAATGGATTAATTGTCTTTCTGTAAATATCTTAACTTGCTTCGTTTCATACAATGCCACAACTAAAATTGGCAGCTGCTGATTGGGCAACTTTTACTCACAAATGAGACCTTCAACATCTAATAAGACTTTTAAAATGTATTCTGTCTTTGCAATGTTTTTTGAAAACAAATACTATAAGTAGGTCATTTTCAAACTTTACGCCAAGTTTGTTAGTTTCTTGAATCAGCATGCTTTAATATGGGTACATTATTATAACTCGGATTTTTATTTGCATTCTGCTTTCTGCAATATTAATTTTCTTTTGCATTAACTTAAGTTACCGGGGTAAGTTATTTGTGGTTAATAAGCTTTCAAGATAATCTTCCTGAGATATCCACTAGATATTCATGTTTGAAGTACAGTACAAACAGCTTTTATTATCAAAATGGATTTCTATTGTCAAAATGGACTGGAATAAAGCCTTCACATTACCATTATACTCCATTTTTTGTACTTTATAAACTCTGTACCAGAATAGCTTATAAAATATTTGCTTGCTATTCTTACAGAGTTTATCGAGTACCAAAAAGGAGTATAATAGTAATGTAAAGGCTTTATTCCAGTCCATTTTAAGAATAAAAATCCATTTTGAAAATAGAAGCTGTTTACATGTTTTAAGTTTCATAATCCTTTTGTTTTTCTTTATTTTCTATTCTTAATCATTTCAGTCCATTTCCATTTTAATCAAAACGTAATTTTTTACAATTCAAATTTTTGACTGATATAGCTTTAATTTGCATATTTTTTTTTTTCTTTCTGAGCATGGGTAGTGCACCGAAACCATGTTCCCATGGTGTATGTAATTAGCCAATTATGCATTGATCTAGATATTTTAAACAAACGATCGCATGAAAAATACGCTCATCATTTGCATCCACATATTGACAATGCAGGCTTTCAAATCATTTCTTTATGCTTTAATTTTTGTATTCATAAAATTACTATATTGACTTAATTATTTATATTGTATATCTGTGTTCAATTATGTCAATAACCTTAGGAAAGGCTCACAAATCCAACTGCCCAGACATGGCCAGTGAAGTCATGCTTCAGTGCATATATACAAAAAAATGCATAGTATGTATGCACTGAAGCATGACATCTTTGGCCTTGTCTGGGCAGTTGGAATTGTGAGCCTCCCTTAGTTTGTGCATTGATTGCTTGATTGAGCCATACAGTAGAGTAGGTGAAGGCGTCTTTTGGGGCATCCTTTTGGTTAAATATTTTTTTACCTCTATTTTCCTCTGAAGCAATATAATGTTATTGTTATGAATCTTAGACCACTACTTGGTATGGTAGTACAAAAATATGTGTCAGAAGAAAGTACCTATAAACAATCTCCAACGTGGAGAGGGCGCTCCTTAGACTCACCTAAAGGTGTCCTCAAATTAGTGTGCACAAGTTTTTTGAGAGTGTGAATGTGTTAAAAGTTAAGTATTTCATAACCTACCTGTACAGAGGAAACACAGTTTGCATTAAACATGTTCTCTGAGGCCTTTCGTTTTGACTCATTAGCATCAATCCCATAAACCCCATTGATGATGATGAAAATATGCATCAATGTTTTAAATGACAGGTTCTTGAGTATGGGATCTCAGTGTCCTTGAAGGATAGTTTTGTTCTCAGTCAGTATTGTGAAACATGTGTGACATGTCACGTACACATTCTTTATTGAAGAGTACAGTGTATTGTTCGTTATCCATGCTTGTTGTATAATTTGTTAATCCAATTTGACTGTTTTGTAATTTGCTGTGGAAGTATGTCAATTGATTTATACAGGAGTCTAATTTGGAACAAATAATGCAGATCTATAATTTACTGAACTTTCTTGCTTTTTGCGAATAATTTGGGACAATTCTTTTCAAGATCTAAATAATCCTTACACTTGGATTACTGGAAAGAAGATTAAATTGGTTTATAATAAGTGCAGCATTTATTAACAAGAGGGTGATCTGAAGAAATATATTCAGGGGATTTGTAGTGTCCCATTGATGTTGGTGTTTTATACATATTTTTGCATATTTTCGGATAAGCCTGTTTTTATGACGTAAATGAGGCAGATTTTGATGTTGCACGCTCTCTTGCTTTTTAGAGCTTGCTCAGTTAGAATTATTTTCTAAGCAATAGTATTTCAAGACTAATCTTAACTTTAGTTAATAATATTAGGGCTCTAAAAACCATCTAACATTAAAGTACGCTCTGTGTAGGAAGCGGTTTCGCTTGTTTAGTAGCAATTTCACATAGGTTTTTAGGAGCTTCAAGCAATTTATCTTGAAACGTCTTTTGCCCTTGGGGCATTAACGTAGCATTACTGCTATGCCAAAATGTTTCTCTTTAAGCCTACCCGCATCTGACACCTGAGTTAATCTTGAAAACTCAGGTATGGCAATAACCAACCTGACTTTCTGTTGAGTGTATTGTATTTTACTCAAAACAATGATTGTTTATCTGCCATTCCCATGCAAACCAGAGCCAAGTAGACCAAAGCTATTTGTGTGTATAAGATTACACAAAGCCAGAGCTGAATAATCAAGGCACATTTGTGATTGAATTCATCATCCGTGTAAGATGTTTTAGTGGGAGAAGTTTGTTTTCAAACTGGTGATAAAAATAGCTGTGTATCATAATGCCTGAGGTAATAATGTGCATTAAACTGTGAATGATTGACGGACCATTTCTACTAAGGAAAGATATTGCTTCATGGCATTACCTTAGTATAGGCCTTTTGTAGTGTAACTGTGTAAGCCTCTTAAATGCTAGCTTCGGCTCTCTGTTAAAGTATTTTCCTAAGCCTTAAGCCTGTTTTTTTATTAATCAATGTCGTAATTATTGATCTGTGTGATAAGCAGTAAGTGCTCGTGTGACCAAGCAAGTATTGGTCATATTCAAGCGGCTAGTGGTGATTTTGATATCAACCAGCAGTAACAGTCAACCAGCTAGTGGTGATTTTATTATCAACCGGCATTAACGGTCCGAGCTATTATGATGTACTTAGTTGACTTTATTAAGTCTTGCCTTAAGTTGTAAATAGCCATTGTTGACAGTGCTTGTGTATATAAACTTATTCTTTTAATCTAAGAACAAAACTATAATAAATCCTGAATGTTTACCTAGTCCAGGTGCTATTTCTAAACATGAACCTGAGCTGTTTTCCTGATCAGCGTGTGCTTCATAATTGTGACGGGTGCAGTCTGTGTGTTTAAATTTAATTTTACCTAGGTTAAATAATTAATCAATATTAAAAAGCAGCCCATAGTGTTTCTCTTCTCAACAGCATTTTTGTCGGGACAGAAGCAACCAGATTTGGAGTTTCATTTGTATTCCTGTTTCTCCAAAGTTTTAAAAGCATGAAAATTGTTTGTTCTAAGGCATGAATGTGTCGATCATCATGAATTTGATACGCAAAAGAGTGTGAAAAGTTATCAAATGTTGTGTATGCACCCTATAAATTGTTCATGCTGGCAAGTAATCAATTCATGTTTCTGTTTTCAGATTTCATAGAAGTGAAGCGTATATCTGGCGTCATATAGTTAAAAGCGTGGTTGAATACACTTTTGTTCTCATTACGTAAATCATTTTGCATTTTATTCACACATGTCTGTTAATGCCAAAATCTAAAGCTCAATTGACAAGTACTGTACAACATGTTTTCCCCAACAAAAAGTGCAGAAAGTCTTGATTATATAAAGAACAAATCTTTGATTTTTGAAACTAGCATATTCATTTTTTTACTTAAGGTTAGCTCAACGTTTACTTATTTTTTACCAAATGCAAACATATTACTGACTTTTATATACTGTAACTAATAGTAGACAATTTTTATGCAACCATTTTACTCATACTGTCTTTAAATATTGACTATTTTACAGCATTTGAAATCTCAAGCATCATTACGCAAACGTTTGTTGTATTACAGGGTGACCTTTGTATATTCTTATTTGTTTCTTTTCATGTGTAGGTCATCATTTTGTATATTTATAACAATATAACAAAGGAAAGGTGTAATTTCTACATTTTTTCCTATCTTTTTCAATGAATGAGACAGGAATAGAATTGAAAGAATTACCTACAGATTTTGAGCTGAAATGAAAAGCTTATTAAATCATTCATTCATTACACTCAAAACTGAAAGTGTTATTTACAAAAAGTCAAAAGCTGATCTGTACAGATTTTAATACTCTTATAAACAATAATTCCATTGAGGAGTTATTGCATTTAATAGATATTATCAGTGTGACATCCCTTACAGAAAAATGAGCTCACGACGAGCTCACCGCGAGCTCGTCAACAATAAGACGAGCTTGTCAACAAAAAAGGAGATCGTCGCGAGCTCGTTAGATTGTTGGCGAGCTCGTCGAAAATAGACGAGCTTACCATGAGCTCGTCAAAAAATAGACGAGTTTGCCACGAGCTTGTCAACAACTGGACAAGCTTGTGATGAGCTTGTGAACAATCTGCTGAGCTTGTCAAAAAACTGACAAGCTTATCAACAACTGGATAAGCTTGTGATAAGCTCATTATTAATCTGACAAGCTCGTCAAAAGATAGACGAGTTCGCCAACAATTGGAGAAGCTTGTGACGAGCTCATCAACAATCAAATTAGCTTACATGTATGACGAGCTTGTCAAAAATCTGACGAGCTTGCAGCGAGCTCGTCAACAATCTGATGAGCTCTTGGGGAGCTCTGTCAACAATTAGACAACTGTTCCATGTAAGAACACAAGTTGGAGCCAAAGTTTCACGTAAGAAATATGTAAGACACAAATTCAAGTGTACTCCCATGTAAGAAATATTAAGAACTTGCAAAATGGGAGTGAAGGGTGCATTATACTAATCAATGTTTTAATTGTGCTACATAAAACATTTTTGTACCTTGTGCCATGTTCTGCTCCTCAAGCTCATTAATTTCTCTATTTTGACCAACACCTCAGTGGTGCTACAGTATTCCTTGATCAAATGACACACTCTTCTATGCTCATCCTCTGTTCCACATGACCAAATTAAATACTGGATGTTATCCTTTCCCACTGTTCCATGATACTATCTCCCTCTTAACTCCTCATTTCACCCTTACATCCCCCTGCCTCTGCCTCATGCTGATTCCTCTCTCCTTCATGACCAAAATCCCTTGGAGATCTTTAGTTCCAATATGCCATGTAATATACATTCAGCCCCATGATGTTGTATCTCTCATCCCAATGCTGCTTTATTTGAACCTAGCATGGCTAAAACCTTCCCTCTTTAATCCATTCTTTTTCTGTATTAACCTGTGGAGCTATAAACCACTACTCTGTCACCAATTTATACAGCCTCTGTACATAACCTTGATGTAATCTCCTTACAAGTAGAGATTCCTGGTACATGAAGCAATATCTTTTGTTAGGAGAAATGGTCGTCAATCATTTACATTTAATGCACATTATTACTTCAGGCATTAAGATACACAGCTATTTTTACCACCAGTTTGAAAACAAACTTCTCCCACTAAGACATCTAACACAGGTGAGTGATTTTAATCACAAAAGTGCCTTGATTATTCAGCTCTGGCTTTGTTTAATCTTATACATACAAATAGCCTTGGGCGACATGGCTGTGGTGTGCGTGATTGGCAAATAGACAATTATTGTTTGGAGTGGAAACACAATACACTGAACATAAATTCCGGTAGAAAACAAACTTCTCCCACTAAGACATGTAGCACGGATGAGTGATTTTAATAACAAAGATTACTCAGCACTGAATTTTTGTAATCTTATACACACAAATAACCTTGGGCTATACTTGACTGGTGTGAATGGGAATGGCAAATAAACAATCATAGTTTGGAGTGGAAACACAATACACTGAACAGGAAGTAATTGTCACACCCGAGTTTTCAGAATTAACTCAGGGGCCGGGTGCGGGTAGGCTTAAAGAGAAACTTTGGCATGTTGTTTTGTATAGTAATTGCATTGACTACATGAGGGTTTATTAGTTGTACTGTACCAGTACCACATAGGATGTTTGCCCCACTTAGTTGTGCAGATTTTGTTGCTTGGAAAATTCATGTGGTGATTGGTTGAAAAAGCTGTCAATCATCAAATCTAGAGAGGTTAAAAAGCTCTTCAAAATTGCAAGAACATGCTTTCCCCATCTGTTCATGCCGAACTTGAAAACAATATGGCGGCTATAACCACAGAAAAATCGGAAATTTGCTGGAATAAATTATTTCTTTATTTAAAAAGAAAGATTTTTTTTATTTATTAAAAAAAAATCATAGATTTCTTTAGTAGGCAACAGTATGTGGTAAATATGTGCTCTAGAAATGTCTCCCATGTGATGTATAGTACATTAAATTGCAAAAGAAGGAGACACATAAAGAAGTCTTTAACCAGCCCATTTTTGGAAATCGCGCTTGGGAGGTGGGACTGAAGGTGGGGCTCTTAAAACAGCGATAATATATATGGTAATAAATACAATACGACGATATATATATATATATGGTAGAGTAAGACTTAAGCACAGGCTGATTATTGAAGGGTCTTCTGTCTTCCCAGTAGCAGGGTCGGGCTCGTTCTGCTATAGTTACCCAGTGGGCCACCCACCGACACCATTGCTGCATGTATTTTTGAGTAATAAGACTTGTTTTAGATTGATTAACCCTTTATCCTACCAGCACTTTTTTTTGGAAAAGATGCTTGGGAGGCTCTACCAGCACTTTTTTATGATACACGCTTGGGAGGCGGGGTGATAGGTGGGGCACCCAAAATGGTGATAATATCACCACATGGTAGAGTAGCGCTTAATACATTAATATTATTTCTATCGTAAATTGACAAATTTGGTGACTTATGTTTAACGTATTATAAAACAAAACTTATTATTTCTGTCACAATTGTTTTAGTGAGAAGATTTTCGGCACCTTCATTCACAACCGTGGGAAATATCATAATTAATACCAACTCTGTGCTTGTACCATAAAATGAAAAAAGCATTGAGTTTTCATTTCATAGAAATACTGTACCTTTAAGAAATCGTGGATCTGCAGTTTGATACCACACTGCACTGCGAGGTCACTTTTCAACATCTTGCGAGAATCTTTGAAATGCAATAAATCATGAACATTAGAAGGTTCTCTGTCATATAACAAATTTCTACTTTGATACAAAATAAGCACTGACAGGGGTTATATTCCCATCATGTCTAATGTCGTAAACATTTACGGCAAAAACTTGAATAACCATCTCATTTGTCAAAGAAGTGGGATATGATGTACCATGCAATGTGCTTATTTCAGCATCTTGTGAACTACGGTAGCAGCTGCTTGTGATTTAATTACTATCGTTTTAAGTTTGGCCTCTGCAATTATTGAATGCGATTGCTGCAGCAGTGACTCGATTGTCCACAAAGAGTTTTCAGGAAAAGATACTAAAGATTGCCCTCAGGCAAAAATTCTTTGCCTGGAAATTTATGCACTTTATATATATTCAATGCATTTTGGAATTAATTTTGTTGTTTCTCTCATAGTGGCATCTTTTTTAACTCAATTACGTTTTCTTTAATTTGTTTTCTTGAGAAGTAGAGCAGGTAAAATGCATATGCGGCTTATTTCATTGTCTTAAATCTGACAGCCTAAATCTGACAGCCTAAATCTGACAGCCTAAATCTGGCAGCATAAATCTGACAGCCTAAATCTGACAGCCTAAATCTGGCAGCCTAAATCTGACAGCCTAAATCTGACAGCCTAAATCTGGCAGCATAAAGCTGAATGTGAATGATGAAGACGCCCTTTGCCACTTCTGTTTAGGAAACTGGCTAAAGTTCATTTTAGGAAACTGGCTAAAGTTCATTTTAGGAAACTGGCTAAAGTTCATTTTAGGAAACTGGCTAAAGTTCATTTTAGGAAACTGGCTAAAGTTCATTTACTCTATAATTTCAAAGGAATTTTTTTAAGCTTAACCTAACAGAAAAATGAGCTCACCTCGTTGCATCAAAATAGAGCTAGTCATATTATAGACTAGCTGCTGAACAAAATGACAAGATACAAATTCATAAAATTTTCAGTGAGCTTGCTACATGTATATCATAGACAAGCTTGTTGATAAAATGATGAGCTTATCATATAATAGATAAGCTTGTTGATAAAATGATGAGTTCATCATATAATAGACAAGCTTGTTGATAAAATGATGAGTTCATCATATCATTAACGAGCTTGTTGATAAAATGATGAGTTCATCATATCATAGACGAGCTTGTTGATAAAAATGATGAGCACATCATATAATAGACAAGCTTAATAGAAGAGCTTGTTGATAAAATGATGAGCACATTATAGAATAGACAAGCTTTTTGTTAAAATGATGAACTCTTCATATAATAGACGAGCTTGTTAATAAAATGATGAACTCATCATATAATAAACGAGCTTGTTGATAAAATGATGAGCTCATTATCATAGACAAGCTTATTGATAAAATGATGAGCTCATCATATCATAGACGAGCTTGTAGATAGAACTATAGACTCATCATATAGTAGACGAGCTTGTAGATAAAAGGATGAACTTATCATATAATAGACGAGCTTGTTGATAGAATGATGAGCACATCATATCTTGTTGATAAATGATGAACTCATCATATAATAGACGAGCTTGTTGATAAAATGATGAGCACATATAATAAACGAGCTTGTTGCTAAAATGATGAGCTCATCATATAATAGACGAGCTAGTTGATAAAATGATGAACTCATCATATAATAGACGAGCTTGTTGATAAAATGATGAGCACATCATATTATAGACGAGCTTGTTGATAAAATGATGAAGTCATCATATAATAAACGAGCTTGTTGATAAAAATGATGAGCCCATATCATAGAGGAGCTTGTTGACCAAATGATGAGTTTATCATATTATAGACGAGCTTGTTGATAAAATGATGAGCTCATCATATCATAAACGAGCTTGTTGATAAAAATGTTGGGCACATCATATAATAGACGAGCTTGTTGCTAAAATGATGAAGTCATTATCATAGACAAGCTTATTGATAAAATAATGATCTCATTATATCATAGACGAGCTTGTTGATGAAATTATAAACTCATCATATAATAGACGAGCTTGTTGATAGAATGATGAGCACATCATATAATAGACGAGCTTGTTGTTAAAATGATGAGCACATCATATAATAGACGAGCTTGTTGATAAAATGATGAGCATATTTTATCATAGACGAGCTTGTTGATAAAATGATGATCTCATCATATCATAGACGAGCTTGTTGATAAAATGATGAGCGTATCTTATCATAGACGAGCTTGTCGATAAATGATGATCTCATCATTTCATAGATAAGCCTATTGATCAAATAATCAGCACACCATATCATAGACGAGCTTGTTGATAAAATAATAGCTCCTCATATCATAGACGAGCTTGTTGATAAAATGATGAGCTCATCATATCATAGACTAGCTTGTTGGTAAAATGATGAGCTCATATCATAGATGTTTCTTGATCGAATGATGAGCTCATACATGTATCATACATGAGCTAGTTTAATTGCTGAAATGTTGAGCTCATATCATAGACAATATTGTTGATAAAATGATGAGCTCATCATATCATAGACGAGCTTGTTTATAAAATGATGAGCTCATCATATTATAGACAACCCTGTTAATAAAATGATTAGCTCATATCATAAACAAGCTTATTGATAAAATGATAAGCTCATCATATTATAGACAAGCTTGTTGATCAAATGATAAGCTCATATCATAGACAAGCTTGTTGAAAAATGATGAGCTCATATTATAGACAAGCTTGTTGATAAAATGATGAACTCATCATTTTATTGACAAGCTTGTTGATAAAATGATGAGTTCATCATATCATAGACAAATCTTATTGATAAAATGATGAGCTCATCATATCATAGACAAATCTTGTTGATAAAATGATGAGTTCATTATATCATAGACAAATCTTATTGATAAAATGATGAGCTCATCATATAGACAAGCTTGTTGATAAAATGATGAGCTCATATCACAGACAAGCTTGTTGATAAAATGATGAATGTATATCATAGACGAGCTTGTTGATAAAATGATGAACGTATATCATAGGCGAGCTTGTTGATAAAATGATGAGCGTTAGCTTGTTGATGAAATTGTCATAGACAAGCTCGTTGAAAAATGATGAGCACGTCACACTAGCTCATCAAATAAGCAGTGAGGTCAGCATATCACATTTAATGAAATGAGCTTATCCTTCCATTAAAAGGAGCTTACAAATCAAGACAGGCTCAATTTCTCAAGAGCTGGTTATTCTCAAGAAGAGCTTGTGCACACAAAAAAAGACGACCATTTTAACCCCTGCCTTCACTCCTCTGTTCAATGTTGTCCTCAATTGTGAGAATCTGTTATTTTTGCTTTACTTGCAGGTTAACTAACTTTGTAACAACATCCTTCAGGCAGAGAAGTCAAAAGCTCTTCATAACGGCCAAGACATCCAAGAAGGTGCAATACTGGACACGGTCTACGACATGCACTGCACAGCTGACATTTGACATATAGGTAGAGCGCTGCAGTTATTTTCATGTTGAATGCTCCTTCACAATTTGTAATGATTGCAGTTTTGAGTAAATATTCAAATCCTCAGTTGAACTTAACTAATTAATATGCAGAAAGACAGTGCTATGTGGAATGTACGCAATTGAATTATCGCACTTGGTTTTCACAGCTAGGATGGGTAGAAAATTTCATGTTTGTTAATTAATGGCCTGCTTTGCCATTGTTTCTTTGGTAAGATCCATTGTGTACCAATTATGAGAGGAGAATGGGGGGAAATTCTAAGACTCATGGATAAAAAGATTTTTTTTTAAATGATTTATAAAATTATTTCTTTCAAATTTATAAAGTCTGTACCGAGAATTTTATTTGCAGTATTGTTGGGGTATGAAAAGTCCACCAATTGTGCATTTTTATTGCTAAATGTAAAGCAACGCCACAGTTTTTCTTTGCATTAAGAATTTTTGGCCCTTAGACCCCTCTAACCCGACACTCCCGATTTCTCAAAATCAGGGGTAATCCACACCATTGAACCCGAGAGACTCTTCATAATTCATTGGCTAGCATCCAGCTATTATTACACCATACACAACACAGGGGTAATCTATACCTTCTTAACTGACAACATCTTCATAGTTTATTCACAGTTCACTTGTTAGCAACCAGCTACTGTTACATTGTACACAATAGGTCATTTATCTTGGGCTCAAGCCACATAACTGCTGTTTAATGATGCGAATCAGATTAGTCCTTGGCGGAGCCTAAATAAAAAATATACATTTTATGCTTGGTAGGACTTTGTGCAAAACCCATGAATGATTGATGGACCATTTCTCGTAAGGATGGTTATTTCATCATGGAAATAAAATTATGTAGTCAAACCAAATTATGTTTATTTACATCCAGCTGTGTCCTGTATGTTAAAACATATTAAAATAAAAAAGCATCCTGTATGAAATGTTAAATGACACTGCAAAGTCTGATTTTTCTGCCTTCTGCGGACTTTGTGATTACAAGATAAGGTGTAATTATTCAGAACCCTTCTAAGGAAAAGTGCATAATTTTATATTACTTCAGGGTCTTTTTAAGCACTATTTGTTTTTGAATATTTCCTAACCTTTTCAAATGATGAAAATATAAGCTTACATCCTACACCATGCATACATGCCCTTAGCCCTAAAACCTACAATCTACCTCCAACCTTCAAGAAATATCTCCCATTGTAAATATTTGAGTCACTTTAATTTCATTGTCACCTCTTGTTAGCTCCCTGCTGGCTCGTATCCCTAGCTCAGAGTGAGCTTATACCTGCTTACAGAGAGATCTTTGTAGCCTCACAAGTGCTAAATTGTGTTCTCCAAGCTTATTTAGGTTCCTTTTGTAAGCTCATTTCAAAATTTCAACTTTGTTTAAGGCCTTAAAAAATGTTTGTTTTCCCCCTCCTCTGCCCCTAACTCACCAGAAATAGGGACGACGTTCACAAATGACACAAAAAGCCTAAGTGAGCAATAAAAAGTGAGCAAAATAAAAGGAAGCAACATGCTAAGCATTAAGTGTTTTAATTTTGTTTTGTGTTCTTGATACTAAACCCTGAGTGAGCCAGTCTTCAGTGATCTGTGGGGAAAAAACAACACTTTTTTTCCACCCGCCACTCCCTTACAGTTTTCCTCAAGAAAGAGCAAACACACAAGTTGTTTTTAGGCCTTGTGGTTCCAATTTTGAGCTTCTGGTGTATTAGTGGCTCTCTCTCCCTAGGTGCTGAGTCTGGAACAGACATTGGCGATTATGGCCCTCCAGTCACTTCTGTTTAGAGCTAAATGCATAAACTTATATTGTTACTTTGGGTGTTGTTGGTTGCCCAGTAGTTTAAGCTATGGACAAATTTGAGTTGCTGCCGTTCTCTGCTTCTTTTGCCCTCAATTTTCATACATTCTGCAAGCTGTTCCAACCCACCCTTCTGATAAACATGCCCGAAATATTCCATCTTGTCTCTGTAGGCATTGAGTAGGGACCTGTCCATGCTTGAAGCTATAAGGACATCATCATTTGTTTTCTTTTCTGTCCAAGATATTTTCAACATTATCCTAGTGAACCACATTTCCATGGCTTCTAATCTTTTCTTGAGGTGACAGGTAATTGTCCAGCATTCACAGCCATAGAGAAGAGTAGACCATACATATGCCTTCAAGACACGAACTTTCGTGTCCATCCCAATATTTCTATTCTTCAGAGTTGGATTCATTTTTGTAAACATGTCTTTGGCAATTGCAATGCATTAGTGGCTAGCTATTTAAATTATAGCGAACTTGCCATTAATTAAACTTTTCTTGTTACTTGTGGAAATATTTTTCAAAATTCCTTCATATAGTAAACCACAGTTTACTTAGTATCTTCTATTGTACTCTTCTGACATATTCAATATGTGTAAGTGACAGTCTCTTACAAAAAAAAATTCACTAAAGAAACAAGCCTTTTAACGAATGTTAGGATGTGATTTTCAAACTAGTTTTCAGTCATTGCTGCGTAAATCAGATGGAACTTTAGAATTCCATGTATCTCATTTAAAGCAATAATATTTTTGAATGCTTCTTCATCATGTTTTTCATTATGTTTTCATAAAGATTAATATGCTTGACCACTGACTAAATCTTTTTAAAGCATTTCTTCATGATTTCTGAAGTCTTTGAATTTTATAAAAACATCATTTTCAGAATTAGGATTGCTCAATATGTCACCTTCTGCAAAATGTATTTCATGCAATTGGTAGAAACTAGTTAATAAATAGTTATATTAGTTTTATTAAAATAGTTAGTTAATATTTCCAATTTTTTTTTGTCGGCCATTTTGTTTCAAGTATTCTTTTTTTTTATATAAAATGTAAAGGTTAACAATAGCACATGAGGTATAACCAGTATAGGCAACAATTAAGGTACTATAAGAGAAGTCCTCATTGGCCAATTAATGGTTCACAATGGGTTAAAATTAAATGGAAGAATCCTCTGCCATGCCATAATGTGGAGAGACGACTATGATGATGCATTGTGGGATTTAAAGGATTAGCTCGTTTGTCATGGTTCTCTTCATTGATTACATTTAATGTATCCAGTTAAGTATTGATTCAAGCAATGGACAAGTTGCATTGCTTTTACAGATGGTGATTGAAGTTACTTTATAATTAAAAAAAATCTATGTATGGTTGTTGTGACAGGTGCAATATGTTGGGAAGATGAAATTTGTTCTAAGCATTATCGACATGGATGATACCACGTACAAATAGGGGATATGATTTTTTTAAGACAATGCTGCCACTTTCGCTGTGTTCCCAGTATCTCTGGATCATGATTCTTGTCGACAATCTTGCTCGATGATTGTTGAAAAATCAATTAAATTTGTTCTCACTCACCGAGGACCAAAATCCAGTGACTGAGATGAGAAGCGGTGAATGTTCTCACACTACAAAGTGGATAATGATCTCAGTTATTCAAGTGTGACATAATTTTACGTCTTGTTACGTATCCTCTCATGCTTATTATCTCAAAGTAAATCTCATGTTTATCATCTCAAACTAACAAGCTGCATTAGTGGCACCCTTTACTGCTCTCTTGCACTCTACATGAAGCAATATCTTTCTTAGAAGAAATGGTCTGTCAATCATTCACAGGTAATGCACATTATTACCTCAGGCATATGATACACAGCTATTTTTATAACCAGTTTGAATACAAATTTCTCTAACTAAGACACCTAACATGGATGAGTGATTTCAATCGCATAAGTGTCCTTTGTATTCTGGATTTGCACTGGATTTTTGTAATCTTATTTCCTGAAATAACCTTTATAGTCTACTTTGCTGTGGTGTGGATAGGAATGGCAGATAAACAAAATTGTTTGGAGTGGAAACAATACACTGAACAGGAAGTCGGGTTGATAATTGTCATCTCTGAGTTTTCAGGATAAAGTCAGGTGTCGGATGGGGTAGGCTTAAAGAGAAACTTTTCAGCATGTACCCCGTCTGTTTAAAACAGCTTCTATTTTCAAAATGGATTTCTATTGTCAAAATGGACTGGAATAAAGCCTTCACATTACCGTTACACTCTTTTTTTGGTACTTAACAAACTCTGTACCAGAATAGCAAACCAAAAGTTTTGCTAGCCATTCTGGTACAGAGTTTATTAAGTACCAAAAAAGTGTAAAGGTAATGTGAAGGCTTTATTCCAGTCCATTTTGACAATAGAAATCTATTTTGAAAATAGAAGCTGTTTTAACACCTAGTAACCCTCTGACACATGATTTGGAATGTTGAAGTTCTGTCAATCTGAAACAACCAAACATGATGCTGATCGTAAACTTGAACATTTGCATAATAGATTTGAATTTGTTATATTATCTTCAACATTTCATCATTGTCCTAATCGATCAATTGAACACATAGGCTATTCTTATGAATAATGAATTTTACTGCTGAAATAATGTGTAGGTCAGAGTCAATGTAAAATGTTGCACCATATGTTTTATGCATCAAGTAATGTGCAACATTATATCCAAAGCACACTTGATTGAACAATACAAACAGGTATGGGATGTACACTATAACACAAACCTTTGATTAAAAGCATATATTCAATTTCTTGTTGTACTTAAATTGTAAATGTCATTGTACATGTAAGTGAGACAGGCTATTGTTATTTTGATGAATATTTCATTAATCAAAGAAATTGTTTTCTTAAGAATTTGTTAAATTTGCAGCCAAAGTTCTATAAATAAATATGGTGTGGAATTATTGTATTTAGTTTTTCTATTGAATTGTCAGGGAATGGTAAATCAATATGGAATGCACTTAACATATGCAATATTTTACTATCACCGTGCATGATAATATGGAGGATTTAGTTTAGAGAAGAAAATAAAAGTAGTGGAGCATGCAGAAAGGTTGTTGTTTAATTATTATGCATTTTAATGCTTAAGCATTTATATATGCAAAAATTGAAGTGTTATCATTTTCTCCACTTATAAGATGGTAGATTGAAAGTCTTTTTGGTTGAGAATGTTTTGCTTATTAGAAATTGTATTCCCATTTTTTTTGGATCATTTTTTTTGGTTATTCTTTACAGTTCCTGCTTCTCAGTTATCATTGAATTTTATTGGGAAGAAATCATAGTAATGTTGTGAATGTGTTGCTCTGCCCGACCAGTTGATCTTGCCAGTCAGCACTACCATTGTTATTATCAGAAGATTCCATCTGTACTGATTTAGGAGATTTATGAGAATAGGTGGCGCAGTTGGCAGATCACAAGACTTAGATGCTGGGGTCCCAGGTTCAAGGCTTAGTCAGGTCTAACTCGTTTTTCCACAGCCATGCAGACAGATACGTCCAAGATCGAAGCGGAAGCATTTCATCTGCAGCTCCTACTCCTCATTCAGCTGTTGAGAGAAGTGACAATGGTTGAATGACTCACACTATCCTTCAGGTGGGACGTTAAGCTGTCGGTCGCGACAGCAAGGGAGTCACCCCCCTGCCTGGTTCTGTAAACTCTATTTGAGAAGGAAGGGTGAAAATGCAGTGTTTATTCACTTCCCATCCTGGCCCATTCAAGTTCATGTGTGCTGATTTGTTGGCAGCCGGAGATCTTGATTTGAGGCGCTGAGGTCTGGTTGCTGTAACAGATTGTATCCTTGCTGTACCCATCTTTGATATAAATCTATAGACGTACACTTACACAGATGTATACAAATACAATCGTTTGGCAAATGGTGGAGAAATCCTCACCTGCTGTTTCATGAATATGCCAAAACAAACTGTTGTGTCTCTTTCATAATCCAAATCCTATCTTTGTAGAATGAATTAAGTAGTAGTATGCACTCTCGTCTGAAGTATGTCATAAATGAGGCAAATATTTTGAAAGTTGTAGTGACCTCTCAACTGTAAAATTGGGACCAGCCACTTTATTTGCTGAGCAAGTTGGCTGCAAAATTTGATCAGTTGCTTTTTAATTTAAAGGTAAAAGGTTTGTTCTTTGTTTTCTATTTTATAATTTGTTTGTATTTAGAGTTTAATCATTGAAAACATTAAGAAGAATCCAAGGTTAACTCAATTTGTCCTTGTTGACATTAATGTGACCAGTGGAAGGGCAAGAGAGGGGCCACAGTTTTGTCTTATGGGGGCAAAAACCTATAAGGCAGGCTAAATATATCACTGAAGACAATTTTCTTGGGGGGAAGGGGGAAATGCTAGCAAAGCAATCTTGTGGGGGTAGGAGGCACAAACCGCCACTGAATGCCACAACTGAATGTGACAGACAGTTCTGGCATAGTCTTAACTCGCTTTAACTGCTATAGTGCTTCATTTACCCTTCGAAAGGTATTTGGATAAGTATAAATATATTTTCCTTTTAATCTTTATTAATAGATTATTAACAAGTGGAACAATCTTCATCATTTATGGTATATGTTCCAATTATGACTACAAGTAATCAAGATTTTATGACTTAATTGCAAATTTGTCTGTATGAGCAGGAAGACAGTTTAAAATCCATATGTGACTATGTGGATGTTTTCCCATAATTTAGGCTTTAAAAGTAGTGAGAATGTCTCCCCTCAAATGTCTGATTAGGGGCTATGGGTAAAATTGTCATGTCTCATTCTAGCAACAACAGTGCATGATTAAAAGATTAACAAATAAATACAAATACAAATTTTATTTCAAGAATTTATGCAACTAATTGTATACAAACATTTATTATTTATACAAATTATTCTGGTTGAGGGGTACTAAAAGATAAGTATTGACTGGATGTGGTAAAACACATATGCACCCATCTAAACACAGTGACAAAAGAAATGAACAAAGGGAATATATTTACATGATAAAATTTGATGGAAGATATCTTTGCAAAACAAATAAAAAAAGAGTGGTTTGCAGTATACCCTAGTCATCCATAGATTTGTTCTTACAGTTTATTAAATGATTTACATACAGTAAAAATAATGAAGTATGCCTGTTTGTATATCACAAAAATTGCATACAAATTTGTTGATTAACAACAAATTTGAGCTTTGTTTAAAGTTAATTTATAAACGATTTTGTTGGGAATTTTATGTTATTTCCATGATTTGTACTAATTATATAGCAAATGATCTAAGGTTAACAGAACCTGTCCCTGTATTTTAAACCTATTTGTTTTATTTTTTCGATGCAATTTCATAGTCGCTGCTCAATTATTATTTTAAGTGTAAACAACTTGATTTTTAAACTGTTTCTTTGAAGCAGTGAAAATAATCACCTAAGAGGTGCTGAATTTAACCATGGTAACACATGAATGTGTGACTAGTTTTAATGAGGTCATCTCTGCTGTTTTGCTATTTCTTTTCTACTTTCATATGCCTCCAGTTCATGCCAATGTGACATTCTCTAATAGTTTTAAAAACTGAATGATCTAATACACAATGCTGAAACAATGATTCAGTTTGGATTTGTTTTATTTATAACAATCTTGGTGTTCTTTTAGTATTAAGTTGTTTATTTATGTACATCAAGAAAACTAGATTCCAATCACTGGTGCTATTCCTGTGCATTCAGTAGGTCACATTTCCTTCTCGTTAAGTCCCCACACAGAAGAAATTGTTCGGGAAAGGGGATGAAGAATTTCAAGATGCATAAGTTTTTCATAATTCTTTGCTATTATAACAGGACGGTAAAGAATTGAACTTAAACTTGATTGAAAAATGTATCATCTTTGAAACCTTTTCAATCTCAACTCGAATATGAAAAAGATCACGGCCAGTGTTCATGAATTTCTGTAGTCTGATCTACTTAATGCTCTTTTCAGTCATTCTATAGAAAACAATTTTGGTTCCCATGCGATAGCATCAGGAACCTATGTGGTCATGATGGCGTGTGTGTATGTATGTGGTGTGTGTGTGTTTGTGATGGCCAGCTCATGTTTGTTTTTGAATGATGGGGCCAGATAGCCCATGGTCTGTAGATGTGCTCTAATGTTTTTGATGTGATGTCACAGTATCTCAAGAATGATGATACACTGGATTCACGTCATATGTAGTACACAGATAGCCCATGGTCTGTAGATGTGCCCTAATGTTTTTGATGTGATGTCACGCATTTTAGTGAGTAGGCAGGGCTTGATGTAAAAAACTTAAAATGTTTATATTTTAACAACGGCGTGTCTGTTTTAGCTTGTGTGTACATGTTCATGATTTGAAAGCGTGGAATTTCTTTTAATATGCATGGAAGGGGCTTAATATGATTTTGCTGAAAAAAACTTGTAAACATGATATCTCAAGAACAGTAAAATGGATTTATGCCATATTTGGCACACAGATAGCCCATGGGTAGTAGATGTGCCTTTTTGTTTTTGATGGTGATATCTTGTATATTAATGAGTAGGTGGAGCTTAATGTAAAAATCTGAAATGTTCAAATTTTAACAACCGTTTGTCTTATTAGTTTCATATTTGGTATAATTATGATGTTAGGTAGAGTGTACATGTTCATGATATAAAATCTTTGAATTTCATCAATATCTATAGTGGGCAGGGCTTAATATGAATTGGCTGAAAAGAGCTTGTAAACAAGGTATCTCAGAATGGTATACTAGATTTATGTCATATTTGGTACACAGATAGCCCATGGTCTGTAGATGCACCTTATTAGGTTTTGGCGGAGCTTAATATAAAAATCTTGAAATGGTCAAATTTTAAAACCATGTCTGTTTTGTTTTTGTTTCATATTTGGGATCATTATGATGTTAGCTATTGTGTACATGTTCATGGTGTAAAAACGTTGAATTTCATTGATATGCATAGTGGGTGGGGCTTTATATGATTTTGCTGAAAAGAGCTTGTAAACATGGTATCTGAAGAATAGTAAACTGGATTCGTGTTAGATCAGGTACACAGATAGCCCATGATCTGTAGATGCGCTTTATTGTTTTTGGTTGTGATATCATGCACATCAACAAGTGGACAGGCTTAAAGTGAAAATTTTGAAGAAGGGATAAATGAGCAACCGTATGTCATATTCGCCAGTGCACCACAACTGGTTATCAGAGGCCATGGACATTGACTTGGTTGTCGATGTTATGCCTGTCCATACGTCGTAGCATTGTTACTATCATTATCATAACCGAATACGCAGGCGTCGACCCCGTCATTGTAATTGTGTGTTCACTCGTCCTCGTCATATTGGGCATGATTTTTTGTTGAGTTGTGTATCAGCATTAATATGCATGGTCGGTGTGGCTTAATGTGAAAGTGCTAAATGATGTAAACACCATACTGTACCCCATGAATGATACATCAGATTAATGCTATGTCAGGTACACAGATTTCATGAATATAAATGAGTAGGTGGGGCTAACTGAGAAATATTTGAAACAGGATGAATGAGCAACCGTTTTTGCATCATACTTGCTATGATAATGTTAATTAGTGTGCAAATGTTAATGTTATCAACATTTGTATTGATCTACATGGTGGATGTGGTTTATGAATAAGTATTCTTAAACAATTGTTTCATGATATACAATGACATGACAGTAAGTACAAATTTTGCAAATCAATCAGCTTATGAAAAAGAAGCATCGAAACCATAAAACCTTTTGGTTCTGGTTAGAAAAAGCGAGTGTATTTGATTAAGGATGCATCAAGCGTGATTAGGTTCAGTTAACCTCACTTATTTAAGTGCTAATGGTTATTAAGGTGAACTATCCTTGAACATAAATGTGATTATTAACACCTCTGTGAAACTATTTTTGTATGATTTTAAGAGAGCATAGAAGCAAACTCACAAAAGGGTAATAATAATGGAAATAAACATTCAAAAGGTGGTCAAAGCTTGAAGACCAAAATAAGAGTAGTATTATTTTAACATTTAGGCATATATTCATGAATAGCATAGCACATATGTTGGTATTGGAATTTGTTTGCCATTTTTTCATCAATAGATCGATTCGGCAAAGTTAAGTGCTTTTTCAGTTTTTTGTAGTTTGTATTTTTATAACGCAATCAACATGTTTTAGTTTTTACTGGCAGTTTCGCGAAGTAAAACCATTCTTTAGAATATAAGAGAGCATATTTGCACGCAAGATTCAGGGTGCATGATAAGTGATAATGTTGTTAAGGAGCACTAGACCGAAAAATTAGGGCGTATTACTAAATAAAAATCTTTATTTTTGAATGAAAATCAAATGCTTACTTAGCACGCAATGGTTTAGCAATTTTCTGATTAATATGAATATTCATGTGACCTTTGCCCTCATTTCATTTGTAGGCTATGGAGGAATGAAGTTTATCGATCTTTTGTGGATGATATATCTGTGAAATTCGCATAAACAAGCGCCCTTTCCGGTCTAGTGCTCCTTGAAAATGAATGATTATAAACACCGACCATAAAACTATTTTGGTATGACTTTAAAAGAAAACTTCCTTAAGGATGATAGATGAAATAAACTTTAACAAAGAGATGTGATCAAAACGCCTAAGACCTTTGCAATAAGAGTTTAGTACTGTTTTTACACTTATCACATAAATGCATGAATAGCATACATAGTGCACATATTAGTACTTTTGCCCTATATTTGTTTGACATTGTTCCATGAATTTATCTAAACTGTAGGATCTATACTTGCTCTAAACTTTAAGGATCTATACTTGCTCTAAACTTCAAGGGACCCCGGGACAAATTATCCACCTCTTGGCTCATCGGCTATTTTGTGAGTTATAGGGTTAATGATTTCTTAAGATCGAAAGGCACCAAAATTAATGGCGCAAATTTGTTTATTTTTCTTCAGTTTTGGTAGTTTCATTTTGGGTTGTTATATGGAAAAGGGGTGCTAGGAAAAGTTCGAAGCGAAAGAAGTGACTTTTCTTTGAATGACTCAAAAGTACCATTAACCCAATTGTTTGCCCTTTGACCCGATTGCCATTTGACCTTATTGCTTACCATTTGATCCTATTGCTTACCATTTGATCCTATTATATTAATTTGAACCGATTTTTGTCCTTTAACCAGATTTTTTACCATTTGAACCGATTGTTGGCCATTTAAACCGATTGTTGGCCATATGACCCTAGTTTTTTCCTATTATCGGATTGCCTATTGGTTTGAAATATTGGATCCCAATTGTCGGTCACCATCTTCATCTGTGACTGCAGTAGTATAATGTCAATATTACCTGATTACGGGGTGCAAACTGGGTTTGTATCTTAGTAGGCAATGAACAAGAAATGTTCATACACAAAGAAGTCATCACTGCATCGTTAGTTTTGTTGATCTTTAATTGGCATCATTAGATTAAGTGCAGTTGGTGAGACTGAGCATATTGTTTGATGATTGCTATGTCATTTAAAAAATCGCAATTTCTGGTGGTGCAGTTATCCTTTGGACACAGCAAGCCATTGTTGATCTTTCTCCGTCCTTACTATCGCCATTCGTATAACTTCAAAGTGCCCATTATCTAGGCGCTTAATCACCTCCCCAATTGCGTTGTATTGCACAATCTGCGAACATGAATCCGCCACATAATATAAAAATGGTATCATAGATTCAAATCTTTTGAAGATATTAAACAAAAATTTCCTCCAGTCAGTCGGTGTCCTATAGGACTGTATGATTACGAAATAAACTTTCTTTTAATCTTCGGAGCATACATACAAATTAGTGCAAAAAGAATGAATTATTCTGGTTCAGGGGCACTCGAAGATAGGTATAGCAGGGATATTTTGTTGGGGGTTTAGCCTGTGGCTGAGATACCCCTTTGAGAAACATAAATGCACACATGTAAAGAAAGAGACAAACAAAAACATTAATAATATACATGGCAACATATGATAAAAGACACCTAAGCATAACATGAAAAAAGAAAGCGATTTTTAGTTCACATTTGATTATTCAGAGATTCATTCCTAGAATTGATTAAATTATATTTAATTCAATTTATTAATATTACTGTTACTGGTTATAAGTATACACCTTATCCCCGCCAGACCATCAGGCGCTCACCGTCCTTCGGGGGCGTAAAGCCTTCGGTCCCAATGGTAAAAGATTAAACCCTGCCTGGTGCTCTAAGCATTTTTACAAAAGAGCAGGTTGTTAACCTGGTGTTCATCCACTTGCCATTCTGACAAACTCCCTAGGTCCACACTGAAACAAGATACTTGTGACTTACGTGTGCTTTCCTGGCATGTGCCAAAAAGTGCAAAACAAAGTACAACTTACAGAAGTATGCTTGTAAAAGTTTTAAAAATTTCTTTCACCGTCAAGTATTAAGAGACTTGTTATTTCCTTCATTCACTACCGCACCTCTAATACATATTTCCAGTTTGGGAATATGCATGCAAATCTAATCAGCTGTTTAGTCTGATATCTAAGAAATATTCAAATGAATTTCTATGATTTGTTCAAAATAGTGAAAAGAACAAAGCAATTACCATTTTACGGCTTTCTGATTTAAAGCCAAATAATTTAAATTGAATGCCATCAGTATAAAGTGTATATTAATCCTATGTCAAAATAGTCTTAAAAAACAGATGCAGGTGTGAATATTGTTTAGGGTGCGCTTTGTTATTTCGCAAATTCACTGCTCTAAAATATATGGGTATACTGTTATTTTGGTATCCCCTCGAAACACCCGGCGTACCCCTCGAAACAGTGCAGGCCTAACCTGAATGAAAACTGGATAAATAGCATGAATTATTAGGAAAGAGTATCAGACTAAATGAATATCCATGTTGTGTACATTTCCTTTATTCCAAAACCGCCGTTTTTGACCATTTTCGGCGGTTCAGAAAAAAACATTTTAAATTTGAACAAAATTAAGTCCTATCGAATTGCATGCTTTTATAAGACTGTTGAATGCCTGGCATCAATTGTTACCGACAAAATGTATTTGGTCCCTAATATATATTGACCAAACAAATTTAACTGCACATTTTTGTTAACAGGAAAGAAATTTCCCAAAAGAAGATAATGTTCCTATAATCGAAGAAAATTGTTCGAAAATGAAAGAAATTACCCAAAATTGGCCAAAAATTCCCGAAAGTGAGCAAAATTTTCCGAAAATGAGCCAAATTTTCTCTAATAACTCACGTTCTACTTAAGTGCTAAATTCAAAAGTAATCAAAACTTTAAGACCATCACAGAAAGAGGAAAGTACATTTTGGCACATAGCAAATATATGCATAAATGCATGAATAGCATAGTACACACATTATTTTTTTAATTTTGTTTGTCATTCAGTCATTGTTCCAATAACCTATTCTTACTCATGTGGCGAATCACCTCCCTGATAACTCACCGGCTATTTTGCGGATTATAAGGAATTATACAGATTTACCTTTTCGGAAAATTGAAGAACTTAAAAGTCAACGGCACAAATGTATTAATTTGTGTACTTTGACTCAAATAAATGTGTTTGCGTTTCGAGGAAATTTTTAATATCGTAAATTTGTCACTTTGTGATGCATGGGCAGGAGGGCGGTTTAAAACACGTTTGTAATTATTTCCATTTCTTTCCGAATTTTTCAGTCTTTAATAATCGGGAAATTGTTTTCTTCCCTCAAATACTGATTGAAGGCTATTGGTAAAATTCTCATTCTAGCAATTCTAGTACATGATTGAAATATAAACAAAACATATAAGAATGCAAGCTTTATTTCAGCCATTAGAAACAGCTTCTAAAATGGATTTCAATTGTCATAATGGATTGGAATAAAGCCTTCACATACAAAATTTTTGTTTGCTATTCTGGTACAGAGTTTATAAAGTACTAAAAAAGGAGTATAATGGTAATGTTAAGGCTTTATTCCAATCCATTTTGACAATAGAAATCCATTTTGAAAATAGAAGCTGTTTAGAGCATACATACAAATTAATGTAAAAAGACAGGTATTGATAGGATATTGTCTGATAGATAGTTATTGTCTGATAGATAGTTATTGTCTGCGGAGTTGCAAAAACATGTAAACATGGTAACAAAATATATACTCTCGACATCTCATATTAAAATAATTTCATGCATCGTGTACATATTACAGTATTAATACGACCTAAATTGATACCGAACTTCTCTCTTACTTTAATTTTCATTATGTTTCGTCTTAACAAAGTATATGCAAAAACGGAGCGTCGAACATGGTGATAAAATTCTTCTCTAGGTGAGTAGTCATCCTACATGCATGGACATTGAGGCAATGGTGAGTTTGTGTAAGACCCAGTTGGTATCATATATCCAAATATCTCTGTTATTTGATAATAGAAACTTTTCCATGTCAAATGAACTCGAGTAAGTACTCCAAACGGCTTCGGTAAAGATGGAATTGTTTGGCAAAGGATCCAGATAAAGAGTATACAAAAGCGTATTTTAGCTCTTCCCAATGTGGGGGAATTGCTTCCACGCATAGTAACTACAAGTTTAACACCAACATTCGATGCCATATTTTGTAACAGCATCAAATAAATCTTCTAATTTGTCCTCATTCGGTGATGTATCATCAGGAAAGTAGGTGAGTCTTTTATTCAGTTCTTGGTTGAGAACATTAGTTGATTGTTACATACAGTCCGGCAGCATGCCTATTAATGGAACATAAATGTTCCTATAAAAGGGAACATTTTGCTACATGGAAGCCGCCATTTTGTGATATTTCCCATGATCTTTGCTATCCTAACGTTAAAGCCTTGTGCAATGTTATACATTTCAAATACGTCTGGGAAAGATATCATTGCTAGGGAAAACTTAAAACTTATGAAAATACCTCCATTACTGCCATGGCTAAAACTTTTCTACTACGATTCGATATGTTCACTACGCCGTTTTTCAAAATATTAAACAATATAGCTGGGCTTTTTGGCGCGAAGCAGCCATTTTGAAACTTCAAATGTTTTTCAACACAATGATTTTTAATATTTCAAGTACATAAATTAGAAACTGACATTTTATTGCAACATCTGAACAATATGGCTGCATGACCGTCAATATACTCGCGTTTTATAATTGTTCCTATTAATAGGCATGCTGTCGGACTGACATATCAGGAATGTCAACACGATCAGCACGCACTGCAATTCTCCTGCCGCTTTAGTAGCATGTTGATGTCCCTCATAATCGAAGCAGTTGAAACCTTAATGTCTTGCGGCTTCTCCCTCCTGGCTGCCTGGTATTATCTTGAAGAAGCTTTAGTTGTTTAGAAACATCAATAAACTGTTTATTAAGATGTTGTACTTGTATTTGCTAAATTTTGTTTCACCGCATCGATTTTGGTTATAACCTTTTCATCAATAAGTTTGTCGATCTTTTTTTTCTTGACTTGCTTCGCTTTGTCTCAAGTTGCGTTGTATGTTTGAACATTGTAGTCCTTCTTTGACAGTTTCGTCAAGTGTTATACTAGTTGCCGTACTCCTTTGAACATTCTTGTCAAATCGATTCGGATGCTTTTTGCATATATTTATTAATTTTTGAGTATTGCAATTCAGGTCAAGAATCATGTACAGAGGAGTCTTACATCTTGATGCTAGACAAAGATATGGAAGATTTATATAATCAATTCGTCCATAAAAAGTCTGCTAGGTGTCACACCGAGAATAACGACACCGAGAACAAAGCATGCCTCTCACATCCCAGGGGAAAAATCATGTTACAAATCAGAATAAATGAAGTTGGCTGGGAAAATGATTCAGAACACACTGTTAAAGTTTAACATTTATATTTAAGTCTTGCTTGAAAGATAATACGTCAAGAGATTTTTTTTACAAAGTTTCTTACAATTTAACTGATTTCTTACTCTTAATGATATCTCTCTCTTTCTCTCTTTACTACTACTACTTCTTCTCATGTTGTTTGTAAAGGTACAGTTTGTATTCAGTTTTGTTTGAATGTTCTCTTTTAAACTACTTCTTTTAATTCACTTTGCATTGTTGGCTAGATATCACGGTATTCGGTTCAAAAATGGTCTGTATCATTGTCGAAGGGTGTTTTGTGGCCGTAAAAATGGTCTGTATTATTGTCGAAGTGTGTTTTGTGGCTGCAAAAATGGTCTGTATCATTGTCGAAGTGTGTTTTGTGGCTGCAAAAATGGTCTGTATTATTGTCGAAGATTGTTTTGTGGCCGCAAAAATGGTCTGTATTATTGACGAAGTGTGTTTTGTGGCTGCAAAAATGGTCTGTATTATTGTCGAAGTGTGTTTTGTGGCTGCAAAAATGGTCTGTATTATTGTCGAAGTGTGTTTTGTGGCCGCAAAAATGATCTGTATTATTGTCGAAGTGTGTTTTGTGGCTGCAAAAATGGTCTGTATCATTGTCGAAGTGTGTTTTGTGGCTGCAAAAATGGTCTGTATCATTGTCGAAGTGTGTTTTGTGGCCGCAAAAATGATCTGTATTATTCTCGAAGTGTGTTTTGTGGCCGCAAAAATGGTCTGTATTATTGTCGAAGTGTGTTTTGTGGCTGCAAAAATGGTCTGTATCATTGTCGAAGTGTGTTTTGTGGCCGCAAAAATGGTCTGTATTATTGTCGAAGTGTGTTTTGTGGCTGCAAAAATGGTCTGTATCATTGTCGAAGTGTGTTTTGTGGCCGCAAAAATGGTCTGTATTATTGTCGAAGTGTGTTTTGTGGCTGCAAAAATGGTCTGTATCATTGTCGAAGTGTGTTTTGTGGCTGCAAAAATGGTCTGTATTATTGTCGAAGTGTGTTTTGTGGCCGCAAAATGGTCTGTATCATTGTCGAAGTGTGTTTTGTGGCTGCAAAATGGTCTGTATTATTGTCGAAGGTGTTTTGTGGCTGCAAAAATGGTCTGTATCATTGTCGAAGTGTGTTTTGTGGCTGCAAAAATGGTCTGTATTATTGTCGAAGGGTGTTTTGTGGCTGCAAAAATGGTCTGTATCATTGTCGAAGTGTGTTTTGTGGCTGCAAAAATGGTCTGTATCATTGTCGAAGTGTGTTTTGTGGCTGCAAAAATGGTCTGTATCATTGTCGAAGTGTGTTTTGTGGCTGCAAAAATGGTCTGTATCATTGTCGAAGTGTGTTTTGTGGCTGCACACAATACAAGTTTAATAGTTTAAGGACTTGTCCATGTTCATAACAAAACGGCTTAAAATACCGATCAAAGTTAAAGATTTACCCACTTCTGTGCATGCGGGCGGTCTTTTCAGTCTGTCTTTGGTAGCTTGGCCTCATTAAGAACCAGCTTTGTCAATTATTTTGGTTTTCCTTTTGTAAATGGATGAATTTGGGATTTCTATGGATGTAGAAGAGTAAGATGAAGACTTTAATGTGCTTAAGGGGGTATATATCGATAACATGAATATTGAGATAATCATACATGCGTGATGTAAACGTGAATGTTGCGTATTGTGTAAATAATGCAGATAAAGTGGATGTTATGGAGGGGATTTAATTATGTGGTAGCATATCTACGGAAGTAAAGAATATTCAAATATTAGATATTGGCTCCTATCGATACCTAAACCTTTGCTGCGTTGAATATCAAGACAGTATGATGTCCTGTATACTAAAATTACAAAGAACCCTTTTCATTGGTGATTGCCAATCAAAAGAAAAAATATGTAGTTAATAAATAGTAAAGAAGTTTATGAACCTTTATTAAAGGTTGACTAGATGTTAAAACCATTTCTATTCAGTTTATATCATTGACACATCATAACCTCTCATTTTGATTTTGGGTAATTTTTGCTAAAAACAATCCACTCTTCACCATTTTACATCCATAAGCGGCGATCCTTTGAGCTGGTGCGTACTATCCCTTGAACTGGTGCTACTAACCCTTGAACTGGTGCTACTATCCCTTGAACTGGTGCTACTATCCCTTCAAGTAATGCTGGTATCACTGCGTACGTATCTTGCCGCTTCACCTCTATTATTGCCTGGTGCGCGAAATTGCAGTACTTAATTACCCAGTATAACTGAACCCCTTGCTTCACCTTTTTTTATGACGTATGATAATGATGTCATTCACTGCACACCATATGGGAATGTTTTACCTCAAAACGCACAAAGGAAAACATTCGCGGAACTAGCTGTAATGTGTTACGGAAAACTATACATAAACTTGGGGAGATTTGGATTGTACCATTATTATGCGGGTTGGTTTTAAGAACGAAGTCATTGAAGCAATAGTTGAATAATTTTAGTTTGCACGAAGTGAAATAATTTTAGTTTGCACGAAGTGGAGGCCAAGTTCGTTAAAGATTTTGTTCGAGGGCGAAAAAAATATGGATTTATTAACACACATGAAAGGCCGTTTATGTGTGTATATTTATCATACAAAAGTATTATGTAGCTTCACAGATTTAAGAGTGTTTACGCGTAGCGTGGTCATAGCTAGGATTGTCACTCTTGTTTATACCAGTGATCGTCAGATGCTGAGATGGGAGAGGGGTCGGACAGCATGAGGGAGAGGGGAGGGACAGCATGAGGGAGAGGGTGTGACGGCATGTAGGAGAGGGTGGGACAGCTTGCCATGTTTGACGGCATAGCATGCCGCATGTGGGATGTAGGCCAAGTGGAATGGAACTTTAGACAACATTTTATTTAACAACTAGCCAGTTCCAATGAAATATCTTTGAATCAAAACAAATGAAATAAAATTCAAAGCACACACAGCTTTAGTTCAAAAGTTTGTTAGACAGGGAATTACTGATGAGAAACATTTTTTAGCTTATTTTTTTTAGAAAAATGTATGACAAACTGTACTTGTGCTGAATAGAAAACAATTTTTAAGAATGCAGTGATAAGAAGAAAAATAAAAAAGTGTATTCAAGGATAAAATAAACAGATATTAATTCATACAAAAAGTTGAATAAATAGCATAGTTCTTCATTTTTGGTATCATAATCATGCAACCTAACGTTATCGTTATGCCTCGCTCTTGCGCTTCTTCAATCATGATTGTTGTTAATAACATTTCAGCCAAATAATGTTTTAATTTCTAATGAATACAGTCATATTATAAAAAATATATCTCAGTGTAACAAAATATACAAGAAAATTGTTAAAAATGGAGGGAAATCAGCCAAAATCCGACATTGAAAAGCCTTATTCGCCTCTTCACAGCATGTTTACAATACACAAACAATAGGAAACCCCCTGTACACAATAGTACAGTCCATGCAGCTCGGGCGTGCTAAGAATACGTCAGAGTTAAGATAAAGGGATACATAAGCGGACGCGAAATGTTTTCCCTCCTCGCTTTCTATTTGTTGTAAAGTACGGGCCTTTTCTTGCACCAATCACGTTGGATCTTATATTCATGGTAAATAGATATATGTTAATTGTCAAGCCGTGTGAAATGGACTCCCAAATACTTTTATTCATAAAATACAAAGGTCTTATTAAAGGAAAACAACTTTTTATAATTTGCAAAGTACGGTACTTTTTGTGAAATAATTAAATGAAAATGATCTCAAACGATAGATAACGAATTCAAGTTCTCTATACCGTTTGAAATGGAACAAAGTATTCGAAGACTCTTTAGTTATAACGTTTGAAGTGTAAAATAAGTGTGATTTTTCAAAGCGTTTTGCACAGTTAAGGAGTTTATCGCAAGCGTATGAGCCAAACATTACCATATGCATACACACACACATACACACCGATCTGCACGTAAGAAAAACAACCCTCTATTTTTTCGTATGATCTGATAATGTCTGTGCAGTTTTCACGCAAAATGGGAGTCATGGCTCCTGTCTTAATATAAAATAGTACGATTATTTTTTGCATCAATAGCCATCCCATTAATGAAAACTATATTTCCCTGCAAGGCATATTAAAGATCGTTGGTATCATATATCTATACCCATCTTTTACCTTTTATTACAACCTTTTTCTTTACTTAAGGGACTTATGTTGATAGATTGATAGAACTCCATCTGAATATATCAAGATTGTCTGAAAAGGGGTCCAGATAAGGAGTACCGTACAAAAAACTAAATACTTTCGTTTGAAGTATTTTATGGAATCATGTGTTATACATAATAGATAAAAGAATGAAAGGATGTCGACACTCAAAACATGCTCGGCTCGCCCCTGCGTTGAATTACCCCCATATAAAGCAATTGTTTCGTAACAGGAGGTTCCTGCGTGAGTTCAATTGAATCAAAGTTTGCAATGAAATCATAAAACTTTTTTTTCTTCTTATTTAAGAAAATGAATGGTATATTGGGAAGAACTGCATTCATGTCCTTATAAAGAACATGAACTGCTGGAACAAATCAGGAATAACTTTGATAGCGGACCAATGATTTGTTAGGTTTACAACATGATCTGCAATTTTTCTGTCGGTTTAGTCAGTTAGTAGCTTATTGATGTCGCTAATAATTAAAGCAGTTGAATCTTTGATTTCTTCTTGAGGTATTGCCCCTTGCCTACGAACTTTAGTTATTTGATCATTAAGCTATTTTTCACTGTCTGCTAATATTCTTTCTATCATTCTTGGTTAAGTTTTCCAATTTTAGTCTTGTTATCCTCTTCGATCTTTACCATATCTGCTGTTGTCTCGCTTCGTCTCAATACAAGATTTTTGTTTAGACACGTTACTGCATTTTCGACTACTTCATCAAGTATTTGCCTAGAAAGAGAGATCTCCTTCTTCCTTGAATTTCTCCATTTATTGGATAACATTTTTTCACTTCTTTGTGAGCTCCTCTGTATCATCAACCTTCGATGTCAAATCCTTTCGAACCTTTTCTGCTGTTTCTGTAATTGTGTAGTTTGTGGCTCACATGTCCACACGATGCACATATCTGCTGATCTTTACATGATTTACAGATTAGATCAAGAGTCATGTTCAGATGGATCTTACATCTTGTAGGTTGGCAAAGATAAGCAAGTTTTTGAAAGTTAATCTGAATCCGACCTAGTAAAATATCATCCAGTTAAATCATTTTGACATGCGCTTTCAGTGCCTTCAAGCATTTTGTACAAGTCATAACATGTCTTTCATACAAATCCACCGCAGTCAATAGCATGACAATACGCTACAACAATTCCCACTTTGCTACATTTAGCTACATTCTTTCTCTTGGTTGGTATATTTTGTTCCAATTTGATAAGATCTTAAATTGACTGTTCAAGTATATCATTGCGTATGGCATTGGCTCCACCCTCTCGTACATTTGTTAGAAAATTACACATTGGGCAGTGAAGATAAACTCAAACTGGCATGTCTGAGCAGAAGTTATCAAGGCATTTTACAGAAAATTTATGTTGACATGGTAATATTTTAAGATCCTCAAATTGCTTGTGGCATATCGGGCACTCAAGGAGATTTTCCGTAAATTTTTCCAAAAGATCCAAATTCATATTTAAAATAGTCTCTCAAAAGTTGAAATTGATTTTTGTCTTACAGAAGCTCTCTTAATTCGTCAACTGAACCATATTCTTTAACAAGTTTTATTTGATTGTATTACACCAGTTGTTACAAAAGTTTGATCTGTCCATTATATACAGTAACTCAGAAGATATGCATTCATATTTATACAATTTCATATTTTTGGCAGTACCTCCCGATGTCATATTAGGCTGAACTTTTTCAATGGTACGAAGCCCTTCTTATTCCATTTCTCCATCAGTTTACCTGTACTTTTTGCACAGAATATTTCATTTCACTTATCTTGTTACTGTATGTGATAAAGTTATGAATATGACTCACTTAAGCTTAAATCTAAAAGGGTTGTAATACTCACAGCGATTATGCTTGTATTTCGCAATCACATCTCTGTGTCTCAATATCAATATGGTATACAACAAAATTCAAACGTACAAATTTGTTTTAAAATATAATTACTATTTTTGCAAAAAGGTTCAGGTTATAAAGTCTTACAATTTCTTTTCTATATATACAATGCTTAAAAATCAATATTACTATTTAGAAGTGACTTGCATTTTCTGTATTTTCATTTTACTAAGTACTAAATGCACAATGCAGTAGAATACAAATGACATATACACACGTGTTCAAAACAATTTTCTTGATTAAAATTATAAATGACTGCGTAGAGTTAGTTATACTTTGTTCTAGCTTGTAATACTAACATAAATGGCAAATTTCCAGTGTTTAGTATTTAACGTAAAGGGAACGCTAAGTCTAGCTCTTATTAAAAGCTATGGTCATAAATTACTTGTAAACCACAACTACTTAAAGATGTGAATAATGCCAACTTTTAATGCTGATGTTTAGTAGCAGAGATTATTTTAAATCATTGCATTATTTATTTGACTCTACCCAGACGAGTATATCATGTTTGAGCTTTTATCAGCTCTGATTTTCCTTGACGTTGTTGTGTATATACATTGTGCTATCTCGGTGTTTCAAAGCAACTGTCAATGTTTTTTGTTATGATGGGGGTTTTTTTGGGTAAGACTGTTATCAATCCTTTTATGATAATCAAATGACAATTTTTTTTTTTTTTTAGAAATGAGTATATACTGTATAAATGATGCTGTAATGGTATGTTGTAACTAGACAACGCAGAGAACAATAAAGAAGATGGAAAAAATGTTGTTCTCATAAGAAGTTTAATAATAATAAGACACAAGCTTGGTTTTTCCAACAAAATTGAGGTTATACAAATCATCAACAAATGTCTGATTAACTGAAGTTCAAAACTAACATCACTTTTCTTTTATGTGAATTTAAAATAAACTCAATGTTTATTAAGACTGGCAGAAACGATTGGAAAATCGAAGGTTTTTGTATGGGGTGACCAACATTGAACAAAGATTCTACTATTACTGTATTTCCAATTGCTAAATTACAAATTGTACATCATAAAGACAATTAAAAACGTTACATCTACTTCGAATATAAAACGCAACATGGCCGGTTTTCATAGATTTCTGTAGACTAATTTACTGGTGTAGAGAAAAACAATTCTTTATAAAAAGAGAGCATGTTTGCACGCCAGATTTAATGTACATGATACGTGGTTAGGTTCAGTTAACCTCACTTATTTAAGTGCTAATGGTAATTAACTGAACTCCTCTTGAACATGAATGTGATTATAAACACCTCCGTGAGTAGTAAGAGGCAGCTATACAGTCACGAGGGCGTCCCCAGGGGTGTTCCACAAGCCCTCACCAGGGCGCAGAGAGCCCCAACCCAGGGGGAGGGTTTTCATGAAACCGTCTGAGGAGTGTTTTTGCAGTCATTTTTGAGTGGTTCTGATCAATTTGTGTGGTTAAGGTCATTCAGTGCGCTAGGTCTCGGGGAGTACTATGGTCAACATGCTTTCTATACCATAAGTGGTGTCTAAGGGGTAACGCGTTCTGCTCCAAGGGTACCAAACCAGATCGGTGTAAAAAAAGGTAGGGACGTCAGGTTCAGTTGGAGCACCCCATACTTTTATGTTTCTAAAATTATAGTCTTTTTTGTTATATACATATTTTATCATTATTAGATCCAGATATCGATAATATCGTCACAATCTGTCACGATTATCAATAATATCGTCACGTCACAATTTACTGAGTTACATCATTCGAGAAGACACGTTTTGGTTTGCACATGACATTTAATAAACATTTTTTTTAAGTGTGTGTCTTTTGAGAACATACTTTTTAAAGGTGTGATATGAGGGACAATTTTTTTCTAATAATAAATATTTATATATATATATATATATATATATATATATATATATATATATATATATATATATATATATATATATATATATATATATATATATATATATATATATATATATATATATGTATATGTATATATATATATATTTACATAAATGTATATATATATTTATATATATATATATATATATATTTATATATATATTTATTTATATGTATATATATATATATATATATATATGTATATATATACATATATATATATATATATATATATTTATATATATATCTTTATGATATATATATATATATATATATATATATATATATATATATATATATATATATATATATATATATATATATATATATATATATATATATATATATATATATATATAACCCTCAATCTAGAGTTTTGTTAGCTAAACGAAAGCCGCCATAGGTGGAGATTTACCATGATACAATGCGAGCTTAATATAGTTTGCGAATACATGCGAATTTAAAATCTTTATAAAAAGAGGTATAGATGTTTGTAGTCCACAGAACCTGCTTTAAATAAGTAAAGCCCGAGTCCCCGATCGGCGGTACGAAACGAACTGATGAAGCTGGTATTTGTCTTCAATTGGCGCGAATTAGTCAACATTTGTGGTTAATCATTTTCAACGCCCGTGCTACTTCAGTATCGACCATCAATGCCAGCCGCAAAATAGAGCTTAAATTCAGTTTTATCTCCCTCGATATTTGATCTGTTGAATATACCTGTTTCAAAACCAAGTCTGAAAAGTTCGCATTCGAATGTAATTTATGATTATTACTAGAAGTAATGTTTTTATCAAATGTGTTTTATTATTCTAATCATGTTGTCATTTTTCGCTTTCGGGTATTTCTCGTTTGAAAAAAAACAAAACATATGTTTAGGTCAGTCTCCAAAGTTTGTGAAAAGCTTACTATTGCCGATCATAGGTAGACTATCAGTTCGGTAGCGTGCCTATTAATGGGAACAAAATGTTCCTAAAAATGGGAACATTGTGCTACATGGAAGCCGCCATTTTGTGATATTTCCATGATCCCTTGCTATTATAACGTTAAAGCCTTATGCAATGTTACATATTTCAAATTTGTAATAGGTCTTGCGAAAATATCTTTTCTAGGGGCAACTTAAAACTCATGAAAATTCCTTCATTACTGGCATAGCTAAAACTTTTCCACTCCCATTTGATATCTTCACCGCCGTTTTCAAAATAATAGAAAAAATAGAGCTAGGCTTTTAGGCGCGAAACGGCTATTTCAAAATAATCAAATGTTTATTTTTAATTAACAATGATTTTTAAATTTCAAAACATAAATTATAAACTATGACATTTGATTGCAATATGGCTGCATTACTTCAATATTTTCGTGTCTTATAAATGCTCCTGTTAATAGGCATGCATCCAGACCAACTGACTAACTACACAATTTCATGTTGTTGCATGATGTTTGTGCTTTCAATCATTCACAAGTCTCAAGTCTGCATTTCGGATTGTCTCGAGACAACCGACTGAAAAATGCTTTAAATGGAAACTCTTGTCAAAATAACAGTCTGTTGCAATAATTGGATCATTAATTAAAATGTTTTATTATTCTAGTTAGAATGATAAAAGACATTTAAATAAGTGATTAGTCAATAATTATTTTTCGCTTCTGATAGTTTGCATTTAGAAAGAAAATAATTATATGTATGTTAGTCTACACGATTTGTGGAAGGCTGGTCGACCATCAATTCGAGTTGTTTTTATTACTACCCGGTTTGTAATATACTTAGTTGACGACATAACATAGTACTTGATTTCACCAATGGTTTGTTGGGTTGTGACGAGTGGAAATTATTGCCGACCTAAATATTTTGGAAACATTTGTCCATTAATGTACTGTCGGTTACAAGCAAAAACAAAAACTCGTTTTACCTTATTATTATCATTTTCTTTTTAGCGGGTGAGAATGTGGGTTTTACCAGCCGTAGACACCCTGGCAACACCCAGCTTAAATGTGACATTTACAGCGTCTTGCACAGAGGCGGATAGGCACGTACATATCTACCGGTCCAAGTGGAGTAACCGGCCCCATAGACTACTAAAATTGACCATTTTAGCTTTAGTTATAGGGAAAATTCGAAGTTTTCGGCGCCTAACCCGAGCGGCCCACCAGTCTACGACCGCTGGACCATACAGCCAGTCTACTGCTGGTCTTGCACAGTTTCAGTACATGTTAATCTCTTTCAAGCTTTTACGGAAAAAAATTAAAGCTATAATTGATTCACAGAAGAAATGGAGACAAACTGTTGTCATTACAATTTGATATCCTTGAGAAAATTAAGGCATGGTTAATATTGAAGAATCTCTAAGATTTCAACGTGACTAGTCATCGGTTTGACTTTTCACTGGTATTAGATTAAAACAATATATAGGTCTAATGTCCTAAGCCCTTTGAATTTTTCTTCTCCTAACTGCCTGGTTCTAAAAAAAACATTACTCAAGAAGTGATAAAGCTAAAGTGAACAATGCCGCAGTATCTCTTTTGTTTCAGCACAGATGTTGATTTTACTTGTTTTCGAAACTTTGTTACATACCTAAATAATCCGCTGGCTCTAGAGTACAAATTCATTGTTATTTTAACAATTCGTCTTCATTTTAAAATTAAACTAGGTAAGAAGGTATAAATAATCAGAACCCTATGATGTTCAAATATTAAATCATGACAAAATGCCATCCTATTTTTGAACTACCTAGTAGGCCAGTTGATTACATAACACATTTTGACGTTTTATCAAATGTCCTTCGATTGTGCTCAGAAAGGTCTTTGAGCACGTCTGTATGGGGTTGGATTTTGAAATGCCAATTTAAGCTCACTTATTTTAACAAAATACTAATAGCAATGCTATTATATTAAGATAATTTCTAACAAATATTAATAGAATAAAAAATCGTAAAAATATTTTTCAATTAGTTGTACTAGTAACTTTTAAAATGTCATCAATGTAGGTTCTCATATAATCATTATAAAGAATTACAAACGTCCGTTACAAAAAAACAAAAACATAAAATACCAATTTCCTAAGGGAAATGCCAATTTCAAACAGCAAATTTACAATTTCCTATAAGACAATAAGAAATACCAGAAAATTTTGTTGGAAATCATAAAAACCCATAAAACATTTTGGGAAATCTTTAAATCCCACAAAGATTTTGTGAAAATCAAAAGCCTCACAAGAATTTCGCAGGAAATTATCAAATTACCAATTTACATAAAAGTAAACTGATATTAAAAGGAAGAAAACGTAATTTCAAGATAACAAGCGAATACAATTTGATATAATAGGATGATACAGATATTACACTATGAGGGTTTCGCATTAAAGAATCCGCCTCTTGAACACTACTCAATCCTGGTTTTCTGTGCCTGTGGCATTTTAGCAAACGCATGAACGATTACGTGATATTGATATGAGGTCACTGAAAAGTTTCGAGTTTCTTATTCCATTTCTACTTTACTCCACTTTGTATTATCACACAATTTGTGGTCAAATGATTGTGTAATACATGGTCAACCCGTTGAGAAAATGTCCTTGAAACGGGATAGAAATGACAGTGGCAATTTCATCCCGTCCGTGTTTCAAGGAGCGCTTTCTTTAAAAGGTACGTTCTGTTGTGGCTCTGCATTGGCTGGGAGTATTTCTTAAGTATCTACCAACAAAATATGAATAATATGATTGACGGAGTCACATTTATTGACACTAATGAATAATCACGCAGAAATAGAAATTGATAATTACATTAATTTTTCTCTATTAATAAAATTTGTATTATCAGTCAGGTGTCTATTTACTTAATCTTTTTGGTGGTTTTATTCCTTTAACAATTTGATTTAATCAATTATGCTGAATTTTTTATTGTTTTTCTGATGAAATTAAGGAAATAAATAAATATGAAGACAGTTCACTCTCTTAACAAATACTTACAATATGTCTCAATTCAGTTGTGACTGATTGGCAAGAGGCAGTTTGGACAAATGATAGTCCTTCATAAAGCTGGTTTACCAATGTCACATATTGCATGGGTATGAAAAATTCCTCGTAAATCCCATAAAGGAAATAAATTCCCATGTGTAAAGCAAATATTATGTGGAAAGCAAATCCCACATGCCCAAAATTCCACATTTTTCCCCACACAAAAAAATTTGCTATATGGGAAGCCACACAAATACCATATGAGAAGCAAATCACATTTGCAAAAAATCCTACATTTTTCCCACAACAGAAATTTCCCATAGGAAAAATGTATGTCTTTTTTGTAAGAGTTAAGACAATAGAATCGTAAAACTAAGTTTTCATATATAATATTAAAATTAACCAACCACATTAAACTGTTAAGGCTCGGATACTCGCAGGAATTATTTTACTTATGTGATAGAGGACTATTAAATTAACAAAAACAACATTTTGTTTTGGAGCTCACCTTAAAGGAGCAATCGATGAGGACGTCAAGAATACTTGTTTCTTTGAAATATTACAAAGGTATTCATAAGAAATAATTATGATTAAAGAGCGGTTATCGTCTGTAACGTAAATATATTTCAATTCGTGTCTTTTATTGGTCAAAACACAATGGTACAACGTGCACTTATAGTGATAGATTAATCAGACGCGTTTTGAAATAAAATGTACGCCGCTACATTTTAATCACGATAGATGGCCTTTAATTTTAACATATGTATCAAAGGTGTTCAGTACCATCATGTGCATGAAAAATGTGTTTGAATATTCTTGAGACACAAGAAAAATACACCTTCACAAGTTCACCAGCCAACTCCAGCCATGGATAAGGTTAATAGTCACGCAGTGGTGAAGAAACTATTTTAAAGTCTTATTGCGTTAAAGAGATATTCAAGTTTAAAACTGGCGCCTTCATCCTCATATTTTTAGTTAGTGTTAATGTACTTACATTCATTTAACTGACACACTTATTGGTCATATGCGTACAGTTTATAGCTACGGAAACAACTATTAACGAAGATAATGCAATCTTCATGCCAATAACTCAGTAATACACGCAGGGATGACTTACGTAATCTCTGTTGAACATGTCAACCACAGCCAAGATTTCATTAGGCTACTGTGGGTGATCACGAAGATGACCAACAGATTAACAAGGCAAGCAGGGTGAATACAATTTTCCGTATTAATTTAATGTCTGTTGCGTATTCATGAAACAATTAGAAACAAAATACGATCATATTTTTCTAAAAATTTGCCAACTGAAATGATTTTACCTAATAATTGTCACTTTAATTCCTGCTAGTGTTTTAGAGTTGCTTTATCCAAATCAAAAGAAACTTTAATATTCTCATTCATCTGTTATATACCTTTTCATAGCTTACAAAATGAAAAGTGTAAAAAAACAAATAAAATTCAGCTTGTATGACAAACATCTTGACAAGCAGCAGTACTTTTCAAAAATCATCAGGAGATAATAAGTATTCAAATTCTGCTTTTGGCATGTGATGGTAGCACTATTTACTAAGATTAACAACGAATTCATCATTTATTTCAAAATAATTCATCTAACTGTCTAATATGTAAAAGAAAGAAGTCACTTTTAGTTCAATGCCCGAGAAAAGAAAGACATCAAAAGTGAAACTGAGCAGGTCATCAAATTTTTAATTGTGAAATTGGAAACAAATTACGAGGCGTGGAGAAATTTCTTGATGAGTTGATAACTTATAGAACGTGAAATCTCGAGGTTTTTAATTTGTATGATTTATTTGACACATCGCGGTGTAGTTTTCATAAGAGTACTATATATTTAGGAGTATGGCTGTCACCATCTTAAAATATTGCTTTGTAAGGGATTCATCCGTGTGCAGTACACCGTTTAATGAATTACGGAAAATGCTATTAAGAAACTAAAAGGTGGAAGACACACATAGTGTACAAAACATCATCGTTAGGCTACCGTAAATATCCCTTTAAACTGTTAATTAAGCTTTTAAACCGCACTAAATGGGATTAGTTATGTCGCGCAATATAGAAATTTGGTCAACTTGATCACAAGTTAAATTAAATCAATATTCCCATGATCAAAACATGATTTGCCCATCTGCTCATGGACATGGTATAATCTATGTAAAATATTTTGTATATAGAAATACACAAACATTTGTCTTTGAACTGTTTTTATGACAAAACATTAAATACACAAATAATTATCTTTGAACTGTCTTTATGACTTAACGTTAAATACACTAATAATCATCTTTGAACTGTTTTATGACTTAACGTTAAATACACAAACAATTGTCTTTGAACTGTTTTATGACTTAACGTTAAACACAAACAATTGTCTTTGAACTGTTTTATGACTTAACGTTAAATACACAAACAATTGTCTTTGAACTGTTTTATGACTTAACGTTAAATACACAAACAATTGTCTTTGAACTGTTTTATGACTTAACGTTAAATACACAAACAATTGTCTTTGAACTGTCATTATGACCTAACGTTAAACACACAAACAATTATCTTTGAACTGTCTTTATGACTTAATCTTAAATACAAAAACAATTGTCTTTGAGCTGTCTTTATGACTTAACGTTAAATACACAAACAATTGTCTTGGATCTGTCTTTATGAGCTAACGTTAAATACACAAATAATTATCTTTGAACTGTCTTTATGACTTAATCTTAAATACAAAAACAATTGTCTTTGAGCTGTCTTTATGACTTAACGTTAAATACACAAACAATTGTCTTTGAGCTGTCTTTATGACTTAGCATTAAACACACAAACAATTGTCTTTGAACTGTTTGTATGACTTAACATTAAATACACAAACAATTTTCTTTGAACTGTCTTTATGACTTAACGTTGAATACACAAATAATTATCTTTGAACTGTCTTTATGACTTAACATTAAATACACAAACAATTGTCTTTGAACTGTCTTTATGACTTAACATTAAATACACAAACAATTGTCTTTGAACTGTCTTTATGACTTAACATTAAATACACAAACAATTGTCTTTGAACTGTCTTTATGACTAAACGTTAAATACACAAACAATTGTTTTGAAGTGTCTTTATGACTTAACATTAAAAACACAAACAATTGTCTTTGAACTGTTTTTATGACTTAACATTAAATACACAAACAATTGTCTTTGAACTGTCTTTAAGATTTAACATTAAATACACAAACAATTGTTTTTGAAGTGTCTTTATGACTTAACATTAAATACATAAACAATTGTCTTTAAAATGTCTTTATGACTTAATGTTAAATACACAAACAATTGTCTGTGAACTGTCATTATATCTTAACCTTAAATACACAAACAATTGTCTTTGAACTGTTTTTATGACTTAACGTTAAACACACAAACAATTGTTTTTGAAGTGTCTTTATGACGTGACATTAAATACACAAACAATTGTCTTTGAACTGTTTTTATGACTTAACGTTAAACACACAAACAATTGTCTTTGAACTGTCTTTATGACGTAACATTAAATACACAAACAATTGTCTTGGATCTGCCATTATGACATCACATTAATTACGCAAACAATTGTCTTGGATCTGCCATTATGACATCACATTAATTACGCAAACAATTGTCTTGGATCTGCCATTATGACATCACATTAATTACGCAAACAATTGTCTTGGATCTGCCTTTATGACATCACATTAAATACACAAACAATTGTCTTGGATCTGCCTTTATGACATCACATTAAATACACAAACAATTGTCTTGGATCTGCCTTTATGACATCACATTAAATACACAAACAATTGTCTTGATCTTTATGACTTAACATTAAATACACAAACAATTGTCTTGGATCTGCCTTTATGACATCACATTAAATACACAAACAATTGTCTTGGATCTGCCTTTATGACATCACATTAAATACACAAACAATTGTCTTGGATCTGCCTTTATGACATCACATTAAATACACAAACAATTGTCTTGGATCTGCCTTCATGACTTAACATTAAATACACAAATAATTGTCTTGGATCTACCTTTATGACGTCACATTAAATACACGAACAATTGTCGTGGATCTACCTTTATGACATCACATTAAATACACAAACAATTGTCTTGGATCTGCCTTCATGACTTAACATTAAATACACAAACAATTGTCTTGGATCTGCCTTTATGACATCACATTAAATACACAAACAATTGTCTTGGATCTGCCTTTATGACATCACATTAAATACACAAACAATTGTCTTGGATCTGCCTTCATGACTTAACATTAAATACACAAATAATTGTCTTGGATCTACCTTTATGACGTCACATTAAATACACAAATAATTGTCTTGGATCTACCTTTATAACATCACATTAAATACACAAACAGTTGTCTTGGATCTACCTTTATGACGTCACATTAAATACACAAACAATTGTCATGGCTCTGCCTTTATAACATCACATTAAATACGCAAACAATTGTCATGGATCTACCTTTATAACATCACATTAAATACACAAACAGTTGTCTTGGATCTGCCTTTATGACATAAACATTAAATACACAAACAATTGTCTTGGATCTGTCTTTATGACTTAACATTAAATACACGAACAATTGTCGTGGATCTGCCTTTATGACATCACATTAGATACACAAATAATTGTCTTGGATCTGCCCTCATGACATTACATTAGATACACAAACAATTGTCTTGGCTCTGCCTTTATGACGTCACATTAAATACACAAACAATTTTCTTGGATCTGCCCTTATGACTTAACATTAAATACACAAACAATTGTCTTGGATCTGCCTTTATGACATTACATTAAATACACAAATTGGATCTGCCTTTATGACATCACATTAAATACAAAAACAATTGTCTTGGATCTGCCTTTATGACTTAACATTAAATACACAAACAATTGTCTTGGTTCTGCCTTTATGACGTCACATTAAATACACAAATTGGATTGTCTTTATGACGTCAAATTGTATACTGCAGTACAGGATCACTTTTCAACATATTGGTGAAATCTTAAAAATGCAATAACTTTTAAATTGAATAAGATGTCAACCTGCTTTTACACCAATTTGTTTCTTTGTTACTTTACTATCATATAAATTAATGGAAGTGCAATGTCCAGTTAATATGTTAACGTTAAAAGATTTCCATAAGTAACCTAAGTAACTGGACATATTGCTCAAGTTCCGCTAGGTCCAGTTAAAAAATCAGTTGACGTGTGTCTTGCGAAAGGAGAATCATCAAATTTGAGTATATCCACGCAAACGTTACCATTAAATCAGTGGCGTCGCACCCAGGAGTCATATTACACGTGATGATGATAAACAGTCATTTTGCATGAAGTTGACATTTCGGGTGTACGACACACCCACTGAGGACGGATCCATTGCCCCTACTGCAAATTAACTGACAGGTGTAAAAATGCAAATTTGTGTGTATATTTGTGATGTATGAACGGTCAGACCATGTGAATATCATGTCTAAAAATTTGCTAAAGGTGTGTAGCTTACCATACCCTAAACCTTGTTAAAATCGAAGACTAAAATTGAAAGGGGGAAATTTAGCACATGACGAAAATTCAGCATATGACGAAAAATTGTCAAACTCTGATCATTTATAACTTGAAAACAATATATGATATTTTGAACATTCAAAGTACTCTCTACTTAGAATGTTTTGATCGATCTTTAAAAAGAAAGGTATCGCCCCATAAATACACTCCGAAGTGAAAGCCGTCGTGCTGATAACGTCACTTCCGGTTTTCAATTTTCTTTATTGGTCACGAAAAATCTACGATGTTATCGATCACACATCCGCTGAGTCGATCATAGGGGCCTACATGTGTTATCGCTAATATAACAGATTTCTCGTTAAAAAAATGGAAAATCGGAAGTAATGTGATTAGCACGGCGGCGTCTACTTATTTATAGGACAATACTTTTCCTTTGTGTGTAATGATAAGCTAAATGGTGGGTTAAATATGATTGATTTAAAGGCCATCTATCGTGATTGAAATGTGGCGGTGTACATTTTATGCCAAAATGATCACTGATTGGCCTGTCAGTATCACTGCATATCATCACTGCACAGTATCACTGACCATTGTATTCCGACCAATCAAAACACACGAATTGAAATATATTTACCTCCACGTTGCAGACGATAACTGGCCTTTAAAATGTTTTGCTTAGTCGTAAAGGTAAATTGGTGAAATTGTACCTTGACGACAGCACTAAGCCTTAAAAATTGTTTTTTGATAGTTCCTTTGGTGGTAGTTTTCTTTTTAACTGTAATTTCTCAGAGCATGATTTGAAAATTTTAATAGTTTTATTTTACATGTTTGTCAAGCTTGGTTATTTTCAAATTTCTCAGTAATAATAACTTTTCAACCCAAAGTGTTCTCAATAACTCATATATTAAGATTGATACAAATGTTTTGTTTTGTAAGACGTTATTAGACAACAATGCGTATTTGGTTAAAGACTTTTTTGATGAAGATGGTACCTCTTACTTTTGATCTTTTTACCACGAAGTTTATCCTAGCCCATTTTCCCTTAACCCTGTTTTTTAGAATAATTAGTGCTATTTCAATTGCTTGGAGAAATAATTCAATACCTACCTATTATACAAGTGACAATGTCGAACGTTTAACTAATTTTCTGTAGCATAAAAAACTACAAGATTTGTTTATAATTCTTTATTGAGTCGTAATATTTTAACCCCCAAGTCTATTGCTAAGTGGAATCAGCAGAATCCAACAATCCCTGCTGACTGGAAAACTATTTTTAAGCTACCCTTTTCTGCTGTTAGGCACTCCAAGGTCCAGTACGTTCAGTTTTTGTTTGTGCTGAATTTCCACTATGTACTTTTTGTAATTCAGAGATTGAATCTATTGATCATCTCTTCTGGTCTTGTCCTCACGTTCATTCTTTTTGGAATTTATCTAGTAGCCTCTGTATTAAGCTGGATGCCAATCTTGATGTAAGTCGACAGTATGTTTTCTTTGGGTACACTAATAAAATAAATCGTCCTATAAGTGTTTTCTTCTTCATGCAAAGTACTATATTTTTTGTTGTAAAATAATTAGGAATAAGCCTGAGCCCATGGCATTCTTTCGTAAGTTCGCTTTTAACCTTAACGAAGAGACAAGACCCAGAAAGTTTTAGTTTATATAAGGAAACTTTCAAATTCCCATGATGAAATAGTTGTCAACAGTGTTACAATGTTTAATACCACCTTTATTTCAAGTGTAGGCCAACTTATGGTCAATCTTTTATTTTGTAATCTTACCTTTTGTCAAATATCGTCATTTTCACATGCTGCTTATAGTTTTTTGATCCTTTGTTTACTGTAAGCCGATAATTCTTCTTTCCATTCCAATGGGGATGCTGTTAGGTCCTTACCTCCATAGCAATTACACTCGTTTGTTAGCCATTTAACTGATTAAGCTGTACTGCCATTATGCTGTTGAAGTAGAGCTTCAATGACATTCCTTTATCTTCTGTATCGCCTTTTAGGGAATGGTTTATTGTTTGTGCGTCGAGTCAAGTAGTTTAGTTGTATAGTAGTAGAGATTATCTTGAATCATTGCATTATTTATTTAACTCTACCCATATAATATGAGTAGATACTTTTTGAGCTCTTATCAGCTGTGGTTGTCCTTGTAGAAAATCACTGGAATGTCGTTGCTTGTGTTTATACTTTGTGCTATCATGATGATCATCATGATGATCATCATGATCATCTTCATCACCGTCATGATCATCATCATCATCATCATCATCATCATCATCATCATCATCATCATCATCATCATCATCATCATCATCATCATCATCATCATCATCATCATCATCATCATCATCATCATCATAATCATCATCATCAGCAGCAGCAGCAGCAGCAGCAGCAGCAACAGAAGCATCATCATCATCATTATCAACATCATCATGATCATCATGATCAGCATCATCATCATCAACAACATCATCATAATCATGATAATTATCATCATGATCATAATCATAATCATTATCTTCATCATGATCATCATCATCATCATCATTATCATCATGATCATCATGACCATCATGACCATCATCATCATCATCATCATCATCATCATTATGATGATGATGATGATGATCATCATCATCGTCGTCGTCATCGTCATCGTCATCGTCATTAATATTAATGAGGTTAAGCTCTCGGATAATAAAAGATTTCGTTGTGAGTGGTACCTCACTTTAGTGGAGTGCACGACGTCCTTATTTTTAATGTCCCTTAATAAATCACCTGCTTCCGATGGTATCCCCGCCAAATTTTGGAGATTTTTTTGGAGCAAGGTGGTTGAATTGATAGTTCAACTTATTTAATTCTTCTTCTGAAAATGGTTTTGTTTTTGATAACCAGGGCAGAGCATGTACAAGCTTAATTTCTAAGAATAATAAAGACTCCAGGTTTTTAAAAACTGCCGCCCTATTAGATGTTGATTATAAAATCGCAGCTAAAACATTTGATACCAGAAATAAAAAATACAATTTATAAAATAGTCAGTTATGACCAAACATGCTTTATTAAAGGGAGATAGATTGGTAAAAATATTAGAATTGTATACGACATTATTTCTTTTTACAAAGACAGTTTTACACTTGGTGCTCTATTATTTTTGTATTATGAGAAAGCATTTGATTGTCAAGTTATACTCTTTCTTAATTTTAACTTCGGTCTCTCGTTAATTCAATGGATAACAACCTTTTATAAAAAATGCAACAACGTATGTAACAAAGAATGGTTAGGTTTCTACTTGTTTTAAAGGGTCAAGCTGTCAAGAGGCGTCCGCCAGGGTTGTCCTCTTAGCCCGTATTTATTTATAATATATTTATTTATAATATGTTCTGAGATTTTAAAAGTATTAATCAATTGTAAATACAATATTAACGGTGTTCATGCTGGTAATTCCCATCTAAGATCTTCCAGTATGCCAATGATACGGTCATAATCTCTGATGGTTCACACACTTCCCTTCGCGAACTTTATGATGTTCTTTGCAATTGTTCTAGGTAAAATCCAAATCTTAAAATCATTTGCAATTTCCGAAATCATTTACCCGTTAACTGTTCTATCTAGTCCTCCAAACAAGGTTTTTGATGACTTGAACTCACTTTTGCTTTCATCTTGAATAATATGCCTGACAAAGTCAAGAGAACTGTACTGTATAATGATAAGTGTGATGGCGGTCTTAAAATGATCAATATGTTCATCTTTGCGAAGAGTTTGAAATGTAAATGGGTTCTGATGTATCTTGACAATGTTGATAGACCGTGGACAAATGGAAGTCATTATTTGACTATTTCTAAAAGAGGTATGGTTCTAGTTTATTTTTTTATATGTAATTTTTCCACGCAGGATTTAATATTTTTATATTTTACATTTTTGTCAGGATTTATTAGATTATAGTTACGATAAACGAAAATTGTGCCAACCAATATGTTCTGAACAACTCTTCCATCAAGATTGATTCCCAGATGGTTTTTTTTTATGAATAGTCTTTTAGATAACAATGTTTATCTTCTAAAGATTTTTTTTGATGTAACAGCAACCCCTTGTTTATAATTATCTTATTACTAAATTCGTTTTAAGAAATTTTCCTTTTACTTATTATTTTGGCATTATAGATGCAATTCCAAAATCTTAGAAAGATAACTTATTTCCCTTTTAGCCCGTTGATAATAACATAAAATGTTTAATACCTTTTTTTTCTGCCTGCAAGCCAATACGTCATGTTTATAGTTACCTTTTGCAGTATTCTTTTGTAATCCCTAAATATGTAAATAAGTCGGAACAAGAGATTACCTGCGGATAGGAAAATTGTTTATTTTGTGCCGTGAGAGAGACAAAACTCCAGTAATTTCAATTTCGTTTCTTACACAGAATCATTGGTGTTATTTACATAAGATTAATTTGAATAGCTCCCTAGTAGCTCCCAGTGAAACAGTCGACCATTTATTCTACAGATGCGCCTATGTTCAACAAATTTGGAACAATGCTTGTAATCTATGCCTTATAGGTTGTTATATACATATATATATATATATATATATATATATATATATATATATATATATATATATATATATATATATATATATATATATATATATATATATATATATATATATAAATATATATATATATATATATATATATATATATATATAAATATATATATATATATATAAATATATAAATATATATATATATATATATATATATATATTTATATTGCATCATTTCTGTACATATACATCCATATTATAATTATTGTAAATCAAATTGCACTCTGCAAATGTTTCATTTACTAAAAGAAAATAAATGATAGCGAAACAATTATTCTATTAAATATTGTATTTGATTATTTTATATTATTGCTATTATTTTAGTATAATTATTTCATATATAAGTATATATATATATATATATATATATATATATATATATATATATATATATATATATATATATATATAGAATATTTATAAGAATGCTTTGCATTAAGACATATACATCCATATTATAATTATTGTAAATCAAATTGCACTCTGTACATGTTTCACTTTACTGAAAAAGAAAATAAATGAGAAGAAGAAGAAGAAGAAGAAGAAGAAGAAGAAGAAGAAGAAAGAAGAAGAAGAAGAAGAAGAAAGAAGAAAGAAGAAGAAGAAGAAGAAGAAGAAGAAGAAGAAGAAGAAGAAGAAGAAGAAGAAGAAGAAGAAGAAGAAGAAAGAAGAAGAAGAAGAAGAAGAAGAAGAAGAAGAAGAAGAAGAAGAAGAAGAAGAAGAAGAAGAAGAAGAAGAAGAAGAAGAAGAAGAGAAGAAGAAGAAGAAGAAGAAGAAGAAGAAGAAGAAGAAGAAGAAGAAGAAGAAGAAGAAGAAAGAAGAAGAAGAAGAAGAAGAAGAAGAAGAAGAAGAAGAAGAAGAAGAAGAAGAAGAAGAAGAAGAAGAAGAAGAAGAAGAAGAAGAAGAAGAAGAAGAAGAAGAAGAAGAAGAAGAAGAAGAAGAAAGAAGAAGAAGAAGAAGAGAAAGAAGATATATATATAAGAAGAAAAAGAAGAATATATATATATATATATATATATATATATATATATATATATATATATATATATATATATATATATATATATATATATATATATATATATATATATATATATATATATATATATATATATATATATATATATATATATATATATATATATATATATATATATATATATATATATATATATATATATATATATATATATATATATATATATATATATATATATATATATATATGAAGAGATATGAAGAACCTATCTGTAGTACCCTTAGTCTCAACACTCATATAAACAAGAACATTAAAAGAAACAAACTAGTGAAAAAACCATTCAAAGATTTTGTTTTGTTAAGAAGATATCGAAGTTTAAAGCTTGGTATCATTTAAGTTTTGAGTTTTGACTTTAAGTTTTATAAAGTTTTGATATCAGCCCTCGCCACTGACTCGCTGAATACTGGGCCGTTGAGTGTGAATTTGGATAACGCAGACTTGATTTAGAATCTTTTCAAATGTAATTATACTAACATACCGAGTTCAATAATTTTACCCAACTCAGAAAAAGATGAAAAACCTTCTAAACCATTTTAAGAAACTCTTGTCTGCTTTTCACATTGTTTACTTGTTTGGGATATTTAATATTCTGAATCATGACCAAAACAAATGATTAATCCTGATGTGATTATTTTCGAATTTGAGACTTATGATCAATACATTTCCCAATTTTATAGAACTTGGTATGAAATTTTCTATTTTTCCTGAACTGCCAAAATATGATTTTCAATATCTTATCTAAAATTCACAAATCATACAAATTGTCGTAGCTGCATAGTTAAGAAGGAAAGGAACATAAAGAGTACTTTCATGACCGATAAAGGTTTAGACATTTGCAGGTAAAGTTAGAGGAGATAGGGATGGGGATGGCAATGGGAAAGGGATTGGGTTGGGAAGGAAAATAGGGAGGGGAAAGGGGAGGAAAAAAGTGTGGGGGAAGGGAAAAGACATTACAAATATCACTCAAGTTATGTTGTCGCACCGTACATGCTTTTAAAATATGTCATAAATAAGTGCCCTTCAAATCCTCTGCCCCCGAATCTGGATTCAAACACCTTCCGCCACCCCTCACATAAGACTAAAATACTTTTTTCTTGGTTCAGATCCTAATTAGAATTTTTAAATGATGAGTGCCCTCATTGAATTTTGCCCTAAATTTCTTCCGACATCCCTGTCATATCTCTACACGTTCGCTTGGGTATTTGTGCAAGGAATTGTTGTCAATTTGATGGAAATGTCGTAGAAAAGATATTTTCGAAGTTTGAAAGCACAGGAATCGTGCGTATAGGCTAAGGCGTGGTGTTAAGTTGTGTACAGATCGTTGCACGTTTTCACCGATCAGATGTTCCGCATGCTTGTTCATAATACCCGGCTGACTAAATACTCGAATAAACAGCTCAATTGGCATTATGATGAAAAAATTTCCCTCCCTAATTTTCTCCCCTTCCCCAACCTGTCCGTAGCAGTTGCAACTGCCACCCAGTTAAGCTTTCTGAGAGGGTGCCAAATGCTCACAGGGGCGCAAAAATTGTACAGTGAATATATTTTGTATATACTTTTTAATTCCCAACTTCTGCAATTTACAAAACAAACGTTACAAATGTTTTCTCTCAAGGCCAGAGGGGTAGGAATCCAAGGGGCACTGGGGGCACGTGCCCCCACTTTTCTAAATGGCAAAAGTGTCCCTCTTGCACTGTAAAATGTGCCCCTCTTACAAATAAAAAGTGCTCCTTTTGCAAATAAAAGCCCTTTTGCAAATAAAAGCCCTTTTGAAAAATTTCCTTTCAAAAATAATATAAAAAATGCCCATGGATTACCGATTATGATGCAGGAAGTTGTGCAAAAATATCTCCATTATTTGAAAATATTAGATAATTAGGGCGGATTTCTACACACCCGGAGCGCGCTTCCTTAAAATGTCAGAAAATTGGCACAAATTGTGTTACCTGTTATATTTTTTTTAAATACTTTTCTAAACATTCTCCCAGAAGTGGGCTAAATTTGAAAACTTTGCCTTGAGAGGGTTCTGGGACCGATTAGCGCCACTTCTAATTGAAATTCATGGATCCGCCCTTTAGTGCTCCTCCAAATTCGTGCCCCCGCGCCCGCCCCCAGAAGTGGGCTAAATTTGTACACTTTGCCTTGGGAGTGGGGTCATTCATGAATCCGCCCCTTAGTGCCCTTCCAAATTCGCCCCCCCCCCCCTCCCATCAAAAACAAGAAAATAATCCGTGGACCGCAACTACTGTTACATGACTAAAGACTCATAGTCAATGGATCCTACATTTGAACAGTCGTTCCAAAATCTATACTATTGACACGTTTTTAAGCAATTTTCTGCTACCAAAAACGCGCCACAAAACGCTATGCTTCCTGAAGCTTCTCCCCAGGACGTCTACTAAGCAGCAAGGACGTCAACCTTAGATTTGACACAATTTTTAGAAATTTTCTGCTATCAAAATCGCGAGAAAAGCATACTTTCGGAGACTTTCCTTTAAACTAGAGAACTGCATAGCTTCCGGTGGTTTTCTTCTAGATTTCATACAATTTTAAATAATTTTTCTGCTATCAAAATCACGAGAAACGTATGCTGGTGTAGGAAATACGGGGCTTCCTACTATCCTACAGCTTCGCCCCATAGATTTGACACATTTTAAAACAAATTTCGGCGGCTATCAAAAACGTAGGGTTTCCAGGGTCTCGCGATCTTTGTTTCTAGTAGGCCTATAGATTTGACACAATTTCAAACAATTTTTAAAGTCAAAATCACGAGAAGCGCCGGACTTCCTGGTGCTTCGCTCCTAGATTTGACATAATTTAAAGCACATTCCTGCTATCAAAATCACGAGAAACGTATATGCTTCCTGGAGTTTCTCCCCTGGCCCCTACCATGGCTTCACCCCTAGATTTCACCCTTAAAGCTGAGACAATATTAAACAGTTTCCTGCCTTCAAGATTGTGAGAAATGCAGCCTTCTAGAGGCTTCGTCCCTAGATTTAACACAAGGCTTAGACCCTGGAATTGACACAATATTAAGTAATATTCTGCAATGGAAATCACGTGAAAAACAGCGCTTCCAGGGTCTTCGCCCCTGGACTCCCTTACCAGGGCTTCGACTCTCAGACTAGATTTGAAGCACTTATTTTGATTTCCCCACCTAAGTGAAACGTGACCACCACGCGACTGCTCCGTAGGCCAATGAATTTCCGGTGATCGAACAGATTAAAATCTTTGTTTTAGTAGTTGGGCCTATACTACTATAGGCACCACGATTTTTGTGCACCCCCGAGTTTTATGCACCGCCATTTTCTGTACCCGAAAATAATTCTACCAGTGGCAGTAGGGCCTAGCCCTAGAGAAATCCGTCCGATTGAACCTTTGTAAATGCAGGAAGAAGTTGTATAAGGGGCCTAGTGCCAATGGTTGACCCGAATTTCGACCACCACCGAATATTAGGGGGTCTAAACGTTAGGCCTAATGTTACATCACTCTAGTCAGATAACAATTTTGACTGTAGGCCTAGGCCTATATTAGGTATTTCCGACAAGCGGACTGGTTCCAGCCGTGTTACTGTTAGTGATGGCTGCTGTTTACTGATGGCTTGCCCTAGTACGGCAATCCTAATGTCAATCGTATGGGATGTGTATAATAAGTAACGTAGGCCTATGCTATATTGAGACAACTATCTCACTGAGTATCATGCCTACATGCTTCACACTACCTGCAATACAGTCAATGCATATTGCTATAGTACACAGCTATATGTTATCTATCTATAATTAATTATTTATCTATAATAATATGCTATAAGCCTATAGCCACTAATGTTACATGGACGCTACACACTGACACATATCAGTTGCAAGTATTGCCTACCAAGTTGAATTGGGCCTAACTGTTAGAGCCAAGTTGTTTATCTCACGAAGAGTAACATTTTTAAATGATTCAATTGTATCCACCTATGCTAAGAAAAGTAATGATTACCAATTTTTTTTCAAAATCTAAACCTCGTTATAGACACCTGTCTACCTGTAGGCCTACAATCTTGGACAAAACTCGTTGGGACAGCCCGGTTCAATGTTGGTGAATTATGTGGAAAATCTTGATAATTGCTTTCCATGTCTCTGTATTTCTAGTGACATATTTTGACAACATTGCAAAGGGGAGGAAAGATTGAGGATAAAGAAAAAAAGGGGGAGGGAGGGGGGGGGTGGAGGGTGACCTGGCCAAAAGTGTACATGAAAATTAGAAATAACATGCAAACCTTTCGGTAAGTGTCCCAACAGTTTTGTCCAGATTGTCTGAGAAATGTCATTGAGTAAAAATTTCGTAAATGTCAGTAAAAAAATAGTGTTATGTAGGGAAGTCATGGTATTTTACGAAAAAAAAAGCCATTCAATTGATTCAAGAATTCAAGACAATACAATAAAAGGCATTCACTTCTTTTGGACCGTGCTATCTTAAGTAGATAGGAAATATGTTCTTTATTCTTTATTTCGGCAAAAAAGACGCTTGTGTTTGCCACCCATTTTTCAGAATGTCTGAGTGCTTTACTCTTTACCACTACGTTGTTCTGCGCATTTGGGAGAACAAGTAAAATGATGGCAGTTGGTTGGGGAAGGAATAGGAAGGGGGCGGGGGGTCGCAGAAAAGCGGATGAGATGGAAACTTAAATAATGGCACTTAGCTAGTTAGGTGGAGAGTAATTCAATTGTTTGTCTTTTAATCAGATTCCAGCATGTAAACAAAAATATTTTGCTCATATTGCTTTTTTAATCTTATTATAAAAAATATACCGTACAAGAAGACTGGACAATTGATGAAAAAGTAAAATTTCAGTTAAATTTGGTAAAATAAATGAAGTATGACACGATTTTGTAAATAACAGAAACTGTTAGATCATGTTTAAATTAGACGTGCGCAACACTCTCGTCTTAGCTAATCGATTTACCAAGTTTGTGGTCGATAGTTGTTTTTTTATTTGAAGAAAAGCAAAGCAAATTGTTCCCTTTTTATACTTCCCAAGAATCCAAGATTTTTTACTTTGCAAATCTCTAGGAGTCGACAGATGTCCGACTACGTACGCATTTGGCTAGCCCTTATTAAACGGACGACATTAACAATCATCAAAATACGGGGACGTTATGTAGCTAGGCTGGCTCATCGCTAACGTTAAATCATTGTTAATTAATAGGTCTACGGTGTTGGGCGACCTTCACCAACTAGGCTAAGGCCTAAGCGTAATGCATAACGGCATCAATACGGCTAAGGCAGTGATTCCTTAAAAATGCGTTGAGTTTAACGTTGCAATCTGTCATGTTCAGACAACAAACACAATAAGTAATACACGCATCGGCATGGTATACGGTATCGTACCGGTATCGCGAAATGTACCTGCATGCATTGTGCACGTGTGCATGGTTTGTCAGGCTTTTTTGCACTTGATCCAGGGATGACGTCAAAATCAAACTTGTTATTTTAATGAAATATAAAAACATTTGTTTGATGAACTAAAAGTGCACAAAAAGTAACGATAAAATTAAATTCGTAATAACAAAATTTTAAATCCAACAATTTGCGTAGAGTATTTAATTTACACATTTCTTTTTTACTTTCTATTTTTCAAATGCTTGACTCTCTACTGCCCCCTCACTTGGAACCAACATGGGTGGATGACTTAAAAAAGTATCACGATTTCGTAACACTGTAGGTAGAGAAGTTTCGACTCTCGGCCTTCGGCGTATATGAAATATAGGCCGAATGACGTCACACTCTCTGGCTACATATTGACACAAGTTAAGAATATTGTGGTAACTACGGTGTTAAGGTATGGTTTGTTATCAAAACTGATCTATGTTTGTATTGTGTATACTTCCTCCCTCTGAGTAAACTTCCACACTAACACAATATCGTTTTCTCAAAGCATTGCTTGCTTGTCACTCTCTGTAATAATTTATAACAAGTCTTATGGGATAGAAGAAACAAGAGAAAGAAATGATAACAGTATAATAGGTAATCTAAGAACAATGTCAGGTTTATCAATGGCTCATAAAGATAAAAGCCATTTTCTTTCATTTCTTGCCGGAAGTGTTAGTTTATTGCAGTAACTTCAAGACGAAGCTTGTATTTTTCAAAAGCCTTTTGTCAGTCAGTCCCAAAAGGAATACAACAGTTAAATTATTTGCAGAGGGGGAGGGACAAATTTGTAATTGAATTCCAGTGTGCTCTATACTATTGCAAGATTAAAATAAAATTGATAAAAGTACCAGTAAGGTTTTTCCAGAATAACGTCTTAGTCTAAGCATCAAAAATGCCAAAACATTGACTCAAAATTGAGTTAGTTTCATTCTTTTTTCGAGAATAATTTTTTTATTCAAAATTCCTCCTCCACTTTCCAATTACAGCATGCTGAATTTTGGCCAAAACATGACGACTGCATACAAGTTTAACCGTGCGATCTATCGCTTATGTTTGTATTGTGTATACTTCCTCCCTCTGAGTAAACTTCCACACTAACACAATATCGTTTTCTCAAAGCATTGCTTGCTTGCCACTCTCTGTAATAATTTATAACAAGTCTTATGGAATAGAAGAAACAAGAGAAAGAAATGATGACAGAATAATAGGTAATCTAAGTACAATGTCAGGTTTATCAATGGGGAGGATGGCTCATAAAAATAAAAGCCATTTTCTTTCATTTCTTGCCGGAAGTGTTAGTTTATTGCAGTAACTTCAAGACGAAGCTTGTATTTTTCAAAAGCCTTTTGTCAGTCAGTCCCGAAAACTATTACAACAGTTAGATTATTTGCAGGAGGGGGAATTTGTAATTGAATTCCAGTGTGCTCTATACTATTGCAAGATTAAAATAAAATTGATAAAAGTACCAGTAAGGTTTTTCCAGAATAACGTCTAGTCTAAGCATCAAAAATGCCAAAACATTGACTCAAAATTGAGTTAGTTTCATTCTTTTTTCGAGAATGATTTTTTTATTCAAAATTCCTCCTCCACTTTCCAATTACAGCATGCTGAATTTTGGCCAAAATATGACGACTGCATAAAAGTTTAACCGTGCGATCTATCGCTCATCATCATCATCATCATCATCATCATCATCATCATCATCATCGTCATCGTCATCGTCATCGTCATCGTCATCGTCATCGTCATCGTCATCGTCATCGTCATCGTCATCATCATCATCATCATCATCATCATCATCATCATCATCATCATCATCATCATCATCATCATCATCACCAAAACCATCACCACCACCAAAACCAATTATTGATATTATTATTGTTGCTATTATTGTTGCTATTATTATTATTATTATTATTATTATTATTATTATTATTATTATTATTAGTAGTAGTAGTAGTAGTAGTAGTAGTAGTAGTAGTAGTAGTAGTAGTAGTAGTAGTAGTAGTGGTGGTAGTGGTAGCAGCAGCAGCAGTGGTGGCAGTGGTGGGCGGCAGCAGTAGCAGCGGTGGCAGCGGCAGCGGCAGCGGCAGTAGTAGTAGTGGTAGTAGCAGCAGTAGTAGTAGTAGTAGTAAGAAGTAGTAGTAGTACATTACAGTGGCAATCCTTACTTACGTCATCAATTTGTTGCCAGATAAAAAATACATAAAAATTCTGAATGAGACTAAAGATGATTATGATAAGCATAAACATATTATAAGGGTACGTTAATATATAAAATCAAAGATCTCTTAAAAGTTTTAATGGGACTAAATTAACGTAGAAAACGTTTTAATAAATTTTAGTAAACAGGTATTTGTGCACTTATTTGTGTATCTATTTTTGATAAATAAACCGATATCGCCTCTTTAATGCTTCCTGGGTACAAACTGCTTATTACCACTTCAACTGAATATTTCCCTTTCTGTGAACTAATAAAAAAAAAAAAACATGATCAAATCAGAGCAATATTCTTTCTTATGGTAGTTTTGTTTTTCACTTGACCGACTGACCTTAATTACCTTAATTACCATGGCGTAAACTTTCTGTAAGAGCAATATTTGTGAGAAAGCTAAAACCCAAATAGGTGATTTTTAAAGACCTTGAATTCTTACAAATGTATGAAATCGGAAAATTTAGTGTCGTGGAGGTGATGCTAATATTGGTAATGATATCAACTTGGTCTTTGTGAGTTTTATGGGGCGCAGAAATATGTATGGGGTATGTATGGTCCTGGAATAGGAAAGCGAATAATTTTTTTAATGGAAAAGGTTGAGAAGCAAGGAACCTTCTAATTTTAAAGAGAGATACTGTTTCTGAAGAACTAAAGAAAAACTCGATTCGTGATGACTTCATCTTTTTCTTGTATGTTGTTAAACAATAGGCTTAAACAGTCAAGAAGATACGAAGAAGATGTATTTTATTATTAAATAGTTTGGAAAAATTTCAAACTCTCACCAGAAGGTGAATTTTTGTTTAAATACTTTTTTTTTTAATTCTAACCTTTTTAAAGTAAAACATTCATGGAATTTCAAGACACTCCACAGTAGATTAGAAACGTCCCAAGTCGATTGACAGTGATACACGAATTGTGAACTTTGTTTTCGGTACGGCAGGTACAAAAAAAGAGTTCACAATTTCTTTAAAATCAGTGATCTACAAACTAGACTTTATCTTCATTTTCAACCCACAAATTATTAGATTAATTTGGTCTTTCGTCAGAACTGTTATTCGAGTATCAGTGAATAGCAATACGTGAATATATTCTATACTCTCGTTATATCGAACACGCAATTACGATGTAGCATTTCCCCGGTATCAAAGTAATACATGATTTGATGTGATACACACTTCATAAAGTATGTTAACGATGATTGTAATATTTAATTTCAAACTTGTTAAGCAACAGCTACACTGTTACAGCCAAAACCGAGCAATCTACAAAGGCTCGAAAGTAATTAAACTTTCAAAGATAGATATGCTGAGACAAATTTAGATTTGACTTTTGTTAGAATATTATATTCTTGGATTTTCAAGACATTTCCGCAGCACTTGGAAACACCCTAATCAGCTAATTCGAGTGACAATTTTTAAGAAATATTAAATTTAATATTTTGTAAGGTAGGTGAAAGAAAGAGCTTACAATATCAACAAACTATATTTAATTTTCATTGTCAATAAAAAATGTTCCATTCATCTTTGTTGTGTTAATTGTTAAACCCTCTCGTGATTAGCTCTAAATAGCAATATTTTGATATACTGAACAATATCAATGGAATTCTTAATCTTATCAAAGTGATACACGATTTGATGGGATACAAACGTACGTCAAGAAGTATATTAACGATGCTTTTATCAATTTAGGGCTTCAAATTGAAACTTGTTAAGCAACTGTTACAGGTTTCGGGAAATGTCACAAACTTTTTGCATAGAAGAAAGAAACAGCTTACAATAACTACAAACTAGACGTGAGTTTCATTGTCAATAAAGAAATTGTTCAATTCATTTTTTCGTCAGAACTGTTAAACCCTCTCGCGAATCATTTACTGCAATAGTGAATACTTACGTATACGGTACACTTTCTTTAAATAATAAACAAACGTACAGTCACTCATAAAATAATGTTTTTTTTATTACAGAAATATAAAATTTGACGGATACAAACGTCACCAATTATACTAACGATGCTTTTTATGTTTCATTTGAAAACTTGTAAAGCGATAATTACAGGTTGTTGAAAATGTCAAAACCTAAGAATCTGCGATTGATTCGAAAGCGGTGTACTTTCTTATTTGACAATATCACCTGTCTCTACGCATCATCCTTTGGAAAGATATTGACCGGTTAAAGGAACTAAGAGCAGAAACGAAGGTAGAAATATGAAATATGATGACCAATGAAAAGCATGAAATAGAATAGGTGAGATTGTCTTCTATAATAGCCTATGCGAAAAGCTTGAAACTACTTTTTGAACTTTCTAATTCACATTCTTTTCAGTTCAATTTCAAGGTATTAATTTAAAGGTCTGCCCATTTTCCACATGAAATGTTATATATGTCCCTGGCAGGTAGGGCACCGTCCGATGTCATTCCTATCCAACGGTATCGTGTATATTATATAACGTTATGTCATTATTTTAACTACCAGAAAAAGCAGGGAGAGGGGGTGGGGGAGGAAGTGGAATATCAAAATTGTGTAACTCAAAGCTTTACGAAGGCCGATCAGCATGTAACTTTATCGTTCATACTATGGATTAAAAGCAGCAGGCCGCGAAAATAGGTATGGGCTTCTGACTAAAGTGCGGATCTTGAAATGTGAAAAAGTAAATTTCTCAAAGACACAATTAGCCTCTGACAATCATTTTAAATGAATGTTTTGGGGTATTTGTCTGATTTTTCCTCATATGCTATATATTTGATATATTTAAATAACGGTCGGAAAACATTTCAAAATGGTGTATAACTACCAACAATGAAAATGATAATGATAATGATTCATATTCGTTTATTTGCATTAAAAAATTGTAGTTTTGCCATCCCCATTGTCAATAAAACATAAAATTCCATGTACAGTGGGTATGAATTAGAATCAAAATCTAACTTCGGAACAAAAAATAAATTTCTATGAAAATGTGTCCCTTATTGTTTATCGCTATGGTTTGAACATTTCCTTCCTTGATACATTTACTCATCGTACCATGTGCAAATTTCCTGTTCTTTCTAGTTTGTTATTAAAGCTGCAGTGCTTCGCTAATTTAATCAGACTGGTTGTTTTCCAAAAATCGATTAAATTTAATGCATTTTAAATCCAATTCATACAGAATTTCACAGAGTGCACAAATAAAGTTGCGTTGTTTTTAAATAATAAACCTCTGACAAAATAGATTGCTTTTCCTCGAACACAACACATTTTCGCAATGCCTTCTTAAATGCCAAAATGTATGATTACAAAGAAATCTATATAGAATATAAGCAACTCTCACAATCTAAAGGATAAGTTAGAGGGTCAAATATATTCACATTGCCTGGTAAAGTACATGAGAAAATTATATAGGAAGATTGAAAGATATTTGGGCTTCAATCACAGGTGCCAATCTTTGACTGCCAAAACTTGCAATTTTGCCAAACTTGCCAAAATTTGCAACCATATTGATTCGTAGTGCACATATTAACACTAACTGTTATATTGATTGTGCAACTTTCTTCGATGAATATAACCTTTGTTTTTATTGTTTTTATGTGTTGCATATATATATATATATAATTATATTATATATATATATACAATATATATATATATATATATATATATATATATATATATATATGTATATATATATATATATGTATATATATATATATATATATATATATATATATATATATATATATATATATATATATATATATATATATATATATATATATATATATTATATATATATATAATTTTCATTATTTTCCTATACAGCAGTTTAAAATACTGCCGAAATTCGTAGAATAGTCCCTGAATTTGGCCGTAAATGCATGTTACAAGTGACTCTATAAAAAGTCAACACAATATCCTAATATCCGGTTCACTTCCATATTTGGTCGAAGGAATAGTTCAGTGGTCCATGTATAAGGAGTTTATATGGTATACGGACAACAACAACATTAGCACTGAAAGTGTACTAAAAACTATGAAAACAGCAAAACGACCCATCATAATCGTTTAGAAAATTGACCATTTTACAGCATTGTAAAACTAATTTACCTAATTTTAAGCGTAAATTACGCAATTGTGTGATCTCAGGAAGTAGAAAATTACTTATGTTAATTGTTTTCTGAATCCTTCCTCCAAATATTTTAAATGGAAAAATTGGATTTAAAAAAAAAAATTGGATATTTTTATTACCTTGACCCAGATTTAGTAATAGAAAGCAACCTTTGACATTTGAAATTTAAAAAGAGAATTAGAAAGAATTACATCAAATAATTTTACCTGTTTTTTTTGTTGATACATCATTGCGGCTCATACATCATTGTGGTTCATGCATCATTGTGGTTCATACATCATTATGGCTCATACATCATTGTGGTTCATACATCGTTGTGATTCATACATCATTATGGCTCATACATCATTGTGGTTCATGCATCATTGTGATTCATACATCATTATGGCTCATACATCATTGTAGTTCATGCATCATTGTGGCTCATACATCATTGTGGCTCATACATCATTATGGCTCATACATCATTGTGGCTCATACATCATTATGGCTCATACATCATTGTAGTTCATACATCATTGTGGCTCATACATCATTGTGGCTCATACATCATTGTGGTTCATGCATCATTGTGATTCATACATCATTATGGCTCATACATCATTGTAGTTCATACATCATTGTGGCTCATACATCATTGTGGCTCATTGTGGGCTCATACATCATTATGGCTCATACATCATTATGGCTCATACATCATTGTAGTTCATACATCATTGTGGCTCATACATCATTGTGGCTCATACATCATTGTGGCTCATACATCATTGTGGCTCATACATCATTGTGGCTCATACATCATTGTGGCTCATACATCATTGTGGTTCATGCATCATTGTGTTCATACATCATTGTGGTTCATACATCATTGTGGTCATACATCATTGTTGGCTCATCATTGTGGCTCATACATCATTATGGCTCATACATCATTGTGGTTCATGCATCATTGTGTTCATACATCATTGTGGTTCATACATCATTGTGGTTCATGCATCATTGTGGCTCATACATTATTGTGGCTCATACATCATTGTGGCTCATACATCATTGTGGTTCATGCATCGGTGTGGTTCATGCATCATTGTGGTTCATGCATCATTGTGGTTCATGCATCATTGTGGTTCATGCATCATTGTGGTCCATGCATCAGTGTGGTGCATCATTGGTTCATTCATTGTGGTTCATACATCATTGTGGCTCATACATCATCGTGGTTCATGCATCATTGTGGTTCATGCATCATTGTGGTTCATGCATCATTGTGGTTCATACATCATTGTGGTTCATGCATCATTGTGATTCATACATCATTATGGTCCATGCATCATTGTGGTTCATACATCATTGTGGTTCATGCATCATTGTGGTTCATACATCATTGTGGTTCATACACCATTGTGGTTCATGCATCATTGTGGCTCATACATCATTGTGGTGCATACATCATTGTGGTTCATGCATCAGTGTGGTTCATGCATCATTGTGGTTCATGCATCAATGTGGTCCATGCATCATTGTGGTTCATTCATTGTGGTTCATGCATCATTGTGGTTCATACATCATTGTGGTTCATGCATCATTGTGGTTCACACATCATTGTGGTTTACACATCATTGTAGTTCATACATCATTGTGGTTCATACATTGTGATTCATGTTAAAAATTTGGTAAATTACCTTGATTTTTCATAATTTAAAGAAACTGTAAGTGCCTATATAAAGACTGTTCTGCTAATAATTTAATGGTCTTTCATCTCGAATATTTACCTATCTATATAGACCCTTTCTTGTCCGAATCGACACTTTTTAGGAAATCTAGTTAAATAGTGTTGCATGGCCGAAATTCACATAACTTTGAAGAACCAATCAAAGACTGGGAGAATACTGATCGTCTGCACAATTCACTAGGGTATGGAGGCAAACCCATTAAAATGCGCTTTCACACACTAATCAACAGTGTATCAATGCAAAAGTGGGTACTTCACCGGACTACTCAGAAACCGAATTGTAGGTGATTTGGATATAAAATTCCATGCCAGATTGAAAACTTCCTATAAACTATATTATCTAAATTCACAAAAGTTTTCCTTAATATGGAAAATCAGTCGTCTCGTTCATAATTGAAGAGGAATTAGCTGTAAATGGCACGCGGGACTGCGTTTGTTTTTTTAATTTGTGTTTAAACTGTGCACAAATTTAATTTGTAGATTTTTTTTTTAAGAATGCTGAAGAAATGTGAACCCCAAAGTACACATTAATGCATTTACAAAATTAGCGTATTTGCGTACACATTCTAGGCGCGCATTGATCATAATTGTTCGTGACGTCCACTTTGCAACTTGATTCATATTTGGTTATTTGTCTACTTCCTTCTCCCGACGAACTGACTGGAAGACCGTTCGGAACACTTTTTGAAAACTAAAAAGATCCGAAAAGAGTAATAGGCCTACAAGCAAAGCAATTTGATCTTTGACTCTTTTAGCTTTGTACTGTACTTACGTGCACATATAAAACGTTAATGCAATTTGCACATTGTACGTACATACCAATGCAACGTATCCACTGACTTACTGTACATACTGTTGGTACGTGCGTACAAATGTTGGTAATACGCGCGCGTATTGTACTTGTTTACAATGTTCCCTGCAGCTACTTGGTTGGTTAGTAAAGGAAAAATCCCCCCAGCATTTGATCGTTAAAGTACCCTGACGTTTCGCGTTCGGCTAAACTCGGTTTGAAAAGGTCTATGCCTCTAACAAAATGGTGAAAAATCATTTTTAAAAGATTAGTATAGACAAGCTCTCCTTCACACCCACTTTCATGCATTTTCCTCGATTGGTTTAAATACCATTGGCTATGCTAGGAAAGTAGTCTACTAATCTACTCAGCAAGTTAAGAGGTATAATGTAGCACCTGAAAAGAAATCCCGAGAAATAAAATAAAATGTATATTATACTCTAAAGTATATTAGCAATTGTTGAAAGGTGAGAAGAAGGTGAATTATTAAAATACATACAATCTTGGAGAAAATTTGTGTCACACTTTTCCCCTTGTACCCTATTTCAATGTTGCTTGAAACGAAAGTGTCCTGGGAGAATCCTCTTTAAATCCAATATTGAGGTGGGGTACAAGGGGCTTAAGAACGAGACAACTAAATGCTCAAGATTATCTGAGTAAATGTTTTCAACTAGAAATAAATACAAGTTAATAGGATGTCAAATTGTATGTAAAATATTGCTTTAATTTGAAGGAACCTTTAAATTGGTATCACACATTCGTACTAACAGCGTTACTTATGCGCCCAATCGCCCCTTCCCCTCCCCGAATAAAAAGAAAGGAAAATAGGCAAGTAATTAAGGAACACTTGACATTGTATTTCAGTAGTATAGCCATAATTCTAACGCGATGGGTAAAATATCAAGAACCATCAATAACTTACATACATCTCTCTCATATCGTATTCGACCCCCTCCCCCACCCCTTCCCCACCTTTCAATCCCCATTAGAGCATCAATCTTTAATGAAATAGACAATACATTCCACACTCCCCCGGTCCCTCCCTTGGGAACTACATGTCCTGACAACTCGACAACGAATTAATACCAAATTAGTGAATATAAATACAAATTTTTCCAGGGTAACAATTATTCCTTAAAATATAATTAATTAATTAAAATTGTTTACAAAAGTGATTACATATGCAAAATCAATATGAGTTGTAGTATGTAGTTATAGTCTATATTTCGATAATTTCTATCTTTTTCTATTTTAGGCAATTATATTCAGAGAGATAATATATACAAGTACATAAACAATTAACCCAATTACTTAACAACTAAGTACAATCCTGGAATACAACAGTCATTATTTTAATTTCACTCCGTGACTTAAACTCTTCTATTCTGCGTGATTTAATCCATGTGATAATCCCGTTAATTCAGACAATCTTGGACAAAATTGTTGTCACACTTTTACCTTATTTCAATGTTGCTCGACACGAAAGTGTCCTGCGATAATCCTCTTCAACTCAAAAGTGAGGCGGGATACAAGGGCTTAAAAACGCGAAAACTAATTTTGTCAAGATTGTGGTTTTATTTCCTGACTATGTAAAAAATGGCAAGTAGGCATAAGTAGGCATTGTGCATAACAAGTTAGGTGCAGTGGGGGTCAGAGGGAAAGCTTGCCCCCTGGAGAAATCCCGTATATAAAATGTAAGTAGCGGATACACTGTGCTATTCATATTAGGGAAATGTAAACTGTAACAATTGAATATGTATGGTTAAATATCGCCCAAATTCGTAGCAAAATAAAATCTTCAATTTTTTAAATTTTCGTTAAATTTTCTTAAATTTTTGAACAATCTTATTTGATTTTTGTTAATTTCTTCGAAATTTCTGACAAATTTCTTCGATTGTGGGGTAATATTCTTAAATTTCGATTAATTTTTTTTCGACTTTCGGGTATTTTCCTTCAATTTTCGGGTAATTTTCGGACAATTGTATTAATTTTAACACAAGTCTCAATCATTTGAATAATTTTTTAAGTTATAAGGGAAGTGAAAACCCTCCCCTCCCCTCCCTTTACTTTTCCCCCCTTTTTCATTTTTTTGGTTTTTTCCGATAATTACCTTTCGTCCCTGGCACGGAAAGCTGAATACACCACTGGTTAGGTGTCCATATATTCGTTTGATTGAAAATAATTTATTTGAAATATTGGAAACATGAAATATACCAGCGCTCATGCATCCGGAAATTGCCATCCTTACCATCAACATTCGATCCGCTATTGTCTTAGCATTGGCAAGTTATCCCATGAAATCATGTTTAAAATAAACAATTTGCATTTCTTGAAAGAGAAGAAAACTGTTAACAAAAAAGTGAAATTTGGTTAGTTTTTATATTTGGAATAATTTTTGTTTTTCACACTGTAAACATTGTACACAAGGAGAGACTTGCAAATATATATATATTGACATAAATACATAGCAATGCATAACAATGACGAATGCATAGTAAAGTATCTGAAGTCAATATTGAAGTGCATATCAAAACATTTATAACATTCTGTCATTAAAATTGAATATAGTTTAGGAAAATGAATCATTTTTTCATCACTTTACGCAGCTTTCTTTTTATTTTGATAATACCATTGTTCGAAAGCAGTTCCTAAAAGTGCACCTGATCCTTACAATCTTCAACGCACCAGTGATCAGTATATAATAAACTTATTAACCAGTATATTGCGATTCAGGCACCTGCACAATTTTTATTTGCTAAATGACCGTTGAAATAGTAGTTTAATTTCAGAAAATGAAAGTAATGTTAAATATGATATTATTTTCCATGTCATTGATCATATCCACTAACGAATCGATGAAATCATAGCAGCATGTGCTGCCATGTTCATAAACATTAAGATGCAGTAAGTGAAGCATTTCCACTTGTTTGTCAGATATAAAGTAAGTTTTATAAGCAGCATCTTTCACGTCAGCACGTTAATAAAGAAAATATAATTTTATGGTCGACTTGACAAACAATTTATCAGCTATAATTTTTGTTTGAATAATGTGAAACTGACAAATACGAATTAACAAGGCATGCACAAACTAAAAAACAAAATTTCCTATCGATGTTTACAAATCGGCTGAAGACAGATGGTAACTTTTTATTTTGTAGATGAGAAATAAAAGCAATGCAAATTTGCAGCAATAACAGTGATGCTACACGCAATACGGACATGGCAAAACGCGAGAAGATTGCACTTTTCCAATACAAATTTGAAATTGAATACCTATTGAAAACTGATTAAACCTTTTATTTACCATAACTAATACACTAAAAGGTTTTTTTCTTTTAATTCATGAATTGATCCGCCGAGATTTTACTACTCAATTGAAATTAATATAGAAAATAGGTTTAGTAACGAGCTTCTGAAACTATCTCGGGGTGGTCAAAGTACTCTTCGTGCATACGTATTCAAGATCAACAAGCTGTCAA
>JAIGNY010003477.1:185000-207500 GCA_020152595.1 Chiridota heheva
TTGATGAAGATCTCACCTTATTTCATGAATGTATTAGTACAGTGCTTCCACACCACAATCAAGGAACTCACTATATGTGATGGTTTCGTATCTTCATGAGTCATATTTTTTTTTTGGTTCAACAAGCTTATTTTCCCGTTTCGATATAAGATAATAATACGCAGGGGGCTAGGGGTAATCCCCCACTTGAAGCAACACGTTCACAATATATACAATAATATTTGTATAGCAAGTAGCATAATAATACGATTGATGCAAAGCTGCAAAACAATATTAGAGCATACTATGTCCTATCAACATATGTCTTTCATATCATGTACAAATCATATGGTATGCGGGGAAGTTTACATAAAGAAAATACAAATAAAAAACTGGAAAGCTTACAGTTAAGATCAAAGGAGTAAACCTAAACATTCACATCAACTACAAAGCATACACACCTGTGATGCAAATTAAGTAAACTTTAATGGAAATGCTATGGTAGCACAAATCAATCAATCTCAATGGTCTATAAGTTGATACCACCATGAAATAAGTTGACACCTCCATCACACGTGATCCTTTTGGCGTTCCATATCCAGCCGCGATTCGATTGGTAGTGATAACTTTGTATAATACAAGAAAAAAATTAAATAGGGGTAATCAGAGACAATAGTTCATGGTTATACAAATTGGAGGATAGAAAAACATCGAATAGCATTCCATAGTGCAGGAGAACGGAAATTACTCGTAAGTTAATGAACTTGCTGACACGCAGCCATAAGATGCTCGTTCTTCGTATCTGTATTATTCTTTAGAGCGAGCGATATACGCTTATCAACATCTAGAATAGTTGAAAATTTACGTTTAAAGAGATTAAAGTCATTGGTTATGTTCTAAATTTCACAAGAATATAGATGATACTTTGCATGCATTAACACAACATTGTAAGAGCTGTCAATATCATTATCTATGAAACGGAAATACACAATTTTATAGGAAAAACATATTTGACGTGGTAAAAAAGAAGATGAAAAGAGCACCAAAAGCTTTGAGCTTGGTGACATGTCCAGAACAAGTGTTCTAGGGTTTCCTCACTAGTATTACAAAAACAGCAGAGATTATCATTATCATCTCTCATCTTAAACTTGTATAACATTGAATTGGTCCCTAAAATGAAATAAATCAACCAAAATTGAAAGTATTTGTAGTCTACTATTACGAACAGCATGAAAACAATCATTGAAGATATCCTGCTATCGCAAGTCAGAATTATTGAAAGTATGAATCCATTTGCGTTTAAAAGGGGAATTCACTCTCAGGGCAATATGTTTTTTAGACTGATATTAGCATAGGCCCAATTAGTCGCTTTGGATATGGATAAAAACTTAGTTAACTATATTTCTTGGGCAGTGGTGGAAACAACATACTTTGAAGGTAAACGATTACTGCAGTAGATAGAATGCACGGCAATTCAACAATATCAAAACTTTTGGCCAAACTTAGGAAAAGTCAAGAAGTTACCATCAGAAGATGACAAATATCTGAAACATACTTAATTACGTCATATAACAAATGCTTATTGTAAACTATCATATTATCTAACCTTATGTTGGAATTATTCCATACAATTTGACTAGAAAATATCATTATTATCATAAACAAGACAACTTCAAGCCTTGCAAATATCCCTCACGAAGACGTTATTAATAAATTGAATGTCAGCAAAGTTGAAATTTAACCCCAAATACTTAAAAGCTACGTCAAATAAATTTTTCCACGACTTGTTTTCAACAGTCAAATACCTTTTTACCCAAGATGTTTTGATAGAATGATAGAAATAATCAATGTTTAACATGTTCAAGCCGCCATCACCCTTATTCTAAATCATTAACATTACGACTTACTTTGTCTGGCTTTGCAGACCATATAAAATTAGAATAAACTCGTTCAACCTCTTTCACAAACTTTTGGGCGGATTAGGAAATAATAAGCTGCTAAGAGAAAGAAAACTAATTGAGAAATACCAAAAGACCTAACTATAGTTATCTTACCAATTGGTGTAAGGTCACGAACGGACCAAATATTCAAGAACTGAAGTTTTTGAAGTAGAATTCTGGACCACCCTGCAGTAGCCAGATCAGATGCAGACAATCCACTCTAACTTTTCAGGCCATCCATCCACCTGGCACGAGGGCGCCCAGCATATCTTTTGGTACCAGAGGGAAGGCCTGCCATCATGGGGGCAAGGATAACAGTGATTAAGTGGCGATTTAAGATAACTTGACTAGCATTACGTAAAGCAAATAAATCACGGTAAAAAGACTTAAAGACACACAGTACACTATGTATCCCAACAAGCTTACGACCTGTATTGTTTTCAATTTTATGAATGGAACGATGCTTACTATTTACTTTTAAGGTTGAGGAAGTACCAGTATTTCGTTCACCATTCTAGCTCCACTGAGCCCTGGAACGAATGATAATACCCTTTTCTTTAAGGTCATACACTTTCTGTAGATCTTGCTTTGCAATATCCAATTTCCGTCTGTTCTCAACAGAAAGATTCTAAGTGAATAAATGCTCTAAATACGATACAACATCAATAAGATGTATTTCATAAGATCTTGCATTCTTAGCTTTGGTTCTGCCATAAGACATGGATTATTGTCTTACATAAAACTTGATCAGCTCCCAGATATGATTCATGGGGAGATTTAAGTTCTTATTTTTTAGTATTACTATTTAAATTTGAAAAAACTTTGTCAATATAAACATCGTAATATAGAAAAGAAGGATTAAATTTCCAAAAGTCCGGTTCGCTCTTGGCAAAAACTGGGGTCAGGTGAAAGAACACTGCAGAGTGTTTTGAACACAAACTAGGCAAACCACGTATATTATTAATGTTAGAGTACAAGTGGCGACATACACAGAAAAAGTCGTGACGGCAACAATTACCAAGGGTTACTTGGAAAACCAGGTAAAATCGAGCTTATGAGGGTGGGCTTCCCGCCAGATATCAACACGCTCAAACTCATGCATCATATGTAGAAGATTATCCCTAGCCTTAAAATGAGTTCTGGGTAATTCCCCCCTTTTTTGTCTTAAAATCCCCCCTTTTTGTCAAGAGCGATATTCAAAACGAAGTTGAACTCACCACCCCAAATAATATTGTGGTTACTATCATTGGATAGTCACCAAAGTCTGAATGTCGCCAAAGAAAGAAGGGGAATCATAATTTGGCAAATAGACATTAATAAGGGTGTAGCCGCTCCCATTCAAACTAATATGAATTATTAAGAGACGACCGTTATTGTCACGGCGTGTATTAATAATACTACAAGAGATCATACTATCAAACAAAATACAAACACTTCTGTTTTCATAGGTACCATGGGAATAAAACATAGGGCCTTCCCCCACTGGCTACGGAAAATAAGTTCACAGGAATGCGTACTAGCGTCTTTTGAAGTAATACAATAGAAAAGTGTAGGCCATGAAACCAAAGCAAAAAATGTTGTCTTTTTGCGTTTGTCATGAAGGCGCCAAACATTTAAGCTACAGATTTCTAAAGTCTTAGTCATCTTATATAGGCTGATAGGGATAAAACTTACGATTTAATAGATATATGAACTTGAACTTCTGAAGTATTAATATGCGTAACAAAATAACAAAACTCAAATACAAAAGTGATGTAATAGATGAGTCACTGCAAGACAAATAAAGGTTTACTCCTAGAGTTGGAATACCTTGTGTAAAGAGAAATACATCAATTTATACGAAAATAAAAAAACCAAACAAAAAAATCTAGTCACGTTTCGTAACGAAATAATTCTTACTTGTACAAGAATTCAGATACAAGGATCTGAAGCGTTCATGATCCTATCGGCATAAAGTCGATATGAACTCACGTGTATATAGTTAAGTTGTAATAGTACGATTATGACTTAACGTTTTCCGAAAGTTATAAGTGAAGCCATGATTGTCTCTCCATCGACCTGCAGAGAAGCGTAGTTTTATCCCACTATCATACAGCTCCTTTATTTCTCGGAGCAACTTCTTTCTCTCGGTGAGATTAATTTTGGTAAGATCGTCCAAAATAAAAAAGAATTCGTCCCGACTGCCCGAAGAACAGTCCTTGCGTTTAGCAAGATACTTAACTTATCCTTATAAGAAAGGAACTTGACTAAAATATTCCGGGATCGGCCGTTGGTTCCCCTCCCGTCTCTGTGGATCCTGCCAATATAAACCTCGATTTAAAGATTCTGTGACACGATCGTTTGGATAATATCTTCACATCACTCGTTGACTTCACATGGATAGCCCACCAGGCGAAAATTATTTCTTCTTGACATTCGTTGAAGTTTATTTATCTGCTCAGATTGTAATTTAAGTTTGTTGTTACTCTTACAATAAAAAAACTCAGGGAAATGGTGGTCTTCTACTTTACCTGGTTGTTTTTTATCAATAAAATACATAAGGATTTTCCACCTTTTCCATGATTGTCAGACAACAGCGCATTTGGAATTATTTCTCTGTTTTCCCATGTTTGACAACCATTGACTACCATTGGTTGGTTGAGCTCCAATGACCACTTTTTCCAACGTTCATTTGACATTCATTTCCTCCATCATACCGTTTTAACCAAATAACACCATTTACACGACAAAACCAATTGTTAATTGAGAGTGGTGGTCAATGCCGAGTTAATGGCCTTGACATCATGTTTTTAAGTGTACATGTATTGTATTAAACAAATTAAATGCTATAGACAATACGGTTGACAATGCACGTTTAGTAAAACCTACAAATTCCACCATTTACTACCATTTACCACCAAGTTAATGCCTCATATAAAAACCAACATGTTGACCACCATGATGTGGGAAAAGGTAGTTTTCTAGGGAAATCTGATAAACGTAGGAAAAGGGGTAAACCATAATCTACCGACCACATATTATATTGAAAATGGTTGTCAAAAATGAAAGTGTTGTTAATGTATGCTAATGGTTGTCATATATAGTAAAATATGGGTGAAAATAGTAAAAAGCAAGGGTGATTTTCATTGTTATATGAAGGTTTTGGTGGAGAAAAGTGGAAATTGAAACAAATTTGTGGTCGTTTTTATTGGTAAGGGAAGAAGACTAGCCTTGTTTTTTTCAAACTGGTAAGCTTGTTTAATAAATCATCAATTCGTTTAGTTTGAAATTCCACTGCTTTCCCGAGATTTTGTTCGAGTTGATTCCGGCTTACAGATACATTTTTCATACGTTTAATCTACAGAATCTTTCCAAGAATTAATTAGTTGTCTTACTTTTTTGGAGATGTTTTCACTCTGCTCGCTTTCTATGTCTGATATCACTGTACTTGAGCAAGTTAAGTCTTTTATCTATGTCTTGTATATTACCTAGGTATTTTAGAAGGCTAGGCTCGGTATTCATGAGTCATATCCTATAGTCTAATTGCATGTTGTTCTCATGATATTATACATATTCAATAGTTCTGAAGGAGCCAATCAGTATTTTAATTCGTTTCAAATAAATTGCCATTTGTTAAAACGAATTGTCTGATTGGTTGTCCGTCCAAAATTAACATAATTGACTCCTGAATATTCAAAGCTTCACATATTGTTGTCTGAGATCACCAAAAGGAACACATTTCATGATAGTGCGGAAGCATATACCTTTTACAAAGTGAAATGTCAATAATGACATAACAATACCAATTGCATATTGTCCCCATGATATTATACATATTCAATAGTTTCGAAAAAGCCAATCAGTATTTTATTTCGTTTCAAAAAAGTAACATTTGTTAAAACGAATTGTCTGAATGGTTGTCCGTCCGAAATTAACATAATCGACTCCTGAATATTTGGAGCTTCACATATTGTTGTCTGAGATCACCAAAAGGAACACATTTCATGATAGTGTGGAAGCATATACCTTTTACAAAGTGATATGTCAATAATGACATAACAATACCAATTGCATATTGTCCCCATGATATTATACATATTCAATAGTTTCGAAAAAGCCAATCAGTATCTTATTTCGTTTCAAAAAAATAACATTTGTTAAAACGAATTGTCTGATTGGTTGTCCGTCTGAAATTAACATAATTGACTCCTGAATATTTGGAGCTTCACATATTGTTTTCTGAGATCACCAAAAGGAACACATTTCATGATAGTGTGGAAGCATATACCTTTTACAAAGTGATATGTCAATAATGACATAACAATACCAATTGCATATTGTCCCCATGATATTATACATATTCAATAGTTTCGAAAAAGCCAATCAGTATCTTATTTCGTTTCAAAAAAATAACATTTGTTAAAACGAATTGTCTGATTGGTTGTCCGTCTGAAATTAACATAATTGACTCCTGAATATTTGGAGCTTCACATATTGTTGTCTGAGATCACCAAAAGGAACACATTTCATGATAGTGTGGAAGCATATACCTTTTACAAAGTGATATGTCAATAATGACATGATAATACCATCATCATATAAACTGACAAATAAGTTGATACCTTTATGATATAAGTTGATACCTTCATGAAATAGGTTTACACCTCCATCACATGTGATCCTTTTAGTGTTCCATATACCTGGAAGCTTCTCGGTGAATTGCGTCGGAGCAACACGATTGAAATTGGATTAGGCACGCCAGTTTGAAATGAATTTTTATTTTCTCATAAACATTTTATTCCAATTACAATGAGAATATCAAACTTTCAGATTCATTCCGTTCTATCAGGGGTCTTCTATATCATGCTAACACACCATTGTTCAGCCCAAGAGATACCTTAATTTAATATTTCAAAGTATTCCTTATATTTAGGATTCCAGCAAAGTATTATCTAAGAGAAGACACTAGTTGTTGCTCTCTAATTGAGGGTTATTATTTTATACCAACAATTCTACACAGCAATGAATAGTTTTACATATTTAAGAATCCCATATGATATAGCATAAACGTTTTAATGTAGAAATCTCCCCACAAAAATAAAGATTTGTTCTTGTCTTTAAACAATTCGGTCCTTACCCCCGATCGGGAGAACAGTTTTGTTCTCCCAATCAGGGGGTCCTTCACAGAAATATCCTACAATACGTCTATCCAAATTAAAACTTTGTATAGGAATAACATAAGAATCAGACACATTTCGAGCGCGGGGAACTCAACCACTGCAAAGGGGCCAAATTTTTCTTCACGATTTGAAATAATGGCATATTAATTATCGTTCCACTATGCGCTTTTAAAATTCACAGAGCGGTGTTCAAGAAATTTAAAGAAAAGTGATGATTTCTTTTTATGTGTTACCGTTAGGCAGTCGCGCTTTAAGAAGTTTCTTAAATTGTAAGAAATACCTTAGAAATTTGTGAAAGTTATTTAGCAATAACTGCGTGATAGTAACGAAGTTGTTTTACTTTCACGAAATTCAACATGAACAAAGCAAACTTTGTTACAAGCCTTCAATGAAATGACTAATAAGCGTCTATGACTAAAACTTTACAATAAAAATGACGGCTTCCATATGTCACTGTAAGCTCAGTGCGCGTGCTTGAGTCTTCCGATCGGGGACTTACTTAGTCCCCCGATCGGCGGTACGAATCGAACTGTTATTTCCCTAAAAATCCCCAAAATAGAGGGAGGCAGGATAGCTCAGTCGGTTGAGCGTGCGACGGAGATACTGGAGGTTGCAGGATTTAATCGTGACTTTCCACAGATAAGCAGAACGATACGGAGAAATAGAGCGCAGAGGTTTGTCTTCTGCATCACACGGGGAATACCGGGTTATATTTAGATCTGACCCTAATTCAATAGATGACCATGGATAAACAAGTTGACACAAAGAGGTCCAATGCTTTGTTCTGACGTAATGTGTTTCCTACAAATTCTTTTGTATTGGACCCTAACATATTTCGATAGATGACTATGGATAAACAAGTTGTACGCTATAACCATGTCCAATCATGTTTTTTCTGACGTCATACACCAACATGTATTGGCTTGACCAGCATTCGTTATGGGATTTTCCCTTCACGCATTGTGCAAGGTCAATTGAATCGTACTGAGAGCCCTTGACGTGATATAACGTGTCTAAACAAGTTTGTTCTGACGTCATACTTCAACATGTACTGGCTTGACTAGCATGAGTCATGGGATTTTCCCTGTACACATTGTGCAAGGTTATTGTTTTTGTTTTTTTAATGGTATTCGTCGGATTTTACAGACTGTTGGGAATATATCCTATAAAACCTGTGACTGGTTGGAGTTTTTCATCAGTTTGCTGATATTGTGTATCTCAATATTAAACTATCAGAATTATTTCAAGAGGACCCAGACGGTTTCGAATTTCATATTGTTACAAGTTTCGTAAACAAATTAGAAAAATATTTCGTCATGTGATATATGATCATTCATTGTCTTTGTATACTTCATTGATAAAATGATTTATTCATGTATCTTTAGCAAATTTAATTTCATTTATTATACCAAATTATATTTCTTTTTTTCTTATATATATAGCATCATGGCCAATATCGTACAATTTTATGCCGACTTCATAGCCGCTTCGAAAAAATGGACGCCCTCATGATTCAATACGGGGTGGAAGATCCTTTGAAGTCGACAATCAAACAGAGGCGGTATACCAGTAGTATCGAAAATAGTCTGAGTGTACGGTAGCCGGGCGGAAGTAATATGGAAGAGGGCGACGTTGAAGAGGGCAGTGCTGGCGATACACAAAAACGAAAAGTGAGTGATGTGAATGACGCTGACGACAATTATGATCGAGCCAAGAGAGTGAAGATGTATTTTACCATTTAAAACGTTTAGGATAAATTTACTAAAAAGTTTAAGCCTGGAGTAAAGATTTTCATATTCAATTTCAACATCTCTATGACTAAGATATTCATCAAGCCTTAATTCAGCTCACTCAAATAATCAATGATATCATTAACAAAGTTTTGAAGTAGACGAGGGGCTATGATTAGGTGGGCCTTGCCTTAGAGTCTTCTTCCCTAACCTACCCTATTGTACTCCCGTTAATGCGATGGGATGCCCTCATCTCCGACGCGCTCATGCGGGCCATCGAAAAGGTATTGCAATCCCACGACAAATTACGGTTGGACGAGACAGTGACGTTTCGTATTCTTTATATCGCCATGCCAGAGGGGGATGGAAAAGTGAATAAGGGCTTTAAAAAGTTCGAAAATATGCAGTGTATCATTTAAATCCAAAATGATGATGTATTGTGCTGTGCATGGCTCTCGTGACGGCACGGGCACGGCTAGACCAGGACCCGCAATGGAATTCAATTCGCTGTGGTCGTTGCATCCAAAAGAAAAAGCCGTAGACCTACACACTCAAGCAGGGCTTCCCCACCCCCACCCCCCGCACCTACACACACCTGGGACCCTGTGGACTGCCCGAACTTGCGCAATTCCAACGTTGGTTGGTTACAAAATTGTTATCATGAGCAAGGAGTATCTGAACGGGGTTATTCACCTGGATTATAAGGTATCTCAACGCTTGTATTTGTATCACCACGATAATTATTACGACGTCATTATATCCATGACTGCATTTATGCACCGTATTTACTTTTGTGAAGACTGTCATGCGGGATACAATAATAGGCAAAATTATCGTTGTAAAAACTTATGTAAACTCTAGCCTTAAAAAGTGTCGTTCATGTGATAAATGCCATTGCACCTTCAAATCGCAATCCTGTTATAATCACCATCTCACTCAGTTGGCTAAGGTACGTAAGGGGATGACTATGTGTCAAGTGTAACGCGTCTGTCAGACATGTAAAAAATAATTAGCACTGCTTTGCTCCAAAAGCGTCGACAACATCAATGCACGGATGTGTATTGTTACGTTTGTCGATTATACGTAGCTCACACGCATCAGTGTTTTATCAATCTGATACAAAGTAAACCACCTCGATGCAAAATCCCATCAAACGTACATCTTTTTTGATACGAAACCATGCAAGAGTCCGGCACGCATATTCCGAATTAGTGCGTGGCGCACACAGTGTGCACGGAATGCACAGACGAGGATATTGATTGTTGCGGGGCGACAAAAAATAAATCTTCTCAGGGGAACGCACCAACAAAGATTTTTGCGATTGGTTGTTTGCTCCCGGGTCAACCTCCCACAAACCAAGATCATCTCCAAACCGGGTTACCTCTATGACCTTCTCCTTGTCGATGAAAGTAACGTCTATGACATGCACATGATAAACGATGAATTGGCAAAAGTACAATTTAAAATGAGGGATGATTTCCCCATTGTTAACTACAAAGTAAATGTCGATATTGCGGCTTTCACGACGATCCATGCACGCCTCAAACGGTACAGTGTACTCGACAAATTACAGGAACGTGTCCTGTATTACGACACGGACAGTGTGTATTATGTATCGCACCCCGGTTAGTGGGATCCAGAGTTGGGCAATTTTTTAGGTGATTTGACCAATAAAATCGAAGGACATTACATTGAAACATTTGTCAGTGGGGGCCCCAATAATTACAGTTCCAAATTGGAAAGTGGCGAAATATACAGTAAAGTGCGTGGTATTACTCTTAATTATAAAAATTGTCAAGTTGTCAATTTTGAGGTGTTGGACCACATGGTATGCCATGATTCTCTAAAGGTTGCTCGAGTGACAGATCCTCATAAAAATTGTGAGAGATGTCAAAAACAAACGAAACAAGTCTCCCAAATTAAAGATTATGAAATTGTATACCGCAAACGTTGCATTGTCGATGACTACAACACCTTACCGTTCGGATATTGTTAAATATAAGAAACGACATCTGTTCATTCATTTTGTACATTATCCTTTATCGGTGACACGTCATAGATGAACCTCATCAACATTCTCTCATTCAATCTATCATGACCATTATTCTGCGAAATATCAATATCATTAATGTTTCCATCTCTAAGGAGAAAGATCCTCTTGACAACGTTAACCAAAATTGTACGTCAGAGCCCTAACCTCGTTCAGATATGAATTTTCCATTGCATCATCCTTTTGCATGAATCGTTTCGGGACCAAGTGGGTCAAGCAAAATTGTTTTTATCCAATCGATTTTGACACACCAACCAATCTATCCGACACCCTATCAAATACTTTGGTGTTGTGGAGCATATCAACCGTTCTATATGGAACTGTCTCGTACCATACCATCCATAGAGTTTGTCGATAGAGTCCCAGAAAATTCATACGATTTAAGCGGAAAAAATACCCCATTTAGTTATCATTGATGATTTGATGAGTGAGGCAGCAGAAAATAAAAACGTGGCCAATCTTTTCACCAAAGGGAGTCATTATCGTAACATAAGTGTCATTTATATCACCCAAAATTTGTTTCATCAAGGTAAAGAAAATAGAACAATGAGCTTGAATTCCCAACACAAAGTCATTTAAGAAAAAATCTAGAGACAGTTCTCAAGTAATGCATTTAGCCAAACAAATGTGTCCACCAAATCCAAAATATTAACAAGAGGCTTACAATGGATGCTACTTCCCAAGCCTATGGTCATTAATGCATTGATATAAAACTAACTACGCACGAAAAGCATCGTTTACGTACCCAAATTTTCCAGAACAAGCACAATTTGTGTATCTTCCAAAAGTATAAATATCGTGAAATATCGTGGGAAAATTATCCCTTATTTCAATCTGTACTTCTGCCAATTCATCGTTTGTCATGTGCATGTCATATACGTCATTTTCATCGGCAAGGAGAAGGTCATAGAGGTAACCCGGTTCGAAGATGATCTTGGTCTGTGGAAGGTTAATCCTCTGTCCAAACTTGCCCCAGAACGGGTTCAGCATTAGTTTTGCCAGAGAGCGGATACCATTGTTCTTGGCGATTTGAGCGTACTCCAGTCTAATACCTTCACGGGCCTCGTAGTCGTCGATGTACTGGAGACGCTGTTCTTCGTTGTCACAGCCTTATGACCACCCACTAGCTTCCTGTTTTATTTTGAGGAACGTATTGATGTAACTGGCAAACAAACTGGCTTCTCCCGTTTTAGGATCATACTGTGTGCCTTCCTTGAAATGTCATACGACGTCAATGAACATCACACGATATCCCAAAGACAATGCCTTTTGGATTTCAGGAGGCACTCATGTTTTATGCAGGGCGCCCTCAACTTCCGAATGATCACAATTGTATTTTCGGCTGTTTTCGGCACACACTCGACACAAGGGAAACATGAGCTTTCCATTCATTTTGACAGGTAGGACAGGATTGTATAACCGCTTACGGGGTAGTATGGTACAACGGGTCAGCCCGAAACAAGTTCTTGTAAATAATGGTCGGGTGCGACAAAAGATAACGTCCGTATTTGTTTACCGAAGGATAAAGCGAACACAAATCGGCATACTTGACATTTCTCCCTCAGGCACATAATAGTAAATCCGCGTAGCATTGGTACGCTCACCGAAAAATTCATTTCGTGGGTCAAGGGGGGTGCGTGAAGAAGGTATCACAAGCCTATGCTGGTCCTTTTGCGACAGTATGCCAAACATGGTATCCCATTCATCTTACCACACCACGACAAACCGGTAATTGGGAAACATTTCGTTCAAGGCCTGTTCTTTCTTCAATTTCTTCTCCCGTAGCTCGACCAGAGTGGTGTTGGTTACCAAATTATTAGTGGTATCTCTGTAACACGTACCACACCCATGCCAAATACAGTCGTGAATTTCATACATGGTTTTCGTCTCTTGACAAAATTCATCAATTTTTAGGAATCCATAGAGACTTTGTCCAAGTTTCTGGCGTGTTGAATATGCACGTTCTCTGTTTGGGCCTTGTAGGTCAATCATTGTACGGCTTTGTTTGAATGATTTTGTAAGGGCGCATAATCCATGGGAGGAATAACGGCAATAGTTTCAGGTTGAAGACAGTTTTTACGAAGCACAAGGTTGCATGCCGAGACGATGGTGATACAATTTCTGAACGGATCGAGACCATCGGGATTTTGCTTCGTAACCGTCGCAGCTTTAAACAATCGTTGAAACTGAGCAAAGCAACGACGTAGTATATCTACGTCGCTATTACAATACTCGAGTAATTCTTTTGCAAATCAAACACGACGTTTTGTTTGACTTGATCGGCATGCCAGGCCATGCATTTTTGGTACGCATTATCGTCTTCACATGCCTTCATCCCTCCAAGGTTGTAATAATACGCATCGGGGATCGATCCTACGAATGGCAATTGTATCAAAAAAGTGGGAAAATTAGCCCTTCTTTAATTCCTTAAGAACAAACACCTTTGGTAATCTATTGAAGGGCATAGGTAGAAAATTAATACTATCTATGATTTTGATGCTGCATTGCACCACCTCGATGGAGTTGTACTTGGCCCCGTGGTGACCACCTGTGGGACAGTACCATTATGATACATATACTGTAGTATGAACTACCTATAGTAGGCTTTGGCGTTGTGTGCAATTCAAATACCGCTATCATTTTCCCGAAAGCAATCAACCAATCGCAAAACTCTTTGGTGGTGCATTCCCCTGAGAAGATCTATTGTTTGTTCTCTCGTCCGTGCACACTGTGTGCGCCACACACAAATTCGGAATATGCGTGCTGGACTTTTGCATGGTTTCGTATTCAAAAAAGATTTACGTTTGATGGGATTTTGCATGGGGGTGGTTTACTTTGTATCAGTTTGATAAAAAAAAACTGATGCGTGTGGGATACGTATAATCTACAAACGTAACAATACACATCCGTGAATTGATGTTGTCGACCATTTTGGAGGAAAGCAGTGCTAATTATTTTTAACATGTCTGACAGACGTGATACACTTGACACATAGTCATACCCTAACATACCCCAGCCAAGTGAGTGAGATGGTGATTATAACAGGATTGCGATTTGAACGTGCGATAACATTTAACACATGAACTAGGAGACCCCTCTTAATAATCCTTTTGAAGGCTAGAGTTTACATAAGTTTTTACAACGATAATTTTGCCTATTGATATATCCCACAGACAGTCTTTACAAAAGTATGTACGGTGCATAAATGCAGTTATGGATGTGATGATGTCGTAATAGTCATCGTGTTGATACAAATACAAGCGTTGATATACCTTAGATTCCAGGTAAATAACCCCGTTTAGATACTTCTTGCTCATGATAACAATTTGTTAACCCACCAACACACGTTGGAATTGCGCAAATTCGGGCAGTCCACAAGGTCCCAGGGGTAGCCCTGCTTGAATGTGTAGGTATACGGCTTTTTCTTTTGGATGCAACGACCACAACGAATTGAATTCCATTGCGGGTCCTGGTCTAGCCGGGCCCGTGCTGTCACGAGGGCACGTGCACAGCAAAATGCATCATCGTTTTGGATTTAAATGATACACCGCTTATTTTTAAAGGCATCGAACTTTTAAAAGCCCTTATTCACTTTTACATCCCCCTCTGGCATGGCGATATGAAGAATACGAAACGTCACTGTCTCGTCCAAACGTAATTTGTCGTGGGATTGCAATACTTTTTCGATGACCTGCATGAGCGCATCAGGATTGAGGGCATCCCATCGCAATAACAGGAGTACAATAGGGTAGGTTAGAGAAGAAGACTCTAAGGCGAGGCCCACCTAATCATGGCCCCTCGCCCCCTTCAAAACTTCGTTAATGATATGATTGATTATTTGAATGAGCTGGGGTAAAGCTTGACATCTAAGTCATAGAGATGTTAAAATTGAATTTTGAATTTTTTAAATAAATTTATCCCAAACTTTTTGAATGGTAAAACACATCTGCACTCTCTTGGCTTGATCAGAACCGTCGTCAGCATCATCCACATCACTCACTTTTCGTTTTTGTGAACCGCCAGCACTGCCCTCTTTAACGTCGCCCTCTTCCATATTACTTCCGCCCGGCTGCCCTACACTTAGACTAATTTCGATATTACTGACCGGGTTGTTTTCTGGGATACCGCCTCTATTTGGTTGTCGACTTTAAACGGATCTTCCACCCAATCGTATTAAGGCTTGAGGGCGTCCATTTTTTCGAAGCGGCCATGAAGTCGGCATAAAATTGAACGATATTGGCCATGATGCTATATATAAGAAAGAAAACAAATTTAATTTAGTATAATAAACGACATTTAACTTGCTTAAGATTCATTAATAAATGATTGTATCAATGAAGTATACAAAGACAATGAATGATCATATAACACATGACCTGCTTAATTTCAAGGATGCACTATGAAAATTACTCATACTCCGGGTACACTCCTCACTTTAAGTGTCCAATGGTCTAAACATTAAGTTTACGTGCTCCTTTATTGTGTGTAATAACACGGAGCTATTAACTGTGTCTTTATACGGCCAACCGTATACGCTCCCATTCTAACCCGTGCCCTCGGAGTGTTAGCCGCCTCAAATGTTATCCCATGGGAAAGAGAAACAATTGGATACTCTTTCATAAACATGAACGGGTCAAATGCAATCCTGCCACTACAGACAGTTTTGCATATAAGTAACCATGGTTAAACGTAATTAAAGGCAAACACTTTATTTTGCATTGACCATAAATTGGTCATAATACACATTGGATTTATAATGCATACACTATAACGGTAAATATTGTAAAAATCATGCGTCCATATAGGCCCACATGTAATAACTGAACTTGTCATAGCACTTAATAGGCCTACTAGAGATCTTACAGTATTTAAACAAACAATAGCACCTTTCATTAGCCTATTGCACTATTTACACAGTGCCAGTGGTCAAGCAAACTATCTATTAAATTTGTACTTAGGCGTTCGTGCCGCTACGTCCTTACATAGTTGTACCAAGTTTCATTTTTGAAATTGATCGCAGATGTATGGAATATTTTACAAATAACCAGGTAAGCTTTCTTCAACATTTTCTAATACATCATGTAATGTTAGATCAAGGACATCCAGTAGAAGTGTCAATAAATTTAGACAGTTACAAACTGACCAAGCTAATATTATGCAATTTTAACAGACAAATTCATTTAATCATTTTACGCTAGTAGGACATGTACACAATTCATAGGACATACAGCCTATTGGACATTACTCAACCACAAAGCAACTGTACAATATAAACCAGCTTACTGAAATATTGTTTTACTTTACGAAACTTGTAACAATATGAAAATCGATATCGGCTGGGTCCTCTTGAAATAATTCTGATAGTTTAATGTTGAGATACATAATATCAGCGAACTGATGAAAAATTCCAACCAGTCAAGGTTTCATAGGATGTATTCCCCAACAGTCTGTAAAATCCGTAAAAAGATATGACGACTACCATTCAAAAACAATAATCTTGCACAATGTGTACAGGGGAAATTCAATGACTTATGCTGGTCAAGCTATTACATGTTGGAGTATGACGTCAGAAAAAATATGTTTGGACACGTTATATCAAATTGAGGGCTTTAAGTACCATTCAATTGACCTTGCACAATGCGTGAAGGGGAAATCCCGTTACGAATGCTGGTCAAGCCAATACATGTTGGAGTATGACGTCAAAACAAACATGATTGGAGATGGTTATAGCTTACAACTTGTTTATCCATAGTCATCTATTGAAATATGTTAGGGTCCAATACAAAACATTTTGTAGGAAACACATTACGTCAAAACAAAACATTGGACCTGTATGTGTCAACTTGTTTATCCATGGTCACCTAGGGTCAGATCTAAATATAACCCGGGATTCCCCTGGTAATAAGCAAGCAACTCCGTCATATCAGACTTTCATCATTAACGCCTAGGATTGCGCAAGTAACACCTCATATCTAATTATAATCCTGAAATCCTTAAAATTGCGGCAAGTAACTCCGTCATATCTAAAAATACGTGAGAGAAATTCCCTAGGAATGTGGACTATATTAACCCGTATCTAATACTATTAAAGGCCATCTGTCGTGATTAAAATGTGGCGGCGTACATTTTATTCCAAAACGATACTGATTAATACTGACGGCAACTGGCCTTTAAAGAAATCTATTGGTGAAAAACCATGTTGATATCTTATTCCGTCCATCTAAAAGTTATTTCATTTCAAAGATTTGGAGAGTGGGTTGAAAAGTGAAGATGCAGTGTAAACTGAAATGTCAAAGCTACAAATCCAAGGTAATTTGTTAAGCATTTCTAGAAAATAGAAATGTAATTTAATTTTGTATTTCATTTGAAATGTAAGGTACATAAGCAGATGGGCAAATCCTGGTCTTCAGAAGGGGTATGCTATACCTCCTCTCACTAATTAACCATAAATATTTCTAATAATTTAGAAAAGGACAACTATTGTTCAAAAACACTATTTTGGATCTGTACTTATGACCTCACGCTTTTAGCACTTTTTAGCACACTAGTGAAATCTTCAAAATGTAATAATTCTACAAAGGAATAAAATATTGACTTGGTTTTACTCCAATTTGTTTCTTTTATGGTCCTTTAACAGATGATAAAATGAAACACAGGAATTTTTCTTTAAGAGGAAATAATATCAAAGTGAAATACTTTATATATATCTCTAATAAATATCTTCCTATGATTGAAAATCTTCGCCATCTATCTTCTATTGCCATTAAATCATATCATCCTTACCCACTAATTATTTCTATCTATCTGGTATTAAAGTTTAAATTCATGCTGGGCCTTGCACTTAGGCCCATCAAGCTGGTGCTTACCTAGGGTTTCCTAGGCATAAGCAGATGAGAGCACACGACTCCCCTTGGAATGACGCCAGTCCATCGCTGTTAAACTCACAATCAGTGCTGGTACTCATTTTACTGCTGAGTGAAGCAGTGGAGAGTGGACTGGGATTTGGAGCAGACCTTATCTTTCTACCAGCCCACCGATGTACTCTGTCCAATGCATATAAATACCTTACCCACTCATCCTACACATCCCAACTATATACCTTCCCCAATCCGTATTGTATCATTTTCCTTTCAGTCAGACAGTAGGTCTGCTGCCCGACAGTACCATCACCAATAGGCCTTCCGTCCCCAATGTATATCCAGCTGGGTAGTTAGCCTCCATTCAGTTCCCTGTTTCGAATTCAACATTGGATTTTATTTTGATAAAGTCTGGGCATCTTTTTTTCCTGTAATCTTTGTTGCGGTGGTGGTAAGTTTGTGCTTTTTAAGGGGTGACTAAAACCTTTCTTAGCCCATGTTGTTATTTTATATTATGCTAAGAACGAAGTTTTTAATATCATATCAGAAAGATCAATTGAAAATACCAGAACACAATTGTAAAATAAATTATTACAAATCAGCAGAGGCATAGCTAGGTACTGACATTGAGGAGAGGAGGATGGGGGGGGGGAGGGGGCAAGAATGGGGCAGGATTTCTTTTTGCAGGGACGAAATTAATTATGCAAATTAATTACACTACATTCTGTCATTTCGTTTGGGGGCAACAGGGGAGCGCAGGGCCTCTGAAATGGGGATGGGGGGATTAAGCTCACCTGCCTCCCCCTCTGGCTACGCCATTCAAATCAGAGAGATGAGAGTGATAAATTACTGAATAAGACTCATAATTTACCATAAAGCCAACGTTCTTGAAGTATTACCATATTTTCATGTGTACACTTAATTATAAAATGTGTACACTTAATTATAGTATATGCAAGAGTTTTGTAATAACCAGATACCGACCTACTTACCGCAGGCTCGTTAGTAGATTTTTTGCCTTGCGTGTGGTGGTCTAAAATATAATATTTACCGACGGACTCTCATTTGAAAATTTGTGGCGTGTGACACCAGAAAGAGTGGGTCATCCATTTTTTATACGGGGTTAAGTTAAATTTTGGATAGACTGGGTGTTATTATCTTCAAGTTTAAGTTAGGCCTAGTTATTATACACATCCCTCAGTACGGGTTGACATTGGGATTGCTGTACGAGGACGGCAAGCCATTACTAACGACAGCATTACTAACACAATTGACATTCCAAAGGTACTACGGGGAGTACTAAATTAATAGGAATACTTAAGTTAGGTGTGCGGCAACGTCAACAATTGAAACAAATTTGTAAAGCTACAAAATATTCCATTCTCATTTCACAAAGCATACTGATAAATTTGCCAATTTTAACGCTCAACTAATAATATAAAGTCTAATTTTTATTATTTTTATATTGGCCGCCTAGCCTACCACTGTCACTACACGTCGTACCTAACGTTAGGTTAGGTCAATCATTTTTCATGTCTTCTTAAATTCGCCCCCAAATTTACCTTTTCGTGTCAGGACCATATATGCATTTGCCGATGCCTTAATACTAGTAAAAGGTTATATAACATATTTAGTACAGAAAAAATTGGAAGCGACAGTTTTTGAAATAACGTGACTTTTATAATTCGTTACCATTAAGTTGGAGCCAATGGGGAAAACTGCGTTGTAGTTTACTCCAGAAGTTTGTCGCCTTCTCTGCTAACACAACGTCAATGGAGCTGGCATATGTCTTGTATGACTGTGTACCACACTATGCTCGCATAAGTGTACCAAAAATGAAAACTGCGGAAATAGCTTTCATTTGGTGCATTCGCTGAGAAATAAATGTCTGTGGGAGATACTTCCTCCTAGAAGAATGTGTCTGGGGAGGCAAAATCCCCAGGGGAAAAATCTCCAGTTATACCGGCTGCTTCATTGGTATATTTCACTGGTATATTGGCATATGCCTAGAATGAACTTGTGCTTTTGGGTTTAATATTTCGAACCTCATTTTTAAAGATTGTGTTACAAATCTGTGTTAGTTCAACTTTACGACAAGTTCATAACTTGCGTAGTCTGTAATTGTCTTAGCCATGGCCAAGGTCTTGTTTATACATTGAAGTATAAGCTTGGTTGCGATTTTCTAGGTTCAATTTCAAGTATATTTTCGATAATATATTCAGAATGTAAGGAATCTCTTAGTTCAAGGTTTTAATAATTTAGTTCAATTTTGGTCATTTTGGAATGATAGAGATTTTAGCTAACAATGTAAATAATGGGAATTATCTTAATTGATTGTTTGCCATGTTAATTTAAATGTTATTCGGAAGTTTCCACTTTTAGATATGAAATATTTGCATCTGCTGTTTTTTATGCTTAGGTTGATTTTCATCGATCAATGACAGAAATGTTTCCCAGTGTTAAATGGTTTATATATCTATATTTTCATCGATCAATGACAGAAATGTTTCCCAGTCTTAAATGAATTATACTTATATTTTCATCGATCAATGACAGAAATGTTTCTCAGTGCTAAATGGTTTATACTAATATTTGCATCGATCAATGACAGAAATGTTTCCCAGTGTAAAATGGATTATACTTACGTTTTTATCGATCAATGACAGAATTGTTTCCCAGTGTTAAATGGTTTATACCTATATTTTCATCGATCAATGACAGAAATGTTTCCCAGTGTTAAATGCTTTATACTTAAATTTGTATCGATCAATGACAGAAATGTTTCTCAGCGTTAAATGGTTTATACTTATATTTTCATCGATCCATGACAGAAATGTTTCCCAGTCTTAAATGGTTTATATTTATATTTGTATCGATCAATGACATAAATGTTTCTCAGTGTTAAATGGATTATACTTATATTTTCATCGATCAATGACAGAAATGTTTCCCAGTTTAAAATGGATTATACTTATATCTTTATCGATCAATGACAGAATTGTTTCCCAGTGTTAAATGGTTTATACTTATATTTTCATCGATCAATGACATAAATGTTTCTCAGTGTTAAATGGATTATACTTATATTTTCAACGATCAATGACATAAATGTTTCCAGTGTTAAATGGATTATACTTATATTTTCAACGATCAATGACATAAATGTTTCTCAGTATTAAATGGATTATACTTATATTTTCATCGATCAATGACAGAAATGTTTCCCAGTGTAAAATGGATTATACTTATATCTTTATCGATCAATGACAGAATTGTTTCAGTGTTAAATGGTTTATACTTATATTTTCATCGATCAATGACAGAAATGTTTCCCAGTATTAAATGGTTTATACTTATATTTGTATCGATCTATGACATAAATGTTTCTCAGTGTTAAATGGATTATACTTATATTTTCAACGATCAATGACAGAAATGTTTCCCAATGTTAAATGGTTTATATTTTCATCGATCGATGACAGAAATGTTTCCCAGTGTTAAATGGTTTATTCTTATATTTTCATCAATCAATGACATAAATATTTCCCAGTGTTAAATCGTTTATGCTTATACCTAGATAAAAACAAAGTATCTTCAAAATGGATAATGAAATATTGCTTGTTCGATGGATATATACTTTATTTGATGTAGTTTGAGACATTTTATATGAATGCCTTTAAGTTGGCTCGAAATATTAGAACAAATATCATAAATATGGTTTGAAATAAAGTATCACAAAACTACTTTACTTCCGTTCAAATACATGATGCAATCATTGCGAAGGCTTGTGCCCTCTGTGAGATGAAATATTTAAGTAGGACAATTTTCTATTCATATTCGTGCAAGAACTTGAAATGCATTTTTGTTAGAAATTTTGCTCAAATTTTCTTTAAAATGTCCCAAATTTGGTTAAAAGTCACACAAAGTTTGATTAAAATAGTACAAATGAGGTTAAAATTGCTTAGATGTATTTCAAATTTGCCTAAATTTTCCAAATTTTGTTAAAAAACGCAGAAAATTCAAAATAGCCCAAATTTTGTTTAAAAATTTCCTCAAGTTAAATGTGGTAAAAACATCGTCAATTATATATCAAATTCACTTGTTTCAGTTTGCTCGACATAAGTTGATATTGGATATTTTTCATTTAGCCAGAAGTCAGATTAAAAAGTCATATTTTCGGACACTTTGTGTCACCTCTGCCACCGAAAGGTAGATACACCACTGCCCACAAGGAGCACATGGCTAAATCTCCAGAAACTGCGATTTTAGCTTGAGGGAAGAATAGCATATCAAATTCTAAACTTAAAATATGCGTTTTCATTTTGTGGCCATCGGGTTGGTGTGGGGAATAGGGAAAGGATTTTAGGTCAAATTGGGGCACCTTGCCATCAAGGGCGGAGGAAACAACCACGGTCCCCACAACCCCACCCTACGGATCCGCCCCTGGCTATCTATTTTTATTCGTATCATTGTCAAACATTTTATTCGAAAGTCTTGACTGCAAATTTTGAAAAGCAAAACAAATACATGAAATAAATTCAAAATGAAAAACACAAACAGAAAAAGAGGCTGCAGCCTGCAGCTCTGTGCCTCATCTGTATGCCACGTTTGGGACACTTCAAAACACATAACTTGGAACTGCAAATATAAATATGTATGTGAAAGCCACGTTACCTTAAATTCGGACACTTTGAAGAAAAAATCGGCTAAACTTACTTCACCCTCCCCCCCTTTTTTTTCTTAATATTCCAACGTTCGCGAGGCCCCTAGACCCATTACGTAAAG
>JAIGNY010003477.1:212500-230000 GCA_020152595.1 Chiridota heheva
CGCTTTACTTTGTATTATATAATTATAAAGCGAAAGCAATTTTCTATCAAACATATTGATTTCTTTGTATTCTTTTAATCTATAATTTCATATGCAAGTAAAGGAATTTTGCATCGTAATTCAAAATTTTCTGCTAATTAGTCAAATCTCCCCCCAAAATCGTTATCAATTTGTTTGCAGGGGGAGGTCAAGCGATATTCTATTATTTAAACCTGTCCTGATGCATGCTTTCTTCACGGTAAAAGTTGGGAATTTAAAGTTGGAAAATATTAAAACAAAATGATAATATTTTCTAAGCTGAAATGTAGATAATAATTGCGAAATATACCAATTGGGAGAGCGGTTTAATTTCCAGATCGGAAAGCGTATACTGGATTTTGTTTTGTAATTCTTCCGCTTTTAGCGGGAATTTGTAGGATGAGAAGTTAGCATTCTTACTCCTTGTTCTTAATACATTGATTTAGTATACATCTATCAATTTTATAGATGTATACACAATCTCATATGAAACGAAAAGGATTGGATCGCAATAAAGATAAATAAAATAGTTTTGTTCTAAATGCTTTAACGCGATCAGGCGATGTTGGAACTCTCGCTATGTGTATTAGGATAGGGTTTTTGATTAGGCATATTAGCAATGTTGTAATTATTGCGAAATATCCCAATCGGTAGAGTAATTCCCCAATCGAGAGCACACTGGATTTTCATTGTATGTTCCAGGCACTATATATCAAAGTTGAGACAAATAAAACGTGTTTATATTGTATTTGACGGGTATGTTTTTTTCTTGTTGTTAAAACTGTTCAAGAAAAAGGCTAGAGAAGATCTACAGAAAATCAAAATCATAGTATTCCTTAAAACGATATTTTATCACCACACTAAAAAAAAAGTACCTTAAGCCAATGCCTATTACCAGTTCTCAATATCAGACTCTATAAGTCCCCCGATCGGGAGCCTCAAGCATGCGCACTGAGCTTACAGTGATATATAGAAGCCGCCATTTTTATTGTGAAGTTTCAGTCATAAACGATTATCAGTCGCTTCGCTGAAGGTTTGTAACAAAGTGTGTGCTTTGTTCATGTTCAATTTCGCGAAAGCAAAACAACTTCGTTACTATCACACAGTTATAGCTAAATAATTTTCACAAATCCTCAAATTATTTCTCATAATTTCAGAAAATCTTGTTAAAGCGCGACTGTCTAACGGTAACACATAATAAAAATTAATCACTATTCTTCAAATTTCTTGAAAACCGCTTGGTGAATTTTAAAACCGCACGGTGAAAAGATAATTCATATGCCATTATTTCAAATCATTAAACAAAATTTGAACCCTTCGCAGTGGTTGAGTTACCCGCCCTTGAAATGTGTCTGATTCTCATGTTTTCCTATACAACTTTGAATTTGGATAGATGCATTGTGGGATATTTCTGTAAATGATCACCAATCGGGAGAACAAAACTGTTCTCCCAATCGGGGTACGAACCGGACTGCTTTACAACTACTTAGATATTTTTATGTTGCTATGTAAATGAAATGATTCATTACCCTTCGCGCTTTTCCCATTTACACCCAAGTTGTTGTTTTTTGATTTTTTTGTATACTTTTGTATTATTTGTTTGTTTTATTTATAAAAGCTATATCTGCAATTATAAAACCTCTATCAGGATATCTGAACCTCAAACAAATAATTTATTATTTGAGTAATCCATGACGTTCCCTGTCTCTATACAAGGGTTCATATAGATCGAAGTTGAAAATCATTTTGATGATTTTCTCTCTTTGACAATTTTCTATTTACAATTTTCCATCAGGTTATATATTTCGTGGTTGAAAGGAAAATATAGACTTTGTAACGGTTACTACATCAATTTGCATATCAAATTATACCTTATTTATTTACATCTTATTTACACCGAGAAAAAAAAACCTGAAAGTATCTTACGTCCCACATTCTTAATATAGGAACGACCCAGTTGGTTTGCTGACTGGTGCTAAAATGAAACAAACGAGCAAGTTCTTGATTGACTGATTGAATAATTGATTGATGATTTATTGATTGATTGATTGATGGATGGATGGATTGATGGATGGATGATTGATGGATTTAATAATTGATTGAATGATTGATTGATCTGCCGGGCCCGCCCAACATATCTCTTTCAACATTTTTTTTTTCTTCTTCTCTTTTTCAGCTTAATTTGACTTTTTTTTCTTCAAATTTTGCTTTTTGCGCTTGGTGTGATCTACTCACTCTGATCCCAACTCCTCTGATTAATATTAATGTTTCAAAGCGGTCGGTTTAGTTGTCTATTAAGTAAGAGAAGCTCATAAGATCAAACTAAGTCATACGACTGAAAATTTTGATGAAGATATTGTAACTTAATTGAAAACATATCATACTTAACGTTGCCACATTCAAAATATAAACATTTATCTTTCAAAGTAAAAATGAGTAATAATTTGACTCGGCTTCATATCTTACTTTCCATTTGCTCATAATAAACCTGTTATACCTGCCAAATATGTTACATTCATTGGTACATGTGGCTCCTGCCATACTCTCCCACTAGTCGAGAGCGGAATAAGAAGTGCTGCTTTGGCTGTTTGAAGTTTCGGCGTGTTTTTCAGAAATTATTTCCAGTATGTTTACTTTCAGTTTCATTGTTTAACTATTTATTTATATGAAAATTGGAAATATCATTTAACTTCAACCTAATTGGAAGAAAATATACCATGAAACTTGGAAAAAGTTCCATAAATTTAGGCAGAAATTTAAAGAATTCCATTGAAGGTTTTGAACTGTCTTCTCTTTTATACGTCACAATTTGTGTATACATTAAACCACAACTCGGAAACAACAAGCATTGTTGATGTAACGTAGAGATCTTTTTATTTATAATGTAAATCTTTATGCCTGTTCATATACATTCATGGCAAAAATTATATTTAAGTGGACAAAATCATTGTTGTAAAGAAGGTAATTTATTTATCACCAGTTCTAATTTAACTTAGAATTTTCATTTCAGTTTTGATTCTTAGCTATTTTTCTTGTAGATATAACGCAATGAAATGTTTCGTATTTTTTGTAATAGTTTGGCATGTAATATATAACCTTACAACAATACAAGGTTTTTGTATAATACGTGCCGTCACTTTCAACTTCCCTCCTGACTATTGTTTGTAAGTAAACGATTCCAAAATGACGCACTTAAAATAGAAAAAGAAAAAAACAATAGGATTTTTTCGCGTTAACATTCAAGTCTTTCTGTCAGTTTGCCGGCATTATAGATATCCATATAAAACCGTATTAGTTATATTTTTTCACTCTGATTGTTTCAGTTTATTTGCATTTTCAAACGCTTCTTATTTCAGACGTTTAATTTGTGAAAGATCAATTGAATTAAATTAATTACAATATATTCCTAAGGCACAGCGGACCAATGTATTGTCTGAAATCTATTGTTATACTGCTAAATGCAAGTACGAAACTGATTGTCGCTAACCGTTAGTGTTATTTGACAACAGGTCGTTATGTTGGTCCGTATTGCTGTTTTGCAGATGAGTCGCAAACTTTGAGGAAACCTTTATATTCCTCTGAGTGCTTGGCGATCCAGAGGGACCAGCAGCGCCACCTGTATGTGTGCTATCCAGTAAAGAATCATTGTTTCTATGCTTACAAAACAATCGTTTAAACCCTACTTGAAATTGTCGATACTTCCAAGCGTAGATGAAAGGGTTGATAGACATATTCATATAAGCAAGAAAAAGGGTGAATGTATGCCAACGGGTTCCAAGCTGTGCCGCCCCTAAACTAAACAATAAAAAAGTCATGTGATTTGGCATCCAACACACTCCAAACATTACAAAAACGGCAAGCAGAGTTATCGTAACATTACGACGTACTTGGTGTGTTAATTGCATAGGTTTCTTTTTAACAGGGGCTGGCGCTTTGATTGCCCGTTGACCAGATGCTGGCGTAGTAGCTGTATTAGTTTGCTGAGAAGTAGCTACTGTCTTTACTTTAATATTGGTCGCAGCTCGGTGATTGTCAACTCCTGCAATTTTGTTTTGCTTTCTTCGCAACATTAATACAATCAAGGTGTACATAATACACATAAGAGTGAACGGAATAAAGAATTCCCATAGTATAATGACAAATCCCATCACCTTAGCAGAATTCAAATTGAAACGTCTTTGACATGTCCCGTGGTCATTATAGTCAAACCAGATCGGATAATAATAATGAATTAGCGGAGCAAAAATCCATGCAAACCCTACCATAAATCCTGCAGCTTTCTTCTTTAGTTTTGTACTGTAAAGAATGGGATATGAAACAGCAATGAATCTTTCCAGACACATCATTACTAAATTGTACGTTGAAACAACAAACATGACCCATAGGAGACCGTTCGAAAGCCAGAGTCGGCACAAGAACTCAGCCCATATCCCACTTGGTGGAACATACACATTTGAAAACGAATAAATGAATATTAACTGTATTGATGTACTGAAATCAACACATGCCTGGTTCAGAATAAGAATATTGGTTGTGTTTTCCTTCTTTATAAGTGCAATTGCGAGAACCAGGATCACCACAGAATTACCTGCCGAACCGACGATTCCGACACACACGAATACAATTCGTAAAATAAGCGGTATTCCGGATCCTCCACTGTCATCTTGGTCCACCGCATCTGTAGTGATTTGTTCTGCCAAAAGAGTAGTAAAATCTGTAGCGGATTGTGTAACGTTGAAGAAATCCATTGGAGCCATTTCGACTATTAATCTAGATGCTAAAATGGATAATTTCCCTTTTCACGCAACCAGTCCTCTTTTCTTTAGCTAATGTCACAGTTCGTCCACAGAGAATACCTATGGCACCCTATTTTCTGGTAGAAATTTTCATAGTCTCACATTTATCAAAAAATATTAAATTAATTGACAAAATTCTTGCAAATTCTAAAGACAATATCATTTGTGTCCTGGAAACGAAAAAAACAGCAACACCCGTGCAACCTTTGAGTGCTAAAATAGATCATTTTCTTTTTGACGCAAGGAACCCTCTTTTCTGTAGCTAACTTTACACTTCGTCCAAAGAAAATTGATATGGTACCCTACTTGCTCAAAGAAAAATTAAAGTCTCTTAGTTATAAAAACATGTCATATTCATTGTCAGAAACTTGACAATTCTAACTATGAAATCAAGTTTGTGTTCTGGTAATTGAAGTGAAAACACTCGGAAACCTTTAAATCTAAATGCTAAAATGTATCATTTTCTTTTTAGACACGGGGTCCTCCTTTCTGTAGTTAACATCCAAAGAAAATATAAGTAGTATCTTATTTCCTCATAGAAAATGGCTTTGTCTCTCTGTTATTGAAACATCAGATTCATTAACAAGAGTGCAAATTCTAACGATGAAATCACATTTGTCCTGGAAACTGTCCTGAAATTTCCTGTACAACGGTTTCTTTTAAGAGAGTTGGTTTATCTGAGAAGAAAACAAATGTTCAAACTTTATATGACGAAAAATATGCATTAAAACAGATTCATAGAATACAGATGCTCACTGTAGCAATTACTTTGTTATTACCCGAAATTTGTTGTTGCTTATGGTTTTGTTTGAATTCTAGCTGTGTGTCTGTGTGTGTGCGTTGATGACGTTAAATTGCTAATATCCAATCAAATTCGTTTCACGAATTATCTCTTTATAGTGTTGCATATTTTTTAAGAAAACCTTCGGATGATAATCTATATTGCATTCACGGACATTTAAAGATTAATGCAAGTTAATAGGTTCTTCTCATCCATAATGCATATGGCTTGTACTAATGAATAACATAATACATTTTGAAACCTGTGGCAAATTAATTGCATAATTGTATTTTGGATTGTTGTTCCAAGTGGACATACTCTTTTCAGATCACGTATGCACTCACGCGATTAGCATATCTTTGCATATTTTAGATTAATTCAAATTCATGTTGGATTTGCAGTTCTTTCTAGAAGTTTTTGAACCTTTAAATTAGATATTAAGTACGGGTTGTGAGCAGCGTATTTATATAACTGATTCCATTTAACAACAATTGAATGCACTAGTACTACTTTATATTGGAATAATCTTACTGGAAAACTTAAGCTTCTTCCTTTGTAATGCAGCTGGCATTGATTTGTTGGACCCAAGTCAGAATGAATACACAGACAGTTAGAACAAGAAATTAACAATTGAAATATTGGATATACGATTTCACATTAGTATATTCGCGTTTCATGATGTAGTAGCTTCTGAATGATGCGTGCACGAGAAGTACTCCATTATTAGTTGTAGAAACAATCCAGTGGTACCAGAAGCATTGGGTCATGGAGCCACACTCCTCTTATTCGGAAATTTTATACCCTCTCCCTAGAACAAACCAAATCTATTTTGAAGTAAAATCATATACTAAGATTAAAAAGACAAAATCCCAGCGCTGTTGTTAAAAAACAATTACAAGTTCATGAATATGAATTTAGAAGCGGGATTGCCTAAATTTTGAGAAGCATATTTTTTGAAACAGGTGGAAGGACTTATCTGCATAACTCTATAGTGTCAAACTTGTGTAGAAGTGTCAAATTTGTGTAGAAGTGTCAAACTTGTGTAGAAGTGTTAAACTTGTGTAGAAGTGTCAAACTTGTGTAGAAGTGTTAAACTTGTGTAGAAGTGTCAAACTGGTGTAGAAGTGTCAAACTTGTGTAGAAGTGTCAAACTTGTGTAGAAGTGTTAAACTTGTGTAGAAGTGTCAAACTGGTGTAGAAGTATCAACAGAGACCAATTTTTGTATCTTACTATGTTTTGTAACATATTGAATTTAAAAAAATTACGAGACTTTTTAACATTTTCTTCACTTTCGATTTCGACAGTTATAAATAAAAGTGACTTGGCCACTTAACCTACCCTTAAGAAGGAATAATTTATTTAAGACAAAATCATATATAGCCAATTATCATTATATGTATTTGGAAACGAAAAACAATTCCACTAGAATATTGACACTTACACATTTCTGCAAGAATACTCACAATCACTCATGTTAACATTCTTTTAAATCATTCCTGACAAACGGTGAAATCCCTTTTACGTGATAGATTTTCGTTTATACCTTCCTGCGTATGTCTTGGTGCATTCACTTGCTACATAAAGCAATACATTTTAATATTTCGCTAATTGAAACTGAAATATGACTAACTTACGGCAACACGCACTTACAGGAAGTGTCAGTCGAAAGGGAAATTTCGAAATAACACAAATCTAATTTTTGATACTATTGTCGTATTCATAAAAAATAATTACAATGAATTTGAACATTTTGTTAAAGCTTTTCAGTATGATCACGTGCACGAAAAGTGTGTTCGAATATTCTTGAGACTCAAAAATACGCCCTACTTTAAAAGCGTCACTTGCCTTGGCTTCTTGATCATCTTTTTTCACATTGCTTGGTAAAAACAAAGATTGTGAAAAACAATATGAAATAAATCAGGAAAACACTAAAAATGTGATCATTGCCAAAAATGAGAAGTTTACGTTGACTCCTATCAGGGTTATGCCTGGACTTTGCTGGAGTGTCGAGCAAGCTGCCGGGAGGGATGGGGAAAAGCCGATGAGGGGTTTCATTCCGTTATTGTTTTTAATTGCACTTTAAAGACTTGCTGAAGGAACCAGCTTTTTGGCTCTCGAGGCGACTTTTCTTTATGAAATGAGCAGCTTTTATGTACACAAAAGGTACTACTAAATACAATACTGCCCAATCCGTCTTTATTCGAAAGTTGCAATTTATCTCTACACCCACAAATAATTCAAAAATATGCATTAGCTCATTTATGGCAGGTACACTAACGGTTGTCGGTTATCTGTATTTCTCAATCGACAGATCGAAAGATAGTTAAATACATCCTCACCGACTTATAGATTATAAACAAGGCGGTTTTTTGTTCCTTTCTTGTCATTCTAAAAGATTTGTTATACACTAAGAATTTCCTTACAAATCAAGATTGCCACACATGACATTTTTGCAGACAACACTTTGATGAAAATGTGATAATGATGTTGTGCATAGATTAACTTGCGTCAATCCCCAAGAGATTTAATAATTCACATTTTTTTTAATTCAAGTTTTTTTCTAGTTTAATCTCTTGTAGCGGCCCTATTCTATTTCCTATTCGACACTTTATTGCTACCTTGCATTGACATTTCCATCGTCGCTGCTATAAACAGATGCTTTGCTTTTTCTTTCATGTTCCTGGTCTAGATTAAACGTAATTTAATAACATCCAAAATATCTAGGTATGTTAGACGAAAGATGTAAAAGCTTAACATTTAACGTTAAATCTATAATCTGATAATTCGTGTATTATTACACGTGATATATCACAATTAACGGTATTATTAGGTCAACAAAATCTTAGTGTCTTAATTCATGAGCGAAAGATATAATTGCAACTGATCAATTTGGTAAAGTCGGGCTAAAAGTGGAATTTTATAGTCAATCGGAAACTGTAACAAACAATCAATTTTGCAAAGTCGAATGTTTATGACGGAAAGTTATATATTGCCCAGCATACAGGGTGGTTATGACAGTTTTAAAGCAAACCATCCACACCCTATCAGGTTAGGTTTAGAGTCAGGCTTCAGAACCTCCCTGTATGTTTGGCAATATATCACTTTCCGTTTATGACATTGCTGTGTTTTTTTAGACATTCAGTAAGAATCGAAACTCTAGTCCTAGGGTCGAAAGCCTTTGAATTTTCGATGGAATAATATTGGTGGTCAAAACTATATTAGTAATGACTATTCTGTTGGCTAGAGAACGTTCATATCCATCTTTTAACTCGAACGATTTTGCTATCCGCCTATGCATATGCATCATCGTACATTTTGTATAACCTGCGGATAACTATAAGTCCTCCCTCCCACCTCATTCAATCAATTCAGCAGAAATTGCTTCTTGCAGCGTACAGTAATTACAACAGGAGAAATTTCTTCTTGCGGCGTACAGTAATTACAAAAGGTGACTTCTAAATATATAATGACTGCCATTGTAACATCATGCAACCCATTGTGATTGGTAAAAAAACTGGTAGATATTATTTACACACAGCGGATGCATCGAGCTGACAACCATAATCAAGTGTTTCAATTTAAATAAAATCATTGTTGTTGATTTTATTTGTTTCTATGCCTTCATTCTGGTTTCATACAAAAGAAAGGTTCAATTCTCAACCTGCCAATTTATCACAACAAAAGTGTTTCAATGTGTTTCCGACGCTTGCTTATATTTTGTTCATATTAAGACATATGCAGACGTCATTGAAAACAAATTTTCCAGATATTTTGCCATGTTTATGTTAAGAACACTATCATGTTTCTATTTAAGACATTATTTGCATTACTTTCTGAAAATACAATTAAGTAACGTTAAAAAAAAAGATGCAAAAACGAATTGAAAAAACACGTTTAACGTGCGCCAAGGTCGTGCGACCTTACAGAAAGTGCATTAATGCTAATAAGTAATCTTGCGTGTTGCGTCAACACATATTATGACATGCAAATATATTCATTGAAGTGCTTTTTCTCATTAGGTATATATGTTTCCAAGAACATTGCTAAGTTAAGTTATCTGGAAATCCGTCTGTTGATTCTTTTACAAAATCTTTATCAAGGTTGACTTGAACAAAATTATTAAATTATTCATAATGTTGGAGTCTTGAAGATCTAAACTACATACCTTGTAACAAGTGTGAAAAATCGGCCATTTTAGAGTAGTTGTAATATCCCATTTCATTATTTAAAGGAAAAACATATTAATTTAACGCCAATACAAAGTTCTTAAACAGTGCTTAGTATTGTTGCAGACGGTTACTGGTGTGGATTTTGACCACCTCCCACTCTCTCCCGCCGCTTCCTGTACTATACCTGATAGGAATTCATAACAAGGGAATAACTGAAAACTGTTATAAACGTAACGCTTAATCCTTTTCCCCAGTGTCTTTTTGTATATGCCTATGTGAATTCTGTCACTCAATAAACTTCCTTATATTTGCAGTAATGTTTGTTGGTAATCTTAAGAAGAAGAAACTGAAGTGATTTTATTTTTTCTCGACCATCTGAAATTTGGTAATGAACTCTTGAACACCGCATTTATATTGATTCAATCAACAAGCAATATATTTTCAACATTTTCAACGCAATATTCATTGGTAATCTTAAGAAGAAGAATCTTAAGTGATTTAATTTTTTTCTCGACCATCTGACTCCTGAACACTGCATTCAGATTGCTTATACCCACGCAGGTGTACATACATGTGTTAAAAATTCAGCCCAGACCAATCACCTCCCCCCCCCCTCCCCTTCTCCCCTTTTCCCATAGCCCTATAGCCCAACTTCCGAGGACCAGTGAATTATTCATTGTATTCTTGGCAGCTTGGTTACTTGAGCTTGAGAAATTTCAGATGACAAAATTTCTTCAGGAAGTTGTATAATTGGGACAAACTTTTTTTAGAGGTATCAAGTTTGCATAAAATTGTTTCTGATCATTTATACTATATCATATGATCCTTTGGTCCCGACATTACTTTTACTCTCCATCCCGTGCCCCTGTTGTATCCGACAGGCAACTACATCAACCTGGCATCAATGTATAACGTCAATATGACGTCACTTTATGTTTTAATTGCAAGGTCATATTATCCATTTGTTGATATATGTAACAGTTGATGATGTAAAAGTACAAACAAGACTCAAATCACTCTCTCTCTCTCTCTCTCTTTCTCTCTCTCTCTCTCTCTCATTGGATTGCATCAGTTCACTTGAACAATTTAATTTTGTTTGATTGATTTTTTTCGGTGACTTCACAGTAGAAGGTTATTTGGAGTAGCATGTTAACTTACACATACCATTTCATTAATATAAATAAGTTCAGATGTTTAATATCACTTTGGTTTCGATTGTTAAGAATTGTTAGTACCCTGAACAAACTGTTTGAAGTATATATAATGTTCCACATACTGTGGACGAGAACCGTAAGTTTTAACTTCTCAAATATTTTAAATTTTATGACTGTTTATAATTCTTCTTTTTCCAGATTTCTTCTGGCAGGAAAATTAAGCATATGCGTCCCCAATGGAGTTCTTGGCTCTGAGATCGCTTAGACGGGTAATCGTAATATTCAATTGTTGATTTATACATCACTTGATAACGGAAGGGGAAAACATCATTCTGCAAACATTGTTTTAGCTCACTTCAATCAATTAAACAATTTGATTATACTTAATGATTTTTTAGGTCAATTCACAGAAGATACGATATGATCGCTTGACAGCATCCTTTATTTCGCAAAATATAAACAAATACTTTATCAGTTGACTTAATCTTTAAAGCTACCGCTCATCAGATGTAAAGGCGAGTATTCAGCACGAAGCCAGTAAAGTACAGGATTACCTGAATTAGAACTAACATATGACTTGCTTCAAGTAAACACTTGTGTTTCAAAACTATTTATTTACTGCACAAATGGAAGGTAGGAATAAATTGTATAGTTATCTCTTGGCATGTCACCTATTAGATCACTCATAATACAAACGTGAACGAATATACTTTTGATTAGATCAGTAGAGATAGTCTTTTAATGTTTTTAATTGAATTTGTTCGTACTGAAATTCCATTGAAGAAACACTACAGTATCTTCATATTTTTAATTAGATATTTAACTGTAATAATGGTCTATTATTTGAAGCAATTCATCTCAAGTTGCCTCTAGATGTCTCTCTTTAGGCTCTCTTATTCATTTGACATGAAATGTAAAACGACCCATTTAGTCTTTTGTAAAATGCTACCAATAAACCTGAAAAAATACTGTCACACGTTTATATTCTGCAAATTTATTACGAATCTATGAGTTTTAGATCTTTCTTTCCTTTTTTATCCCAGTTCTCCAAAGGCCACAAGTTCGTTGTTTCCACATGAAAATCAAGTATTATTATGTAATATGATATTATAAGCTCAAAATAAAAGTAAATTTTCTTCATGCAATCTTTTGCTCGATAAGGTTTTAGCAATCACTTAATCAGTTTTCTTCAATGACAGAGATCAATTTAATGGCCTAATACATACACGACATCTTTTCTTAATGAGCATCACGTGATCATTTACAAAACCTATTATAACCAAATAATTGTCAACTTGGCCTAGGAATTATTGTACAAAACCTTAACAAGTAATGCTCTTCGTTACTAATAGGATCACAGAAAGTAGAGCCGTTAATTGATACTCATCTATAACATATGCAAAAACGCGACTTGCGTGTACGTAAACGTGCTAAGTCGTATGAATACGTGGGTGTTGGTGGAAGACTTGATAAATACAATTCTTTTCTCTACAGGTTCTTGAAATGAATAATATGTAGAATTACATTTTGGAAGCCATTTTGAAATTTGGGCTCCTGTCTACCGAATAATTTTACAAGAAGCCACCAACGCACCCAACTAACCATATTTAAAGAGGAAATCTCTTGTCAAGAAAATTGCTTGACCTTTACCAATCAATCAGATTCACACAAGTAACAACACTTCTGCAGCGGAAAATTAATTGGTTGTCGGTGCATGGTCGTAAACCTATTGACCAATCAGAAACCTTTGATTATAGTATATATTTATCTCCACGTTGGCACAATATCTGGCCTTTAAAGTATCTGACTGTTTTTAGATTGTCTTTAAGCATAGTGTGTACAGTGTGCATTACAGTAAAGATTACCTTTCGATTGGCCAGTCCATGCATAAACGAGGGAAATATGGTGACGTCTTAAAAACAAACTTATCTAGTGTATTTGATTTGTCTGTCTGAATCAGAATAACTTATCCTTATTCTCTTCACTCACGTTGTTGAGAATGTCACCTTGCCAAAAGAGAAAAATAATCGTGCAGAAAATTATTCAAGGCAACCGGAGTAGTCTATTCTGATTAATTGCGTTCAAACATTAGTACGTTCACAGCAGGAGCAGCCATTTTCCTTCTCACACTGATATTGAAATTGTAAAAAGACAAATGTATCACTGTAACCTGATGATATCTTGTAGGTTTGTAGATGATATATAGTACAGTGTACATACAGTTCAATGGATGTAACATAAAACTAATCATACTCTATGGAATATAACGCAATATAATCGCTGTAAGTTTCCTGCAAGCTACTAAAAAAAAGCTTGAGAGGTATATGGACAGGTAGCGATTATACCCTAAATCATTTTTCTATTAATACTCTGAATATACATCTATCAGAAATTTCCACTCGTTTCTGAGATATTCGCGAAAAAGTAAAAAATTAAGTCAAGAAACAGCTGGACTTTCACTATTTAAAAAGGCGTGTGACGTAAGAATAAGGACATAGTGAGGCCTACAATGCATAACTTCCACGGTGTCACTGTGTCACATGACCTAGGCTACTTTAAACATCAGTTTCATTGAATTTTGCTTAAATAGCAATATGCTATCTATTTAGGACATTTTCTCCTGAATAAAGAGGAAATATCGACTCAAGTTCTGATCCACTATTTCCTTATGATTGGCGAACTCCACTTGTTACGTAAATAAGTATTACTGTATGGTACATTCCAACTTTCGCATAACGTTAGTGTTGTACTGTTCTATCCTTACGTCACGAAAAAACCAATACGTAATGAGTATACGTTTGGAGACAAAATAAGCCACATTTTTTACATTTTGGAATCGATTTTGTAAGAAAGTGTTCGTGGTGAGTGTTTATGAAAGGCATTTGTATAATTTATGCAAAGTGGTTGCAGTGCCTGTCCATATTCATTTAAGCTTTGACGCACACCGTATGTCAAAGTCCACTTTTGCATTAAGACAATAATACCATGCTTCTATGCAAGTAGAAGTTGTATCCACATAGGAAATGGGGAATATCCCTAACATTTTGTTGTAATACCATTTTTTTGTTTTGGTACCAAACAAAAGGATTAGTTCAGGGGTCAAACAAGTCTATATTATTTAAAAGATGACTTCAAAAGAAACAAAATATTGAAGAAAGCATTAAAATTCTTATTCCGTTAAGGAGATACCTAAGTTTAAAATTTGGTATTATCTGTGTAGAAACGACTGTAATCAGACTATATAGTTGTGATGTCATAGCCGTAGATTCCTCAAAGTCTTTATTCTATCATATTTTGTCTTGCGATTTTGTGGCTTAAAAACAAATAAACCATAGGATATTTTAAAAAAGTAGTAAAACTGAATCTAGGAAGGGTATTTATAAAATACCACCTGAAAAAATTTGAGGAAAAATAATTTGAATAGTGAAAAAATTAAATAAACTTTCTTTAAAATACATTAACAATTGTTAAAAATGTGAGGATGAAGACGCCAATTTTTCATAGTAAACTTACTACACAAGTCATTTATACAAAGATAAGACAGAGCTTGAATATCTCTGAACGGAATATGAGTTTTGAACGCTTTCTTCACTATTTTGTTTCTTTTGAAGTTTTATTTCATGTAAGATAAATATTCTTTGAACTAATCCTTTTAAGATACCAAACGTCTCAAGTCGATACCAAATTTGGTATTCAAATAAAAACCTTGATAGAAGATACGCACGGTATAGGTAACAGTCATCCATCAAGAGGGTCAAGGAATAATAAACAAACAACGAGTGCATTGCAAAAGTAACTCTTGATTTGTCTCTATGCCTTGGCATAATGGTAATGAAAAATATGTACGTATACACTGACATTAAAAAGTCAGAACTAAAGGCATAAATAGCCCGATTGTTTACATATCATTGCACGTTATCAATGGATAGCGCAAGAAATCGTCCAATCACTGTCACATAATATTTGAAAATGACGAGCACGTGTGTGTGTTCTTGGTTAGCTTCCTACGCGTATTGCCGTCGTTCATATAAAAATTAAGATCTGTCAGAGTAGAAACTATCCACTTCTTGTTTCATTGAGTTTCAAAATGTTATTTTGCATTTCTTATTTATTTTTGATCACTTAAAGAAGGCATCTCGTCTCAAGAAAATTGCTTGACCAGTCACCAATAAATCCTATACACACTAGTAACCTCACTTCGGTGGCGATATTTCATTGGATCGTTAGTGCTTGTGTAGATATTTCGACCAATCAGAAACGTTAGATTGAAGTGTATTTTCATTTCCATGTTAACACGATATCTGGTCTTTAAAGTATCTGACTGTTTTCTATATTTTCTTTAAGCATACTTTGTGTACAGTGTGCATTACAGTAAAGATTTCCTTTAAATAGACTCACATCCCTACCATGTCAAGAACGGGTGACGTCACTGGGAGATATTGCACTGGATGTCAATATTCTATCAGTACCGGTATCATTTATAGTTTAATGAAGTTAATCTAGTCTTAATATTAAAGACATTGTAGAACTTTAAGATGATAATAGTTAAGAAGGATACAAAAGTATATAAAAAATATATTAAAACAAAAACATAAGCATGCCTTCAATTTACTAATGAAATTAATTTAGTCTTGATATTGAAGATAATGTAAATATTTACGCTCTCGTCAATTAATAAGAATACGGTATAAAGTATATAAACCTCATGGGCATGCCTTCATAGGTTTTGCATATGGTAAACACAGTACAGGTTATAAGCCATACACCTCGTAAAGATAAATGTTTTTCGATTTTTGGATTTCATGCGTTTCAGCTTGAACAATTTTGAAAGAGGAATGAGCGTGTAATTTCACTCCGTAAATTCGCGATCTCCAAGACATAACATTACTGTTAAAAACATTAAGATTTCTAAAATGTTCTGTTTCACGCCAATTACCTAATTTTTCGTTCCATGTTTTTATAAACAACTTAGTGAAATACATAAAACAGTAAGAGAAGTGAATAGTACTCATTCATGAGAATGATACAGTTATATGGCGTATTGCCAAGTTTTGCATGGCATATATATTTTGTTAAAGACGTGTGTCAAATGTGAAATACATAACATTACATATAAGACTTTGGGAGGCACGATATCTCAGGTGGTAGAATGCTGGACTTAAAATTGATAGTCTTCATGTGTAGCCAGTGGCGTAGGAACCGGAGGATAGGGAGGTCAAGGGCACAAATAATTATTTTGGGAGCCAAGACTATTATAAGGCTATTTCTGTCTAGTGAATATAAACTAACATTTTGAAAACAAACGGTTTTAGAATGGTATATATGTGACGTTTCTCATTTCAGTTTACTTTTATTTTCGCAAAATGAAATTTTAAGCTTCTGCTACGCTAACCATTCCCATGTCTTGAAATTGACCTCAAAAATTAAAACCAACATGCATAGAGTACCGTTGTTATATGTATTCAAAAGGTTTATCATCAACAAGTTTCATTATAGGCTAAGTAGAATAAAGTTAGCTCAACTTGTCAAAATGGAAATTCCAGTAAATTAACTTCTTTGAAATGCAAAAAATTGGGAGCTTAATTAGTACTTTAATGGAGCGAATAATATACCATTAGTCTGTGCAATTTTTATTCAAACGTACAAAGTACATTTAAAGGTGTACTCGATTGAATTGACAAACAAGCACAATTTCACGCTAAATTTGTTTTCATTTTTGTGGCACATTCGAACATGAGTTAGATTAATTGGAATTGTACAAAGTTGTTTAGAAGGGAAAAGGGATTGATCCCTAGCTATTTTGAGACAGCTATTTGATATTTTGACAGTTGTATATCTGAATTTTAGCTGTTTCAGAATTTGTTTAGATTTATATCATATGAATCAATATAATCTCCATATTTATATTGAGTGTAATGAAAATACATCCATTCACCTACAATTATAATCATTTTCATCATTACTATTTTTTTTTAATTTATTCATTTGGGTGGGGCCAAATATTACTACATTTGATAACATAGAACATTAGAGATCGTAAGCTCCCCTGTCTAAATATGTATCTCTCCACCACTGATAGTACGTACACATTTTTAGTACACTTGTGTTAATTTAGGAGCAATCTTGATATTTATTCATGGGACCCACAATATACGCCCTCACTTTTCGATTGAATTATGCTTTAATAATGACAAGGTCTCTTAAAGAAACGTTACTTCAACTTCGTAAATAGGGTGGGTATGAGGTGATGACATACATTTGCAAAACAAAGTTCCCTATCCCCAAGGATTTAGGACCCTACCTCAGGCAACCATTATCCAAGTGATGGGTATTTTATCATAGACAACAAAAAACAGAAATCTCATGCGCAATCAATCCTAGACGTTACATCTCCCCCGTCTCCACCACTAACTATTCCTGGAAAAAATGTACCTGTTGATGGATACTAATACACCAGCGAGAAGAAAATACCCTTCATGTATTAATTTTGTTAAACAAAACTCTATCAATAATAGAACTAGCATTATACTCCAAAAAACATTCCACGAATAAACTAAATGATCTTTATAATCATTCAAGCT
>JAIGNY010003477.1:235000-305000 GCA_020152595.1 Chiridota heheva
AGGTATGAAGGCGCATTCTTTTTAATGCAGTTGTACACATGCAGTACGATCTTGAAATCGATTCTCTGCTGGATGGGCAACCAATGAAGAACACGCAAGAGGGGGGAAGCGCTTGTACGTCTATCAACACAAAAATTATGCGCGCTGCACGATTTTGAAGTCTTTGCAAGCGTTGAAGGTTTTCACGTGATATGCCACCAAGCAGGGAGTTGCCATAATCCAGCCGAGAAAGGACGAGAGATCGCACTGCATGAGCACAAGTATTTTGATCAATGTACCGTCTGATTCTAGAAATATTACGCAAATGAAAATTAACAGTACGACATATTGAAGAGATCTGGGAATTCATATTCATACAAGGTTCAAACATGATACCTAGATTTTTAACGGATGATGAAGGAATAATCACAGACCCACCGATCCTCAAATCAATGGACTTGATGAAATGCAATTTTTTTTTTGATGAATGATCAAAAATTCAGTTTTGTGTCATTAAGTCTAAGTTTGTTATGAAGCATCCAGTCTTTAACCGCCGCAATGCAATTTGACAAGCGAGCTTGGGCAGCTTCCCTATCACCTGGCTTTTTAGGTTCGAAGCTAACATATAGCTGAGTGTCATCAGCATATATATGGTAAGCAACATTGAAGAGTTTGATAATGCGGGTAACAGGCTGCGAATAGGCATTGAAGATCGGAGGACCTGGAACAGATCCTTGGGGTACACCATATTTCAGAGGATGGGCAGTAGAATAACTACCAGAGATACAAACTGAACTCTTGCGATCACTAAGATAAGATCTAAACCAGTTTAAAACAGGAAGAACTTGAATAAGGGGCCTAGTGCCAGTGATTGATCCGAATTTCGACCACCGTCAAATTTTAGGGGACCCAGGCCTAACGTTTCAACTGAGTTACATAAGTCTAGTAAGATAACATTTTTGACTGTAGGCCTAGGCCTATATTAGTACTCCCCGTAGTATCGTCGGACTGATGCCAGCCGTGTTAGTGATAGTCAGATAACATTCTGACCGTAGTATACGCTATATAACCACTACATGGCTGATATACAGTATGTAAGTAGTGCCTTGCAAGTACACCTACTGGGTGAGGTGTTTTTTTCACTATGGTAGTGATGGCTGCCGTTTACTGATGGTTGGCCCTCGTACGGCAATCCCAATGTCAATCGTACTGAGGGATGTGTATAATAACTAACGTAGGCCTATGCTATAGTGCGATAAACATCTAACTCAGTATCATGCCTACATGCTAGGCTACACACTACTTGCAATACAGCCGATGCATATGGCTATAGGCCTAGTACACGCTAGTAAGTTGAATTAGGCCTAGTCAGACATAATTTTTGGGGACAGGACAAGGGGACATGCCCCCCCCCCTTCCCCCACACGCACTTTTCAGCAAAATTTGGATAAGAGGCCATGACTGCGCCCTCCCCTCACCCCTTTCCAGTTAAGAATTACGGCCTTGTGCCTAATACCTAGTTCTTTATCTCCCTATAGCAGTATAGTAACATCTCTAAATAATGCAATTTCATTGATTTAATCTGTATAGGTTTAGTCTAAGCCTAAGCTAACTATTGACACAACCATGTAGGCTACACTTATGTTATCAGGCCGTATATAAACAAAACAGCAATCAGTGAACGTCAGCCAACAAGAAAACAAAAACAGATCAGTGGGGAAGTAAAAGGCCTGGAACGGGGTATATGACGAATAACTAGGCCTAAGCCAACTTTTATAGTGCAGTTTCAAATAATTATTTAAGCCTATTGAAGTTTATATCAACCAGTATCGGCAATCGGATATCATACGTCTTACTGGTACATCTGCTGGGTAACTAGGCATATTTCATATTTTCGGGTAACTTGAATTGTTCCCATGTCATTCATTCAATTTTACCTACCTAACGTTAGGCCTAATAACAAACTTGTGACGATTTCCAGATGTCAAGTTAATTCCATTTTCACGATTTATACAATTTCATAATAAATATTTATTCAAAGTTTCTTAAAGCACTAAGCCCCATGATCGAACATTTTACGTTTTGCTGGTACAATTGGGTGAATCAGCTTGTAATTATAGGCTTAGATCTTACACGTAAAGGCATATGAATGGCTGAAAATCCACCGTGAATTCTGCAGGTAGCATGCAAGGAATGGCCGAGCTTTTGATTCACACAGGCCTAGCCTAGTTCACATCTGAAAACTACGACGAGAGGTTTTCGGAGGAAATTTTATACGGGTTTTCTGTGTTACCGATATCTTACTTTGGCCCAAAGAGTAACATTAGGCTTTATAGACGTTAACGCTAGGCCTACCTTTACTCGTTACCCACATTTGTATGTGATAAATGAAGCAGTTCACGGTAGAGATATGATAGCAGATGTTCCCAAATTTTTCTCCTCATACATGCGTGACCTTAAGACCCAAGAAATAGTTAAGAGTAAACTAGTATTACAAACTAATAGTAGACTAGTTATCGGTAGGGTAAACAAGGTAGACCTAAATGATTACACACTTACGTTAGAGCTGGAGGGCAGTAATTCTACAAGATCCGGGGACGGCCGCCCGGCTGGCCGCAGGCAGCCTAATGTTATACAACATACGATACGCATATGGTGTAACTATGGTGTTAAGGTATGGTTCGTTATCAAAATCAATCTACGTTTTATAGTCGTCCTACTGTGTATTCATCCTCCCTCTGAGTTAACTTCCACACTAACACAATATCGTTTTTCTCTATATCCTCAAACCATTGCTTTGTTATCATTATCATATAGCATAATATAAGAAAGCAAAAGAAAGAAATATTAACATTATATTAGGTAATCTATGAACAATGTCAGGTTTATGATTTGAGAGGATGGCTTATAAAAATAAAAGCTATTTTCCTCTCACTTTTTGCCGGAGGTGTTAGAGTTTGCTGCAGTCACTTGAAAACGAAGCTTGTATTTTTCCAAATTAGTAGCCTTTTGTCAGTCAAAGCCCCAAAAAAAAAAAAAAAAAAAAAAAAATAATAATAATAATAATAATAATAATAATAATGATGATGATGATGATGATGATGATGATGATGATGATGATGATGATGATGATGATGATGATGATGATGACGATGACGATGACGATGACGATGACGATGACGATGACGATGACGATGACGATGCGACGACGACGACGACGACGACGACAACGACAACGACAACGACAACGACAACAACAACAACAATAACAATAACAATAATAATAATAATAATAATAATAATAATAATAATAATAATAATAATAATAATAATAATAATAATAATAATAATAATAATAATAATAATAATAATAATAATAATAATAATAATAATAATAATAATAATAATAACAATAATAATAATAATAATAATAATATTAATAATAATAATAATAATAATGATAACAAAAATAATAATAATAATGATAATGATAATAATAATAATAACATTAATAATAATAATAATAATAATAATAACAATAATAATAATAATAATAATAATAATAATAATAATAATAATAATAATAATAATAATAATAATAATAATAATAATAATAATAATAATAATAATAATAATAATAATAATAATAATAATAATAATAATAATAATAATAATAATAATAATAATAATAATAATAATAATAATAATAATAATAATAATAATAATAATAATAATGATGATGATGATGATGATGATGATGATGATGATGATGATGATGATGATGATGATGATGATGATGATGATGATGATGATGATGATGATGATGATGATGATGATGATGATGATGATGATGATGATGATGATGATGATGATGATGATGATGATGATGATGATGATGATGATGATGATGATGATGATGATGATGATGATGATGATCATCATCATCATGATGATGATGATGATGATGATGATGATGATAATGATCATGAATGATAATGATCATGATCATGATCATGATAATAATAATAATAATAATAATAATAATAATAATAATAATAATAATAATAATAATAATAATAATAATAATAATAATAATAATAATAATAATAATAATAATAATAATAATAATAATAATAATAATAATAATAATAATAATAATAATAATAATAATAATAATAATAATAATAATAATAATAATAATAATAATAATAATAATAATAATAATAATAATAATAATAATAATAATAATAATAATAATAAAATAATAATAATAATAATAATAATGATAATAATAATAATGATACAGTCATATTATTTGCAGAGGTAAGAACAAATTTGTAATCAAATTGCATTGTGCTCTATAACTATATAAGAGTTTTAGAGTTTTTGAGATAAAAGAAAATACACAAATGGAAAATTGTTACATTAAGAAAAATAACTGCACACGAAGGCCGATGTACTACGTAAACGGGATTTTCAAAACTAAGCCGAAGCGTATCATTTAAAGAAAGTGCCTCCTGAAACACGGACGGGATAAAACTGCCACTCATCTTCATCCCGTTTCAATGGACATTTCCTTCATGAGTTCACCATGTATCACGCAATCATTTGACCACAAATTTTGTTATAATACGAAGTGGAGTAACGTGGAAATGAAGTAGGAAACTTGAAACTTTTCATCGACCGCATGTCAGTGTCACGTAATTGTTCGTGCGGTTACTAGAATGCCCCAGGCACACAAAAAACCCAGGATGGAGTAGTGTACAAGGGGCGAATTCTGAAATGTACATTGATACATACTAAGTGGGTTGGCACATTCATATCCCATTGAGACTATTAGAAAAGAGATGTATCACAGCTTACATTGTCATATTGATTAAATAATCTGAAATAGCAAAAGCATTAATTTTACACTTGTTTTATCAGCACGAAATTTGAATACAGTTAGTATACAAAATATTACAACAGTTTAATTTTCGATTCAGTTTTGTTTAAATAACAAGCGGGAAAGTTATTTTTCAAGCCACAACCGCCATAAACACAGCTATCATCTTTAAGTTGATATGCCTGAACTTACTCATGTAACTTACATATGCCATAACTTCGTATTAAACGATCTTTAAATTTAACGTAAAATCCAAACGTCCTGAATATGTAACAAATTTGCTGGAAAATCTGTCAAATCAATATTACAACTTACCGAATTTTTGATTACTCCTCGTTTTGACTTTTTCTTTGACAGCCTAACCACACCAATTCTATCTCCCTTCACTGTTTATAAAGAATAGCAAATATGTCTTTCACTAAAAAAATACAATTGAAGATATAGCTTTTTACCGTCTTTAGACACTTCTAGTGTTAAATCTTAGCTTTCATTCCAACTGAAAGAACACATTCATTCTGTGAAACCCTTGCAATGTTTTTCTTTTTGGAATTTTAGCTCGAAAACACGGAATACTGTTCCAAATGATTCGTGCTACTTCTTTTGCTATCCGTATAAATATGAACTCTCATCTCCAAAATTTTAATTTCACGTGATGCTTTGATCGGCTGTTGAAATTAATGTGAGCTAAATTTAGCCAGCTACAAAGTTTTGGCTTTCGGTTTTAGATGCAATGCGATAAATGAGAGACTAAACGAGAGTGCATATTTTTAATTCGATTTAAAGAAATTGTTTTGAGTTTTCGATATGTATTTTTGTCTAAGAACAAACTTGACAAACTGTATTCAGGAAAACATAGTTTGTGCAGTCTGTTAGATACCCTAGAATTATATCAAATCTTTATTTTGTGCAATCAGCCTAAAATAAATTAAAGTACCGTTTTGACACTTTTGAAATAGAGCGTTTTTGTCATAAGGTCCCATGTTTAAAGATATAGAAGTGTAGATGGAATCAGTAGTTATCATAGTAGCAAAGAACTCCAAAAACAATATTTCTTAAATATTGACCAATTTACAGCATTTTTAAGTCTCAGGTATGGATTCCCATTTTATGCAAATTTTGTGATGCATTACAAATTATACGACTTCTTTGCTTTTTGTAAATGTTTATTGTAATTCTTTGAAATGATATAACAAATTCTGACCACAGGTGTTTGCCATTCCCCCAATCAAATTACAGCAGGAATAAAGTTTTCCATCCCATCATTTTCAGTGACTTCAAATATTTAAAGAATTTTAAAAATTGCATACATAAAGAATTTGAGCTATCCTTCCAGTGATACATCCCAAATTTTGCTTTGCATGAAAAAACTGATAAATGTATAATAAGTAATAACTTAAAATGTTAAAGTATTTTTTCCAAATTCAAACACCGATCTGCTAAGATTTTGCTTGTTTATAGGGGTCCTGCTAAAACACGCTCGAACACACCCGAGCACGCCCGGAAGACAAAAACACGCCCGAAGCCAAGCTAACGCTGCTTAATGTTAAAATTGTAGTTATTTACCAATGGAAACAGGTTTTATTTTATTTACTCAAAATGAAAACGCAGTTCTTTTCTTGCAGCAAACTAACGACAAAACTAAACTCTCAGCCATGTATAGATACAATGAGTCTGATTATTTGATAGCACATGGATTGCCTTTTAATGAAATAGTTAAACGAATGATTAAAGCACTAAATTACAAGCACCTACCGAGTAACTTTTTATTGTTTTATTCATTCAAATTACAGCATCAGAATAAAGAAGTAGACCTATATTTGCTAATACTTTATGTCTTTGTTTTAAGTTGTTTTTTCTGTAGTCTATTACCAGATTACTTCCCTAAGCAAAAACAGCCGTTTCCGCCATTGAATATTTGAATTGCTCCATTGTTTCCAAAGTTATGCCATACTGAACAAGAGAGAAGAAAGACCTATGGAAGTTTGATGCAAAAATTGATCAATCTATTCAACAATGGGGAACAAATAAATCACTTGTTTTTCAAGTTCCTCATCGCATACAATTTCAAAAAAACACTATGGTTTTTTTTTTTCAATAGGCCTATCATTCATACAACTATAATAAACCAAATTTTATCCCTTCTTGAAATAACTATATTTGAAATTGGAAGACGTCGTAATTCACCATACACATTGTTAACCAACCACAATGTTAACCATACACATTGTTAACCAAACACAATGTTAACCATACATATTGTTAACCAAACACAATGTTAACCATACACATTATTCACCAAACACTATGTTAACCATACACATTGTTAACCAAACACAATGTTGACCATACACATTGTTAACCAAACACAATATTGACCATACACATTGTTAAGCAAACACAATGTTCACCATACACATTGTTAACCAAACACAATGTCAACCATACACATTGTTAACCAAACACAATGTTGACCATACACATTGTTAACCAAACACAATGTTAACCATACACATTGTTAACCAAACACAATGTTGACCATACACATTGTTAACCAAACACAATGTTGACCATACACATTGTTAACCAAACACAATGTTAACCATACACATTGTTCACCAAACACAATGTTGACCATACACATTGTTAACCAAGCACAATATTCACCATACACATTGTTAACCAAACACAATGTTGACCATACACATTGTTAACCAAACACAATGTTAACCATACACATTGTTCACCAAACACAATTTTAACCATACACATTGTTAACCACACACAATGTTGACCATACACATTGTTGACCAACACAATGTTGACCATACACATTGTTAACCAAACACAATGTTAACCATACACATTGTTAACCAAACACAATGTAAAATTATCTTCAATAATCAATATAATATTGCACAACCTAAAATATAAGTTTGAAAAATTGAAAAAGGAGAAACCACAAACCATACATGAACATTCACCTTCACATATTACTCGTTTGCCATCACTCAATTCAACACGTTTAGTTAAACTTTAAGATAAGCTTGGCGATTGCAGCTCGCATTGCAGTTGATAATCTGACTGCCAGATTGCATAAAATGGACATCATATTTTAGTATAAGGTTAAATTTACTGTTCTGAATGTGTTTCCATGTGTAAGTAACTGAGATTTAAATTTTCAGAAGTACTAATTTAGCCTGGGCGTGTTTATTGTAACCCCGGATGTGTTTTCGTCTTCCGGGCGTGCTCGGGCGTATTTGTGCGTGTATTAGTAGGACCGGTCTATAGACATAACATAATACAGTGATATTTTCAAGAGATTAATATAGAATAAAGAGGACCTAAATATTTCTTAGAGATAGAACGGAGAAAAAATCAACGAAACCTTTTTACATTAACAACAATTCAGATTCTTGTGGCCAAATGTTTTGTGTATCTTTAATAAGGCACAGTGAAAAGGGAATATAAAACCCTTAAATCTTCTGTTTGTGATGACGTAGCTTAAATTTATTTTGAAAATAAATGGATTATAGAACAATACAACATATAGCTGAGAAACTACTTCAGAAGAAAAGCATGGTATTTTACTGTTTTCATTTTGTAAATTTCACAACGCACCTTCAGTAAACCGAGAATAATTAAGCTGCATCTAAAGTGGTGTTCTTTGGAATTAGGTTGCTTTGCATTTCTGTGACTTCGGTTAGTATTGGAATAAGCTAGCTGAGAATACATATGCGAAAATATACTAAAAATTTCAAATATTATACGCAAAAGCGTATTATCTTGAAAGAATGAGTTTGCATGCAAGTATATTGTAACATCACTCGTTATGAAAACCATTTGAATTCATTTTGTGAAGTCCGTTTCCGTACGGCATAAGATTTTCTCGAAATTTTAGCATCACCTTGAGAAGAAAGGAAAGTGAAGATAACACATTTGAACAAGAATATAATTGTCATAGGTGATACATTTGAACAGGGTTGTAATGGTCAAAGATAACACCTTTGAACAGGATTGTAATTGTCAAAGATAATCTCTTTAAACAATGTCGTAATTGTCAAAGTTAACACCTTTGAACAGGGTCGTAATTGTCAAAGATAAGGCTTTGAACAGGATCGTAATTGTCAAAGAAAACATCCTGAACAAAGTAGTAATTGTCAAAGATAACACATTTAAACAAAGGACGTAATTGTCAAAGATAAGATCATTAAACGGGGGTCGTAATTGACGAAGATAACACCTTCGTAATTGCCAAAGAAAACACATTTAAACAGGGTCGTAATTGGCAACGTAATTGTCAAAAGTAACACCTTTGAACACGGTCTCAATTGTCAAAGATAACATCTTTGAACAAGGTCGTAATTGTCAAAGGTAAAAACTTTGAACAAGTTCGTTATTGTCAAAAATAGCACTTTTGAACAGGGTCGTAGTTGTTAATGATAACACATTTGAACAGGGTCGTAATTGTTAAAAGTAACTCCGTTGAAACAGGTCGTAATTGCCAAAGACAACATCTGTGAAGAGGGTTGTACTTTTAGAGGTAACACGTTCGAACAAAGTCGCACTTGTCAAAGATAACACCTTTGAACATGTCGTAACTGTCAAAGATAATACCTGTGAACAGGGTCATTAGACACCTTTAAACAGGGTCATAATTATCAAAGATAAATCCGTTGAACTGGATCGTAATTGTTAAAGACAACATCTGTGAACTGGATCGTAATTGTCATTTACAAATCGCATCTTAATTGTTTTCTTTGCTGTATAGGCAAAGTAGATAAGAAGGAAGAGGCTGAATATCTAGAGGAATCAACTGAACCTTCTACCGAATATGCACGCACTAAATCGAAGTATTTCAATGAATACAATGTTCAAGCTACAACATTACATTTTATTCTGAGACCCCCACCTAGACGTGAGAGTGCCTATTATTTTAACCATAAATTACGCCCTCTATTTTTCAAACATTACAGGCCAAGCTCCAAGTCTGGTAATGAGCATAACTACTTTAGTCCTGAAGTGCTACCAGATTTAGGGTGGTATTAAAACAATAAGCTATGAATTAATCAGTTTGTATATTTGTCAAATTGGATTTTCAATTTTAAAATGATGTTCAATCGAAGTTTTGATGGTTTTATATAAACAATTTTATTGTTTTTATTTCTTTTAATTTAAGCTCTTTATCTTCAAAATATATTCACGAGGGTCTTCCCTTTGGTCAATTAATGAATTCGACCTATAAACACCAGAGAAAAAAAGGTTGTAAGAAAAATGTTTCAATCAATTCCATAGGATTGCTTTTATTTTCATGGTAAGTAATCATATTTTTGACTGTCGATTTTTTTATCACGAACCGCTTATAATCACATCTTATTTTTCTCAAGAAAAGTGATAACCTAAAATTTGACGCATGCAAACCAATGTATGAATTTCCATCAACGGATGCATGTGGTTAAGAACATTATTTTACGAAGAGAATATTCTACAAATAGGGTAAACAGTGGTAAAAAGGCCCATGGGGAAAAAGGCCAACCACTTTTGTTTTCACTCCTAGTAAAATATAGTAAGATGTATTGTTACATGAAATATATTTTTTATTAAGTACACTGTACATAAAACAAAAGATGGAAAGAATGACAATATATAGTGTGGTTTTAGGATAGGTAGCTGTTTTTGAATACAATCTGAAAAATAAAGTGAAGAAACTGGCCTTTGAAACTTTAGCCTATATCTCTCAAAACGTCAATTTAAAATGTGATCTTGCAAGTTTTTATTATAATTAAGTTCATACATTTTAAAGATGCTTAATAACATCATGATTAATCATTAAAATGATTAGATCAATTTTAAACTTTATTTGTTTATTATTTAGTCATATTTGGGTGGAATGAAAGCGCCTCGGGGAAAAAAGGCCCAGTAATAGATTCTACCACATAATGTTAAATTTGGCTCATAAACAAGCTGAAGTATATATGTTGGACCTGGTGCTAAATTAAATAAGTACCCCTTCTGTATGTTAGTCATGAGTGGAAGTAGAGTAATTAACTAAAACCATTAACATACAGTATACTTTTAACCTCACTATTATTTGAAACGACAAACTATCAGTTTTTGGATCAGTTTCCACCAGTGTGTATACTGTGCAACCTTCCACATGCACATTCTTTACAACAATCTTGCACATGAACAGTAAATGAATAGCTTCAATTGCAGTACACTATTTAAAGGGCACAGAAGTCACTGTAGATCTCATCACAACAACCAAAGCCCATGACATTCACTTAGTATGTATGCCACCGCATTACTCAAATGTATTCCGACCCCATAATGTCAGCATCTTTGGACCAGCCAAGAAAGTGTTGAATAAATAGCCTTTGAATAGCTACAGGCAACAAACAAGTTCAAGACTTAAAAAGAATTGAAAAGGCAACCTTTGCAATCCTGTTTAGAATATTGTACATGAAAGCCTTCAAAATAGAGCACAATATTTTGAAGGCATTATCATATGCCTGTATTGAGTTTCAAAACATGGATCATATACATAGCTACCTAGCTCGAGATTCATCTAGCTTTATTATAATGGTATTAATACAAATGATAATCTTTCAGTGTCATGTTTTAATGCAGACAACCACTGGCACATTGTGTATATTGTTAGCCCCTACACTTTTGAAGAAAAAAGGTTATCAGCTAATATTATAAATTGTTCATGTGATAAAACATGTTCAAGTGCTGTATATTAGAAGTTAATGTTTATTAAAACTCAAATGTTTCAAAAAGACATATTTGAGTTAAAGTTCTATTATACAGTTATACATTCATGCATAGTAAGTTTATGTTTATTAGAAGTTAAATAAATGTTAAACGAGTTATTGGATGGCAGAATTTTGGTAAACAACTAGCAAGAACACATTTACAGTAATATTTCACAGAACATACAGAACAAATATAATGTTTTACCTTTCATCCAGCAAAAGGTTTCCTTACAAACATTTATTACATTGTATATGTTTAGTTACATTTGTGGTTCATTTTGTTTATTAAATGTTGTAGTTTGCAAGATATGATATTGCATTAAGTATTTAAACTATAACAAATATCGTTATACCATTTAGCCAACTTGTGGTGTAACCATCTTTAAAAAAAATAATTGGGCGGGGTTTTACCCCGAGACCAGGGGAAAAGGCCCCCTACTTTTTTTCAGTGGGAAAATAGGCCCCCAAATCATAATGATGGTACCAAATTTGTATATGGTCATAATAGAGAAGGTAGATAATGCTAAAAACCACACATTGATTTCCTTCTATAATACAACTGTTATGAGATATTTCACATTAACTCAAAAAGTGGACCTCTTTACCCCAGTTCACCTTACTTCAAGATTCTTAAAAAGAGTAAAACATTTTCCATTTACCCAAATAATCTCTCAATGCAATGATGGCTACGTGTGAAATCACACCATTACATTTTCTTAAGTCGTTTTATTCTATTAAAATTATCAACAGAATACAATTAGAAAAAGGATAAAAGACTGTTAGATGATATTTTATTCAAATACTTTCTCCAACAATTTAGTAAGAGGCAATTGGTTATGAAAACACCTAGAACGTTATCATGGTGATATTCTATGACATCACACGATTGATTTAATCTTACTGCACCAGTCATGTTTTGATTCACTTGGCTTGCTTTTGTAATTGTCATCTATAGTATGGAATGCACCTATTTGAAAACAAAAATCTTTATGTCATTATCTTAAAACTTTTACCGGAGATAAATGATTACAAAAATATGGGAAAATGGGCTATTAATAGCCATAAAGAGCAATCGGTATTAACCACAACTCGATATCTACAGTAATCTGCTAGTTTATCCTCGTATGCCTCAAGATTTTTTCGAAATTGTCGATCAAAGTAAATTTATCATAAACGTGAAGATCAGATTTCATGTCTTGATGGTGTTCTAAATAAACGAGGTACTTGTGTCAGTATATACCACTTGAACTTCAGAAAGGTAAATTTTGACAGGATGACAGGTTTTAATGCGAAATTAAAATTTCAAACTTAAAACACAATATAGGAAAGAAAACAAGTTTTCATTATGTAAATTTCACGGCGCAGTGTCAGTAAACCGAGATAAATTAAATTGCATAAACTGCATCTAGATATATTATTTGTTAAAATTAGTAGAGTGTGCTTTTCATTGGCTCCGGCTAGTTTTCCAAAGGTTAAAAGTCAGTGCTATGTGAAATAAAATGATTACAAAGGTGAAGATGAGAGCTCACATTTTGATGGTGTTTAGAATATAAGAAGTACTCCAAGTAAAGCATTCTGTGACAGGTTCGATTCCAAAGTATGAGTGTATAATTTCTGTTGGGTCTATGAGCTATTTCTAATACACACTGAAGACACAAGATTGACATAAAAACTTCAGTTTACCAATTGCATCTACAATAATGATATTGATAGTAGTTACAACGAACTCTGCATTTTAACGGTATCGAAAGCCTTAGTTAAATACATCCATTAAAATAGTTTAGAAAGCCTTTGTGTAAATGTTTGGTTAAATATATGAACTTTGATTTACATCAAATGCTTCACTGATGTAGGTTTATTTTATATATTCGCAAGATAACGTTCTTGCCTTTCTTCATCTTAGTAAATCTTAGGTTGTTATTACTTTTCAATTTGTTATGTTGATCAGTCGGTGCCATTATCAGACATCACAAAGGGGTACCCCAGTCTTTCTATTGCAATTAAGCATTTAAGCAGTTATTGTCACTTTCTACCAATCTTCATCCTTCATATTAGGTTTTGATTGTTACGATAAGCAGACATTGAATGACAAAACCTACTAAGGACCATTGCTTATAATCATTAATCATGCTCGTGAGTTGTTGATGGGTCTAAACCTGGCAGAGGTAATTAGCTTGCGTTAATATCTATAAACTAGAAAGATGTCAGCTCGGGTACGATCAGTACTGCACAAGTTTGGAAGATTCTACTAACTATTTAGAAAACCATACTAAGTTACGAGAGTCATTGAAAGTAAGGAAAAAATCGAGCCAGAATAATAATTCACCATGCCCAACCACACCAGACAACACTGTTAGTTGTGCCTGTAGTTTATCAGTCCTACAGAAACTGTAATTTTAAGAATCACTGTGTATTTCTTGCGTTTATGATTCTAGAGCTAAGGATTATCTACGAGCTTACACCAGCTTGTGTACTCAAATTAAAACTAAAAGCCAATAAATATGACTTAATACAGTAATTATAGGGTAATATCAAAATCCGCATATAAACTGCTTGGGTTGTGCAGATCAAAAGAGCGATTTTGCCAAACGAATCTAAAAAGTTAATCTCTACATTTCATGAAATCTTGGAACCATGGCATTTTGTAGATTTTTGTTATATATTTCAAAACATTCACATTTATTTCATTTCCAATGCGTGTAAAATCATTTTCGATTATTTAGAGTTTCATAACTTATGTTTTTAAATTTGTATGGAGTATTTGCATTGTCATAACCCTTGCATTAAATCCCAGTAATGCACGACCTTGATTATTTAGTTTATTCCATTTTTAGAACAGGTAAACGTTCTAATAAAGAGAAAAATATATGTAAACTGTTCTCGATTTTCATTTTTTTTAGCTGTTTTTCATGCATTTTAAAAATCTAACACGGAAATATTATAAAACGATTAATGTTTTGGCATCGTGTTTACATACGCGTTTAATACACTGTTCACAGGTCTTTGCACTCGCGAGCGAATGACGTTCCTAAAGTCGGGTTATTCCACTTGTACCTTTGCCTAGTGCAGTAAAAGCGTATATAAACACTCCTCCTCCACATCAATGTTTTAATTAAATTGGAATGTTACTTTAATTGGAATCTTTTAATCTTCCACCAATGTTTTCTGAATGGGAGCAGTTGACTATGGCAATGAGGTTTTGAATATCCTTGATATCCTCGATCAAAATTTAAGCGAAACCAATCTGATGATTTTCAGTGACTAAATTTTAGGCCAAACATTCAACAAATTACATTGATTTTGTTGAGCTACTCTCTTTTGCATACTTCGCAACGTTTCCATGCATTAAGCATTATTCAAATCTTGATTGGTCCTAAACTACGAGTATTTTTGACGTAAAATAAAGACTACTCTATTCAGATTTAAAAACTATATTATGTTGCATATGTTGACGCATATTCACCTGTCCATATATATTTATAGGTTTGTTTTTGTTCAAACCATGCTACGCAACAATGAGCTAAAGAAACAGATAAAACAATATTTGATTTGTACATAGTACAGTCCAGGAGCAGCCCGAAAAAGTGGGTACTTTGAAATACCGCAAAAATTGGGTACTTTTATGTATTACGTCATCGCATGAGCCTACACATTTGACTTTCCAACACTAAACATATAGAGTTACTTATTTTCAAGTCCGGATTGTCCAAAATTTCACTGGATATGCTGAAATTTCGAAGACGGATAGTAAATTGATATTCAAAACTTTTGCCGCTGCTTTTCAAAATTCATCGTAGCCTTTTTAAGAAAATGAACAAATCAGACTGCCCATAATCTGTTTTATTGATTTTCTCAAAAAGGCGACCGTAAAAAAAAAAAAAAAAAACCAGCGACCAAAAGTTTTGAATAGTATCAACAAGGGAAATTTGCGAGAAACAAATTGATGCAAAAATCCTCCTGTTGAGGAGTTATTTCAAAGCTTGCATCAGTGTGTTAACGATTAAGGGACCTCAGAGTGTACAGTGTGAAGTCGTACTGTCATATAGTTAATCCAAGAAAATTCCAATGTATTTCTTCGAAAATTGATAGCCTCTGTCAAAATTATTGGAACCTTTTTGTTCAATCATTGAGATGAGCTAGAACATGCATGTTACAAGAACGTGATTTGCCCATCAGGTCAGGAATATTACACTCTAATTAAAAGAAAAACATTTGTTTTTGTTTTATAAAATACATCAACATTGTGTGAGATCTGCCTCTATGACATCACAATGCACACTGGGAGGTCAGACTGGTGCAATTTGTAACATGTAATAACTCATATCAACATATTTCTTTACCAATTTTTTTCTGTAATAGACTCTTCTATCATATACATGGAAATGAAAATTCGCAGGAATATTTCTTTAATTAAGAGAATTTACCCGATATCTTATTTATCTGTAGAATCTACGTTAACTGCTCAATTATTTCAACCCCAATATCATCTTCTATTACATGGGTAGAAAAATCAAAAATACCCTTAAGATGCAAGTTATTTGACCTGAACCATACAATAGCCTTATCAATCCCGATTATCATTTGTGATATCAGAAAGGTCATATCCACTATATGAAAGACTATTATCAGCATAGATATTGAAAACAAACTAAGGACTTACAAAGAGAGATGATAAAAGTAATAACAATGATGTTAGTATTTAACCATGTGGGACATTTGATTTCAAGCTTCGAATACAAACATATTGTTCCCGTCAGTAATAATATTATCAAACAAAAAGCAGTTTATGGTAAGACTGAAGCTACATAATTATTATTTTTGACTTGTCCCCGTTTATACCAATTTAATTCCTCATTTATGTTAGGATTTTTTAATTTAATGTTGTCATTATAATGATGAGTAAAATAAACGATATCCATCCAGTCACCATAAGCAACCTTTCTTCGTTATAAGAATGCAATAGTTTCTATCTTATTCAAAATATCTTTATTTTCAGATAGCTTAACGGATGTATTTTATGGTTGATATGTTAATCTCACGTCAGAAGTTCAATGCTTATAGATAAAATCAGCGAGAAACCTCACATCATTTGCGAGTTTTATTGATATTCAAATAATTAGGGTTTCTTATATTCTAACTATTTTGTTGATGAAAATAGATAGGGCACTCGCTTTTCTTTTGAATGAAGAGTCAGAAAAGAGAATAACCTCCTTATCCACAAGGTCAAATTCGCCTATGTAGGTTTTCCTCTTTCGTTAATTTTTTGCAACAATATTGCAACTGGGTGTCCTTGAAAATATGCAAATGAGCAGAAGTTAAAAAAATGCTCGTTTTTCTATAATTGTAAAGAGATTGATAATTGCTTTTAAAATGATTAGTCACACAAGTCAAGATTAAATTCGATGGTTGTTTTCTATGAAGATTGAAAAGTACCACTAACTTAAGAAACTTCAATATGAAGTGCATCAAAATGGACAATCATAGTTCTTATCAATAACATTTTCTTGATCATCATTTTGTTTTTATCGTGATAATCGCATCCTCTCATTCCCTGTTCATATCAGCATTACTATTACGATCATTAGATAGCCATGGTAACCAGTTATATCTTCTTACAGCCCTAATCTTGATGATGAAATTATTGCTCACGCAATCGATGTAACGTCGTATTATAGCCAAGTTACATTACCGTATACGCTCACTATTTCTATTATATATTCGCTGTCAGCATACACAGAATGTATCATCATTATCAAATTTATCGAAACAATTAACTTCGTTGTCACCATGTTTATTATCATCATCACTAATGACTACATAGCTGTATAGTAGTAAAGTATTATTTCAAAAAATGAAGTATCACTGTAGCCAATGTATTGTTAATAATATCACAATCAAATTCTTCAGCATCATGAATGACCGCCATCTTCGTCATTACTAGCAGTTACATTATCATATTAACACTATTACTGATAAATCAAGAGCGGAATTTTTCTAACTGTTCAGTTGAAATTTTTGGATTAGGGATGAAACATTTTTATTGGCTTATGTACTTTAAATTTCGATTTTTTTCATAAGTTTTTACGTAGTCTGAAAATGCAAATGATTTTGCACGCAGATACGTTTACCTCGCAAGGAGTTATATTTTCATCAAAATGTGGATGACAATAGCAACAGCCGCGTACTTTGTTTAACGGACTCCTAACTCCATGTTTACTTATCTTGCACATCGGAATTACAAACTTTGTTTCACTCTATTAGGGCGAAAAAATTACCATTATATCACGATTTATTTACTATTTGTCCTTCTGGCTCCTGACAGTGTCGAAAATAATTGTCCATGTTTATTTCATAATTTCGTAGTGCGCCCAATAATATATCAAAACTAAGCATCCTGTAAACAAAAACAGATAATAAAACAAGGTGGAATAACCAGCTAACAAAACAAGATAAACCAGCCAGATAACATAACAAGATGAAACATCCAGATAACATAACAAAATGAAACAACCAAGGTGAATTGAGGTGAAACAACCATATAAAACAAGAAGGTGAAACAATAAGATAACTTAGCAAGATGAAACAACCAGATATCATACCAAAAACAACGAGAGAGCGATTGACCAATAATAAACAAAAACCTACTGCATATAGTAAAACCAAAAGATGTCTAAATACCAACCAGATGACAAACAATGCAACCAGTTTACATACTAAAATGAACGTTTAATTGAAAAACTAATCAAGGCTATTTCTGAGAAACAATGCCCTGATAGTATTATATCATATAATGCTAAGTTCATTGCAATGTATTTTAAACTTTCAAGCATCAATTACACTATAAGTGGCTTTTTTGAAGAGCTCACAATCTGTATTAAATTGTGTGCTTCCCAAACGCTTGCAAACACTTTCAAATCAATCATCAACTATAAAGCAGAATAATGTAAATTTACTCCAGTGTGAATGATTTGAGCTTCATATACAAGTTTAACACCTGGTGATAAATTTAATATATTGTACACAATTTTCAATTAGTTCATCAGTTAGAAATATATTCCGTCTTTCTAAGGTTGGTAATAGAACAAAGCATTATTCATATGATTGTTTGAAACTAATAAAAGTGAAAATATGAGCACAAATTAATCAACAAGACACATTTTTTGCCTGGGTTCAGTATTTGAACTTTCATGACCTAGCGTGGATTATCAAATGCAAATTTAAGATGCGTACATGGACAGCCTCTCTGTGCCCTTAAGTGGATTTTTCTTTGTCTTTCAACCTATGACTGTCTGACGTAACATTCTTTGAGACTGGTTTTGGATCTTAACCATATTTTTGCAAAATACAACTATTAGATACATATTCACTCTATTAATTAGGATTTACAGAATACCTTCATAAGTGTGTTACCTGTTGTTTCATAATTTCATTCAGAAGAATCCTCAAATTATCTTAAACCGTCATTCGGAAATTAAAGGTATCAATTTTAAGTTTCGCAACTTACAATAGATCCAGAACTGGACCTTTAAACACCCACTCAAAGAGTACATTACCAGCGTACCTTAAATGTTCAGCATCCTCCTAATTTAAAAGCATGGTGTAGGATATTGCTTTGTTGCAACCGAACATTCCATTGCATCAGAGAAGCGGAGTGTATATTGCGCCCATCGTGCCATATGTCCCGAAATCGACGTATGTTAGTTTCAACCTACTTATGCTCGATGTCAAGTAATGTAATTGGTTTAAACCGTCATATCTTTTTGAAATTGTTCATTAAATCAAACGTATGTTCGATTTCTTTTGATATGACGATTTGTGCATTGCATTGGCTAAGATGGAACATATCTCCCTAAACCGTCATATGGACCAGAAATCAAATATATGCTTGATTAGACCGACCATATGTACGATTTCTTTTGATATGACGATTTCGTGCATTTGCATTGACTAAGATGGAACGTATCTCTCCTAAACCGTCATATGGACCAGAAATCAAATATATGTTTGATTAGACCGACCATATGTTTGACTTAATTTAATTAGACGATTTCGAGCATTTGCATTGGCTAAGATGGAACATATCTCCCTAAACCGTCACATGGACCAGAAATCAAATATATGCTTGACCATATCTTCGATAGCTTTTGATATGACGATTTCGTGTATTTTCATTGACTGAGGTTGAACATATCTCCCCTAAACCTTCATATATACCAGAAGTCAAACATATATTTCTACATACATTTTCGACATAGTCATTTAAAGAAAAATCGAACATATTTGTGTTTGAATCAAACACATGTTTGACTTCTGGTACATATGACGGTTTAGGAGAGATATGTTCAATCTCATTCAATGAAATTGCATGAAATCGTCATATCAAAGAAAATCGAACATGTGTTTAATTTCATGAACATATGTTTATTTTCAGAGAAATATGGCAGTTTTAGCCAATGAAATTACTCGAAATTGAACATATGTCGGCTAAAATCGACATATGTCGATTAAAGGACTTATGAAACGCTGAGTGCACCATAGGATTGGGACGTTGAGCCAGTGAGAGCAGAGCAAGACGGTTGGAGAGTCATACACCATTACTAATAAAATAAACAAGACTTTCAAAATAGACATCATGCAACGCCCATGACGCAGATTTTGTTCGTTTTTCCGGGTATTTTTTCTCGATGAATAATACGTTTTTCTGAGGTGTAATTTTAAAGTTTAACTGGCCATGGAATATGATTTAACTTTAAAGAGTAACGAAAATCAATGTTGTCTGCAAGTGTGTTAGAAACTCTCAGTGTAGTTCCTACGTTACACCTATTCTTGGATAATAATAAACTGAAATTCAAACTTAACACATGTTGTTATAAGACAAAACATACCAAATGTTTTGCCATTTTGATGTTGTTCTTGCTTGTTACTTTACACATAAAAGAACACCTCTGATATAATCATAATAACGTTTGTATAGATTATAAGAAGTATATATTATGTGCACATTTGCTAACAAGGTTAGCGTGATATTATCGATATCCCTTGTCAGCATGCTTGCTTTATAATTCAATAACCCTTCGAGCAATGTTTCAAGCCTAAAATTAATTCACAATGTAGTCGTGAGAACATTCCAGTTCATAATTTCATCAACAACAACCATAATTGTCTATTTCAAAGAATCCATGAAAAATTGTCATCAAACGCAAATGCGGCACAAACAAATAATTGCTTGATAATTATTCAAAGGACTGGCTATGTGAGACGTGATATTCAATTAGGTGACTTATTTTTCCCATTGACCTAATTGGACTTCTGTATGAACCATTGGGTTCATGAACGATCCACTGGACTCATCAATGTCCAAGTGGCAGTCCGAAAGATGCCTTCGATCGAGAGTTTCGTATTGAAAAATAGCAGGCTTGCAAGACCTTGCTAATTTTTACGATTTTACGATTTTTACACAAAGATTTAATATTATTCAGTTCGGTTCGTAACGCCAATCGGGGGACTCAATAAGTCCCCCGATCGAGAGATTCAAGCATGCGCACTGAGCTTACAGTGATATATGGAACCACCATTTTATTTTGAAACTTCAGTCGTAGACGCTTATCAGTCGTTTCATTGAAGGTTTGTAACAAAGTTTGCTTTATTCATATTAAATTTCGCGAAAGTAAATCACCTTCGCAACTATCACGCAGTTATTGCTAAATAATTTTCACAAATCTCCAAGTTATTTCTCATAATTTCAGAAAACTTTGTTAAAGCGCAACTGCCTAATGGTAACACTTAATAAGATTTCATCACTTTTTTCCGAATTTCTCAAATACCGCACGGTGAATTTTAAACGCGCGCGGTGAAAAGATCATTCATATGCCATAATTTCAAATTGTGTGAAAAAATGTGAACTCTTTGCAGTAGTTGAGTTACCCGCCCTTGAAATGTGTCTGATTCTTATGTTATTCCAATACAAAGTTTGAATGTTGATAGATGCATTGTGGGATACTTCTGTAAAGGATCCTCAATTGGGAGAACAAAACTGTTCTCCCAATCGTGGGTACGAACCGGACTCTTTTTTAACGAGTCAAAAGTTAACAGAACGCAATTGATTCAAATCGAACGAAAAACATTTCTTGGGTAAACGTTTCTTTTTGTTCACGAATTATAGATTTGTCACATTATATTATAAATTGTTATATTAATAAATAAGCATTGAATTGTTAACACCAGGTGATTTTGACTAATGATTTATCACATAGTAAATTATATGTGTGTGAAAGAGCTTTAAAAGCGTCCTGATATTTAGTTAAAGGCTTATTTACAGTTCTGATAGTTCCTAATTTCTGGAAAATTTACGATAAATTAAACATGAAGGCATTCTTTATGTAGATTCTTATGTTAGTGCAATAATTTGTTCACCTTCAAAGGCCAAGAAACTGATGACTTTTAGTAAATCATTCCCATCTAATTATTGATTTGGCGTGTAAAGAATTTCGGTAAGTCAAGTGTGCTCATTTCTCTGACTACTGTGTAATTACTGTCTGGCTACTGTCTGGCTGCTGTCTGGCCACTGTCTGGCCACTGTCTGTGTATGGATATACAAAATTATACGTGGATTGATTATTCTCACAACATTACACGCGAAAATATTTTGTTCGACAATTAGGCGTAAACAGTTGTAAAGATATCAATTTCTAAATGATTTATTTTGAATTCTTGGTGGAAATGTTTCTGTTTCATAATTGTTAAATAATCTGGTAAAAACAGGCCCTCAATTTTTTAAAGATACATTACTTTTGAAAGTTTTGAGGATTTAAAATACACAAATTATCAAATCCGTATTTTACTCAGAGTTTTGAATAAAGCTTCATGAATTTGCAAACTATCAGATTGGAATTGTTACGTTAACTTTCAATAAAATAATCTGTTGCAGTGGCTTTGCTACATGAAGTTTCATAAGCAGGAAAAACATCACATTGCATTGCTAACCTGAAAGGTTTCATGAACAGGAAAACTATCGCAGTGTAGTTGTTGCATGAATTATAAACAAGAATACTACCGCAGTTCATTTGATACCCCAAGTTTTACAAACAAGAAAACTAGCGCAGTGTTTGAATACCAAAAGTTTCATTAACGGAAAGCTATCACATTGCACCGGTTTACTAAACATGATTAATATCGCATTGCATTGGATACCTGAAGTTTCATACACCGGAAAACTATCGCATTGCAATGGTTTCCTGAAGAGGATTAATATCGCAGGGCATTGGATACCTGACGTTTCATGAACCAGAACATTATCGCATTGCAATGGTTTCTTGAACAGGAAAAATATCGCAGTGTCTTGTATACCTGAAGCTTCATGAACCGGAAAGCTATTGCATTGCATTGGTTATCTGAACAGACTTAATATCATATAGCATTGGATACCTGAAGTTTCATTAAGATGAAAAATATCGCATTGCACTGGTTACCTAAACATGAATAATATCGCAGGGTATTGGATGCCTTAACAGGAAAAATATTGCAATACTTTGGTTACCTGAAGTTTTATGAACCGGAAAACTATCGCATTTGCATTGGTTTGCTGAACAGGATTAATATCGCAGTGCATTGGACCCCTGAAGTTTCATGAGCCGGACAACTATCGCATTACATTGGTTACCTGAACAGGATTAATATTGCAGTGCATTGGATACCTGATGTTTCATGAACAGGAAAACTATCGCATTGCATTGGTTTCTCGAAGTTGTATAAACGTGACAACTATTGCAATGCATTGGTTTCCTGCAGTTTCATCATAAACATGACAACTATCGTAGTTCCATGGGTACCTTAAATGTTTTTACAAGTTCAACAAACGCAACAATTACCACATGAGAAATACTTAGCTCATAAAAACTTAAGTGCTACGGCTGTGCATCATTTGTTGCTGTACGAGATCCAAACAATTTCTCCGCCCATATGCCCACCCATAAGATATGAGCTCTGCTGAATGCTAAATTTTGCATTGATTTTTCATAACTTTTTTGTCCCCGTTACTTTTAGACACAGTTAATACCCCGAGGACTTCTTGGACAACTCCCTCAAAGCATTTTACAAAGCAAGGTACTGTACATTTAAAAAAAACATGTAGAGCAAAAGATCTAAATGACAACTCCCTGCTCATAGCAATATTAACACAAATAATAGAAAGTCGAAAAACATTTTCGATTTACATTAAGAAAAATGCAAAGTTGATTTGTGCACCAGTACGATACTCTTATTCTTCCCGACGATGTGTCACTTCCTGACAAGATGTAGTGTAGAATAAGCACTATAAGCAAGCTTGGAACATATAAAGAAATAATTGAATTGAACTAATGACATATATGCACTGTTTTTTCAGGAAACGAATTAGCTGTTTCTGAGACAATTTGAAATATACAGTTCAATAAAATTACACATCTTCTGGGAGAAATCGTTAACTGCTTTGGCAAACAGATATCTGGGCAAAGTGTATGTGCACTTTATCTCCAATTTCCAGTTTCATGAAGCTTACAAATATGGAAATCAATCCTTTGGACGTCAAAAACATGCAATCAATGGAAATGTGTTATTTCCTAAAATATACTCTTCTTTTATTATTTATATATTTATGTTTTATGCATCAGCTGAACAAATTCAAATTCACATTTAAAGCACAATTAAGCTGTTTGTATTATATCATTTGTTACGGTGCATTTCGTTTTATCTTAAGGCGGGAAAGAAATAGAGCAAGAGAAATATAAGGCAGGCAAACATATTAGACAAATGTTTTAATGGATTTTTGACAAACACTTGGTACTCATGTTTGTAAAGTATTATCTAAAAGGAGTTAAACAACAAGGTTGTTACTTATTTGATTTTTCTATATAGAAAGACTACAATTTGTGATACATTTGGATCTATATAACACGTGTGTAATCTCAAATTGTCCGTTACTCATATTGTAATAAAGCAAAGTATGTTTATGTACTTGGGCAAATAGCACATTTATTGTGATTATCAAGTATGAAATTCTCAGTGACATGAGGGTGGGGAAATTTATTTTCTAAAACTGACCATGTCGGCAAACGTTAATCTAACCACAAATGTTAGCGACTTTGTCTATTTTTTGCAACTACTAACAATTATATGGGTACGAAGACGTCGGCCATGATTAACAATTCTACTAGAAAGAGATGTTAAAATTTGGCCAAAATTATAAACACCAAACTTGAAATGGCAGTATTTTTTGTGTTCATGTGCCAATCTTAAGCTTAAACATTTGATATGTGATGTTTCGGTCATGTGTGTTGATTATTTTGGCTCTTACGAAAACATAAACAAAGACGTAACCATTTTAAAGAGAAATTTGGTGAGCAAAGATTAAATAGAAATCCAAGCAGACAAGAAGAGAGTTTTCAGGTGAGGCATATCAGGGTTTAATCATTTTGTTAGGAAATGTTTTGTGAGGGTTAATCAACTGTTTAATCTTTATTCGCTTTTGACTGAATTCATTTTTATTAAACTTTTTATTCATGTTTGTAAAACCGTAATGGTTTATTCAATGATGGATCTACTTCGGTAAATTGAAACAACTAACCAAAATAGAGTTGAAAGTTCGAATGGAACTGCATTTTCACATGGATATGATGGTGGCTGTATTAAATACAAATGTTTGATAAGTTATTTCAGCCAAGTAAAACGAAGAATTAAAGTGAAGTTGATCTTCCAGAAGAAGCTGCTTACTTTCATAGAATAAAAATTGATCACTTGATATAAGTTACTTAATTGTGAAACCGCTTAATTCCGATTCAATCTTCTCTAGAAAGGCTTATTTTATATATGATAAACATTAATTGCATAAAAATGGAAATGAAATTTGTTCACTGTTATTGCATTCATTGCAAGCCTTAATGAATAATTTTGTGATTTTAAATTGTGGTTGTTGTTCAATATAGTATTTATATTTCCATGACATCCATACGAGCATAAAAATCAATTAGAAATTAAAGCCGAAAGAAGAGAGTTTCCAGGTGCGACATGAAACCGACATATCCAGGATTAATCATTCAGTAAAAAAGTTGTCAGTGAGGGTCAACAACTGTTAAATGTTGATTCACAGTTTACTTTTGTTTATAAAATCCTAATAGTTTATTCAATAATGGATCTAATATAACCAAGTAAAAGAAAGAATCAAAATTTAGTTTATAATTAAGAAAGAACTACTTTTTTACAGAATTATGATGTGGTTGTATGAAATGATGTTTTATAATGGCATGTAAGTTGCTTCACTAAGCATGCTAAGAAAATGTTAAATGTCGTGACTTTCCATTTTCAGAGAGGATTTTTTTTAATTTATAGTAAACGTTTATACGTCCTCAAAGGACTTAATTTCGAGAGATTGTATCTCTTCCTCATTGTTGAACTTTCTTCACAGCACTGATTGCCTGCAGTACCTTATACACTTTATGCACAAATGACCCATACCAACAATAAGTTTCATACACACCATTCCCATAACACATTGCGTTACACTTTGGAGTGATTTTGTTTTCTCCGACAATGTGGTACATTTTACAGTAAAGCGACGACGAGTGAACACACAATTACAATGACGGGGTCGTCGCCTGCGTATTCGCTTATGATAGTAACAATGCTATCACGAAACGCTTAATACGACCCGGACGAGAACACAGGTACGACGTATGGACAGACATAACATCGACAAGCAAGTCAATGTCCACTGCCTTTGATAACCAGTTATGGCGCACTGGCGTGTCTTCCCAACCCAGGCTTGAACCCAGGGCCTCGTGGTCTGTAGACAGGTATGATAACCGCTACACCACAGTTAGTAGACAAGTCATTTTTCATGATTTTATTGTGGCGGCCTACATTTTATTCCAGCACACAGTAATTTGATCCAAGACGATTACTGATTTGTTCATCTGTGTAGGTGTAACCACCTGATCTATGTGTTATTCGACCAATCGAAACACACGAATAAAAATCAAGTTTTACCGTCCGTAATGCACGATAACTTGCCTTTAAGAAACGAGTAAGCACAAGATGCAGAAAGGAAGAATTTTCAATATACGCCAATTTAATTCCACAGGTAGAATTTAGTTAATGTTATCTTGATGGAGCTGTCCGTGGGACTTAGCTGATCGTGCAGGGAAATCTAGGCATTCTAAAACTGTTGTAGCATCTGTTAATTGCAGGCTGTTTTACAGCATAAAAGTCATCTGTTGCAATAGATTTTTAGAATAGATTTCGTTTTATTCCTGCAGGATAATCGATTGACCTTTCATCTGATAATGGTTGTGCTAATTAGCAAGAAAAATTATTCACATGAATTACTTAGTTTACCGACAAACACTCAATAAACAAGTAGCTTATTCAAGTGTTCATAAAGGTTATTGTTGTAGTCATGTTTTGTTGTAGTAATAAAGTGATCTGAAACATGCCATTTCCTCCAAAAATTGAAATACTCCTTGAAAAATCTCATCGTCGACGTTTAGCATTGCACACATGCACCGTGAGAAAAAAACTAGGATTTAAAGACTGAGGAAATTTCGTCTCGAGAATATTGCTCGACCTTCGCCAATAAATCTGATCATATAGTTACTCCCGGATGGTAATTGGTTGGTTTGTAGGTGCGTGGTCGTTGATTGTGTAAACATTTCGACCAATCAGAAACGTTTGATTCTAATGTATCTCAACTGTATCCACATCATTAATATATCTGGTCTTTAGGTAACCAAATGATTAGTCATTTATGAATGAGTTTTGAAACAATTTTAGAGAGTTTTTTTTGTTTTGTTTTTCCGCACTCATTCTCGAATGTTTATTTATTTCAGAGGAACATATTTTAACTAGACAACTCAGACAAACAACATACAATCATAATCTAAACCCATTACCGATTTATTTATTTCTTATCATCAAATCAGTTTAAAACAATATACAGAAATCCTAGCCAAATGTTCGTAGAATAGTGTCAAGGGTGGACGTCTCCCCGGAGGAATGTCCCATTGGACATTAACCATTTTAGGCTTAACCCTGTTTAAACCTTGGCAAGAATATATGCATTGTTTTAAACCCTTTGATCAAATATAATCCAGCCAGAAAGCTTATCTTTCTGAGCTAAGAAATACATACCTTTACGTTTAGCATGTAGCATACAATGTAAGCTTATAGAATTTAGAAAAGCTTAACAGGTGCTTATCCATCTGTCCATAGGATAACTTCTCCAGGGGGGTTTGGTAGAGTAATTCTGGGAGAACATATTTTGGGAGCATGCCAAGAGGGCTCAGCCTATGTGGCCGCATCATTTGTCTTTATGACGATATTTTACGCGTGCAGTTTTTCTGTGTGGAAATTTAGACTTTCGCTGATGTATTTTCCTGTGTGGATAGAAGCTCATGTTGTATATATTTGTGTGTTTTAAACTTTTGCCGAATGGTGTAAATTATATTTCTGGAGAAATTTATCACGAGTGTTTGGTATCAATGTATTGCCTGTGAGTATTGTTCCTAGTGTATGTAATCATGTAGTATGTGACTTAAGTTTTTGGATGAGTGATGAAAACCATACAATATGATCACTTTACGTTATTGATATCGCCAACGATTTGTTATATTTCAAATCAAACGGTTAACACTCTTATGATACTTAATGATACTGAATCATCGTCTGAAATCATCGTATGTAGTGCTATCGAATGGAGTGACGTGGAATTGTTTTGATATGTTATTATTTAAGGGTAGCATATTTTCATACATAATAATCAAAAGTATCATGAAATTATGAGGTATATGTATTTGAAGTATAGAATGAGGGGCTGAGGACTGATATCAGGTAATGGTAACTATAGTAACGATTCCTCCTGTGTTATTGGATATTACCAAATTATTGAAGGATATTAAATGAGTCATGGGCTAATATAATGTAAGATATATGCATGCTTCAGTGTGACGCCAGTATGAAAGAACATGATTATGAGTAAGAAATGTACGTATTAAGAATACAAATCAAAGACCAGAAAACTAAAGGTGGTTATATGCTTGTTATCCAAACGGATAAATCCAGGGATCTGGTGTGGGACATCTACAAGCAGGGATTCAGCGTCGCGCAGTAGGCTCCAAAGCTATAGGGTCTTTATATCTTTGAAAGCATAAATATACGTCAATCTTTAATCTAATGGTGAGAAGTCAACATAACTAGGGAAAGGATTAGCGTACTGGTGGATCTCAAGGATAGGGTGCTGGTGGACCTCAAGAATAGCGTACTGGTGGACCTCAAGAATAGGGTGTTGGTGGACCTCAAGAATAGCGTGCTGGTGGACCTCAAGAATAGCGTACTGGTGGACCTCAAGAATAGGGTGCTGGTGGACCTCAAGAATAGGGTGCTGGTGGACCTCAAGAATAGCGTACTGGTGGACCTCAAGAATAGGGTGCTGGTGGACCTCAAAAATAGGGTGCTGGTGGACCTCGAGAATAGCGTACTGGTGGACCTCAAGAATAGCTTACTGGTGGACCTCAAGAATAGGGTGCTGGTGGACCTCAAGAATAGGGTGCAGGTGGACCTCAAGAATAGCGTACTGGTGGACCTCAAGAATAGGGTGCTGGTGGACCTCAAGAATAGGGTGCAGGTGGACCTCAAGAATAGCGTACTGGTGGACCTCAAGAATAGGGTGCTGGTGGATCTCAAGGATAGGGTGCTGGTGGATCTTAAGAATAGCGTACTGGTGGACCTCAAGAATAGGGTACTGGTGGACCTCAAGAATAGGGTACTGGTGGACCTTAAAAGTAGGGTGCTGGTGGACCTCGAGAATAGCGTACTGCTGGACCTAAAGAATAGCGTACTGGTGGACCTCAAGAATAGGGTGCTGGTGGACCTCAAGAATATGGTGCTGGTGGACCCCGAGAATAGCGTACTGGTGGACCTCAAGAATAGGGTGCTGTGGACCTCAACAATAGCGTACTCTGGTACTGGTGGACCTCAAAAAATATAATTACGCTAGCAGTTAAAAGCAATGGCTGGATATCTGGATATACTGTACGGGTAAATGTTCAAATGGGTTGAATGTATCAATGTGTATATTAAATATGTTGCTGTATATTATGTTTATTTGTATGACTATATGTGTTTGGAAGTTTTGTTGGGTTAACACCGAGACTTTAAAGCCATACAAATCTGTGTCTAAGTTTTATTATGCAAGCGCTCCTCTGTTTGCCATTATACCTCAGACAGATTTGTTACGTATCCAAAAATTCACAAATTTAGTGCAAAGTTGTATAATGTATCGACAATCAGCGTGAATAAAACCATGGCGACACATATAATTATTTCATTCATGAACATATGAGACACAACATACTTAAATATTTACGGACGTAAATTAAGTTAAATGCAGAAAAAATTAGATACCATGATAATAGATCAATTTAATCAAAATTGATCAAAAATTTACTAATTCACAGCATTTTGAAATTTTAGGCTTCAATGTGCAAATTAGTATACAAAATATTATGTATGTCACAACATGCTCCCTGTTCTGAAAAGAAAGCTCAGAACGGAAAGCAAAAGAGCCAAGCGGTCAAAAGACAACATAGATAACATCATAATAAATTTTAAATACTAATCAACTTTTATTAACATATTATTAAAAAGAATGTACCTCACAATTTCTTACTCTTATTTTTTTTTAAACATTTATCAAGTTTTGTTTCTGTTCTGGCTAAGAAACGAATTATTTCACTAATTTTATCCGATGTAATAATTTCTGCTCTATATTTGCTAAAGTTCAAGTAATTTTCTTCCAACTTTACTCATTAAATGTCCATAGCCACTTATTGAGAGAACCTTTGTTCGTAAATGATTTATGGGCTTAAATTCAGTTCAGTATTCTGAAATATTTTCCTCTCTATTTTCAGTACTTTTTTATTCGTGTATTCTTTCTTATTTCTCTTCAATTGCCATGGTCTGGCTTGAGTTGCTGATAGTAAAATCCATGACTAAAAACGTTGATCTTTCTTTTGGGGTAATTTAGATTAGTTGCCTTCATCATCCACTGAGAGAGGTTTTAATACTGGTATCCGGGTCTATGTTTATCTCCAATTGAGAAAACCTTTAATAGATCAATTAACTTTCACAAGCTTCTTCTCTGCAATCCTGGTAGCGACTAAAGTGACTGACCCCGAGGAGGAACATTCCTACCTGATTGTGCCTCCTGTCTAATTTGCATATTGTGGTTGTAATTTCAGTATGCACATCAAAGTTATTGCATACATCAATTGCTTTTGAATTACTGCAGAAGTTTTTAGAATCCCCTGACAATGTATTACAGAGAAACCTTGTTATTTTGTTGTGGTAGAGCAGTAGTTGATATTTAGGAAAGATTTTCAGCGAATTACATAACAATTTGCTGCTGTCTGCCCAGATATATATCACAAATTTAGCATCAAAATCGACCAAATTTGTATCGTTTATAACGCCAAAAATAAAAGCACTACTTTGAAAATTCAAACACTGATATTTTCAATTTCCATAGACCATTAAGCAAAACAACTAAACTAGTGGCGCTATTTCGACTTATTTCTCCACTTCTTTATGAAGCAATATTGAACAGAGAAGTATAGTGTTTAATTAGGTTATGTTCCTACGTCAATCGCTCTTGGGAATCAAAGAACTCTTTAATTTTCAAGAAACCGCTCGTGACTACAAACCTTGCAAATTGTTTGTTTTTATTCACGATAGCCTCGGAATGTTACTAAAAGCTATGTAGCTTTAATTTGTATAACCTTTATTTTTCAAAAAAAAATGTAACCCGAATATACATTTCACTGCAAGTGTTTAATCTATTTTGAGATAACTAATTAACTTATCACTTCAACGAACGTTAAAATTGCTTTCTCATCAATTCAGCACATTTTTATTTCAACAGTTTATTTCTCTTTTATATGTTTAAAGGTTTCAATAAAACACATTGTTAGTTTAACTATAGATCAAATTACCTTCTTGTCGCAACACTTTGATGAAATGAAATAATAGCATTAGCCACATTTAGTCGAGCTTAGTTTATGCACACCTTATTACTATCATTAGAGGTGCAGTGGCACAGTGGTTAAAGAGTCTGCCAAGGGTATCGGGTTCGATTGCCGCCGCGAACACCCGATTTGAATCGCATTATCAGTAACTACTGTAAATAATGATACAATTATGGTCAGTAACCACTGATGTGTATTATAATACGGTAATACATATTACCGCTACGGTGAGTAACTATACTGACACATATTATAATACGGAAATACATATAAATATACGGTAGCACATAACTAATTAGGTTCTACTACGCTAGCCCAAAATGAGAACAGCACGCATGAGAAAGGACTCTTATAAAAAAAAAATTGGGATCTCCCATTTCATGGGACAAGATGTTTAGAAGTTGAAATTTTAGGAATGGTAGAGAAAGGTTGGTCTTGACTGTGCATTTCCAATCTTGACGAGATCTGCTTCAGAAAAAGGTTTATGGAGAGCTATTTTTCCATGGTCAGATGGTCCCATTCCAAAATTTGTCATTCGGTGAGGGTGCACAACACCTAATCACTTCAGCGTCAAAAAAACTAAAACCTCAGGTCAGCCCTATTTAAAAGACATTAGATGGTTCTTTTCGGGAAAGTTCCTGATAATTCCTATTTCTGTTCTGGTACAAAAAAATACCCCGAACTTAGAAGTTTTTACCATAGGTTTCAATGGGACAAATAATTACTTCCGTGTCACCGTGGGCTCAGTTACAAGTTACTTGTCGATCGAGTTCGTCATGTATACAGCTATTTTAGGTAAACATTTTTTTTATTTGGCAGAACTGGGGGCGGATAGAAATTTTATAGGGCATGTACCCCCTTCCCTAATGCAGCCGAACCCGACAACCCCTTTGCGACTGTTTTTTTTTTACCAGACATTCCTGTGATGACCTTTTCGGATAATTAGGCGAAATATTCAGAAAGTTAAGTGAATATTCGAAAAGTTGAGTAAAGTATTTGAAAAGTTGAGTGCAAATTTCTGAAAACTGATGGAATGGAATGTTTCGGAAATCCTACGAATTTTCACCACAATTAACAGATTAAGAACTTTTGAATTTCCATGGAATAATTATTTTAAATATTTATGCAAATTTCAGAATTTTCCTGCTTCCACATATTCTTACGCCACTACTCTCAATCCGGATGCTGCTTTGATTTTTTTTCGGGGAGGCTGGAGCTTGGACAGCGTCTCGAATGTGAATGGTAAAAATGATGGTAAAGAATACAAAATTCAATATATGCATTACCCTATCCAAAATATAAGTATAAGTGATTGATCTTTTTTAACTCATCCTCCAACCAATCACGTAAATCGGCTCTGAAGTTACTGCAACACTAGTCTCATAGTAATGCACATATAAAATTGAGCCAACATCAAGGGCGGATCCAGAAAGTTACGTAAGGGGCGGATATGCATAAGGACCCGAACATGGTGCAAGGGCAATTATATATACTGATAAATAAACCAACCGTTTTATGAATCCATTGGTATCGTTTTACAGCCGTTATTTTATTGAACGGTATGCCAATAAACAAAACAATGTAAGAGCATAGATACTGCAAGTTATTATGGCATCGGATCTCACAATTTCAGACAAATAAGGGCCTTTTTCATACACTGAAGAATTTTCATTAAAATTAATTTTTTAATTTTTATCATGGCCCACAATTATGATATCGCCAAATAACCAGCCATACTTGAAATTTCAGTGTCGTTTTGCCTTTATTTTATGGGACGATATGCCAGTAATACATACAAAACGATGTAAGAGTAGATGTGGGCTTGTGGCAATACTGTAAGTGATTATAGCATTGCCTCCGAGTCTCATAATTTTAGTCAATAAGGGCCTTTTTCATATATTTAAGAAATTTGATGGAAATATTTTTGAATTTGTATTATGGGTCTATAATCGAAATATCGCAAAATAATCAGACATATTTAAAATCCATCAGTGTCGTTTTACAGCCATTATTTCATGCCAATGACACAACTCTCACAAAATGATAAAATTCGGAATGGTTTTCGTATTGTACTTAATTATATACATAAAGAATCAAGGTTTCACAAAGCGCCCGCCCTCTATATATTCGATAAACGCTTCTCATTGTATGTATGCATAATATGCTTGACAATCTGGACAAAAATTTGGATTCACGGAAAAATCCCCTTTAAAATCTGATTAAGGTCTAGTGAGGGAGAGGAGAGGGGTCGGTGGCGTTTAATATAATTTTTCTTTGCTGAAAGGTTTTTATTTTATTGCTTAAGGTTCTATTTGATCCATTTATTTATTTATACATTTTGTGTTCAGGAGTGATGGGGGAGGGGTCAATAATTTTCTCCATTTTTTCCTTCGGGGTCATCTGCTCCGCACCCCCTCTCCCCTCCCTCCCTCTCCCTTGTGATCTGCGCCTATGGATCCTACTAGCACGGAACTAATTATTCGTAACATTGAAATCTATAATAAAAGTATCAAGTTCGCTTTTTTTTGTAGCAGATACGGGAGTTTTGGTGACGTTTTTTCTTTCTGAAAATACTATTTTAATAGAGGCTCACTTGATATTTTCAATACAATCCCTTCAACTTCTAAGCTTCCTGTCCCATTTTATGGGAGCTCTCCAAAATATTTATATCAGCTCTTTTTCTAGATTCTCGTTTTAAGTTGGCGTAGTAATACCTGATTAGTTCTGTGCAACCTTTTATGTTTGCCGTGTGGACAACATCCTGCCAGGCGTAATACGCGTTTTGTAAAAACAGACTATGTGTCTTACTGATTTAACAGTGGTTGTTGAACATAGCCGTAATATGTATTGCCATCCATCCATCCATCCATGTTCATTTGTAGTAGGCGCCTTTTCCATAGGATACAAAGCGCCCAGAATGCTGCCCCAAAGTTCAGTAAGTAATACATGATTAAAAAAGAAAAGTCTTGAGACGTGTTTTGATCTGACCAAGTGAACTGGCATGGCGAATGTGTGAAGGCAAAGAGTTCCAAACATGGGGTGCTGCAGCTGAAAAAGCCCTAGAGCCAGCTTTGGTGTTAGTTCTGGGTTCAGTCAGGAAGTTTTCAGAAAAGGAGCGAAGGGATCGTGCTGGTGTATAAAGTTTCAGACTGTTAGATATGTATTAAGGCGATTGATGTATCAGGGATTTGTAGACAATAAGACATGTTTTGTATAAAATTCGCTGTGACACAGGGAGCCAATGCAATTTGTTGAGCAAGGGTGAGGCATGATCACGACGACGTTTCCTGAAGATAAGCTTAGCAGCTTTATTTTGGATTTTCTGTAGGCGATTTACATTTTTCATGGTAATACCATTCAAAAGGGAATTACAGTAGTCCAAACGTGATAGGATGAGTGATCGAACAACATAATGACAGGTTTCAACGTCAATGTACCGACGAATCTTGCCAATGTTTCTAATGTGATAACTAATTGTTTTAATAAGTTGTGTCACATGGTTGTCCATTGACATTCTATTATCGAAAGCAACTCCCAGATTTTTAACTGAAGTGACTGGTGAGATGCAAGTATTGCCAAATACAAACTTGAGGTTCTCAAGGGCTTTACTAGCATTTGATGAAGAGATTATGATACACTCTGTTTTGTCCTCATTAAGTTTAAGTTTGTTTGCAATCATCCACTGTTGGATATCTTGCACACAGGAGGTCAGTTTGAATAAAGCACATTCAGCATCGAGTGGAACTTTAGGGTTAAAGGCTAAGAAAATCTGTATATCATCAGCATATATGTGATACTCGGTCTTGTGCTTCCGCAATATGTCACCTATTGGGATAGTATAAAGTGTGAATGACAAAGGTCCTAAAACAGAGTCTTGTGGGGTCCCATATTCAATATTTACAGTGTTGGAGTCAGCTCCAGGAACATGGACATGGTTAGTCCGACAATTAAAATATGATGATAGCCAATCCAAAGCGTTGCCAGAAATGCCAAAGCTATGCTCAAAACGACGAAGCATGATTTGGTGGTCTAGCGTATCAAACGCGGCAGACAGATCCAACATAAGAAATAAAATAGCTTTCTGCTGGTCGAGCGCTTGAAGAACATAATCCTGCACATGTAGTAGGGCAGACTCAGTGCTGTGTGAAGTTCGGTAGGCCGATTGTAGTGGCTCAAAAAGTTTGTGTTTGTTGATGTGTTCAGTGAGTCTACTGGTTACAACTTTTCAATATATTTTGAAACTGTAGCAATGTTTGAGACTGGGCGGTAGTTTTGAGTTCATTTTTGTCCAAAGATTGTTTTTGATGATGGGAGTTACAATTGCATGTCCATAGGCTTTCGGGAAAATACCATGTTCCAAGGAAGCATTCACAACTTCTGTAAGTTTCGGGAGGATAGTTTTCACATGTTGTTTCAACAGCCATGTTGGAATCATATCAAGAGCACAAGTCTTGGAAGGTGACTTCGCGATTATATTCATAAGTTCATCTTCAGTGACAGGCTGGAAATCAAAAAGAAGTGAACAATTGAAAGGAAACCTTCTTTCTATCAGAATGGATGGTGAGTCAACATGTAGGTCATTAATCATGTGCCTGATGTCCTTGACTTTATTTTGGAAAAAATTACTAAAGTCATTTGCAAGTGTAATTGGACATTCACTCTGTGGAAGAATTCTTAAATTATTGTTGAGAAGTGTGTTGACAGTGGCAAACATGTCCCTTGGGGTGGAAGACTGTAACTTCTCCATGTACAATTCTTTCTTTGCAGAGAAAAGAACAGTTTTTACATGTTGCTTTGAATCATTATACGCTGATAGGTCAGAAAGAGATCTACTTTTGCGCCACTTGCGCTCACAGCGCCGCCGTTCTCTCCTGGCATCATCAACTGATTTGTTGTACCATTTAGGGCGCAAACGGACACTCTTTTTGCCGTATAATACCTGTCAGTAGTTACTGACCATAATTTTCTCATTATTTACAGTAGTTACCGATAATGTAATTCAAATCGGGTGCTGCGAAGGTGCTAACCTAAAGTTATTATCAACCGTTCTTGGGCTAGGTGGGTTAAATAGGGAGATAGAAATACTCAGTATTTTTTGAACCTAGAAAAGAGAAACAAACTTGTAAGTACCATTAAAGAAATAATCACTGCTGATAATGTTACTTTAACTAATTCTAAGGATATTCTTGAAGAGGCTAAAAAGTTTGTTAGAGTCTTTACACTGAAGATTTTTAAAGAATATCTTTTTTTAGTGATTTCAATTTTGACCACCATAGGTTTAATGATATTCAAATGCAAAGTTGTGGGTTTTCTGAGCTTACAGGAGTGCACTGATTCATTATTTTATATGCCTCTTAATAAGTCCCCGGTTCAGACAGGCTACCAGCTGATTTTTATAAAATAGTTTGGGACAATATTGGTAAACTAGTTGTCAATTCATTTAACTATGCTTTCCGTAATGGTGCTGTTTCCGATGAGCAAGGAAGGGCGAGTATTACTTTAATCCTAAAGATAGAAAAGATCAGCGTTATCTTAATAATTGGCGCTCGATTGCATTATTAGTACGGATTATAAAATTGTAGCCAAATGTATCGCCAACCGTCTGAAAATGTTTTGCCACATTTTATTAGTTTCGATTAGACAGGTTTGTTTTTAAAGGGCTGTACCTTGGAGAAAACATTTGACTTATTTTTGACCTTACATCTCACTGTAATAATAATTATATTCCAGCTGTTCTCATCTTGCTTGATTTCGAGAAAGCTTTTGATCGACTTGACTGGGATTTTATTAATAACACTTCGTTGTTTTTCAATTTTGGCCCCTCCCTCCAAAAAAGGATTAAAAGTGTTTATAGTAATGCTACTTCTTGTGTTACAAATAATCGTTTTATTTCTACATGACTTGTTCTTTTCCTTAAAAATTTGTTCCAGTGAATTATGACCACAAACTTACTGTAGCAAATAATGAGACCACTTATCTTACTTAGAATAAATGCATAAGCAGGAGAACGATACAATGGGGCCATTGATAAGGGAATTTGATTCTAATTACTTGTGGTTTTCAGAATAAAAAGAAAAAGTCTGACCCGACCTGCTTATTTATCAGGTCGGGTCTGACTGTTCGAAATTTTAAGGAGCACAACAACTAATATAAGTATTTTAGTTTCCAAAGAAGTCCGTCAAGGCTGCCCTCTTAGCCCTTATCTTTTTTATAATATGTGCTGAGAGTTTAAATGCTCTAATTACTTCAAATTAGTATATCCGTGGTATTACTGTCTCCAATGTAACATTTAAGATCTCTCAGTATACAGACGATACCGTCATTATAAATGATGGCTCTGAAGATTCCCTTTATGCAACTCATGCTACTCTTCTCATGCTACTCTTGAAAATTTCTCTCGTGTGTCTGGCCTTAAGATTAACCTTCATAAATCTTTCATTTTCCCCCTTAGACCGTTTATTTCTAATAAGCCACGTCACTTCGTTAATTCCCATTTCGGTATCTGTAGTAGCTGTGTTACTTACTTAGGCATTTCCTTCTCCCATGTTTATTTTCGTCTAAACTACCTCCCGAAGCTCTCTCGTATCCAAAAATTGTTAAGAGTCTGGTCATCGCATGACTTGACGCTCATTGGTAGAATTCATATTGTGCAATTTTTTGCCATATCGCAAATCGTTTACCCTCTCCTTGTTCTGCCAAACCATGCGCCTGCATTTTTACGTGAATTGAATTCCATTCTGCTCTAATTTATTTGGTGTAATAAACCAGATAAGATTAAAAGAGACGTTTTATATAATAGTAAAATGAGGGTGCTTTAAATAGGATTTATATTGTGCCTTTTAGGGGCTAAAATGTAAATAAGTTCAACTTTATGATGATTCTGTTAGACCTTGGAAAGCTTTGTTTAATCTTGCACTTTAAAAAATCATGGTGGTAAATTCCTTTTTAGATGTAAATTTTCGGGTAAGGATATTGATGTACCTAAAAATTTTCTTAGATGTTTGTCAAGCGTAGGAGGATTTCAATTTCTATCCACCAGATATAAATGAGTCTATTAATCAATATGTTTTTAATAATTTCTTCATTAAGATTAAGAGAAGAATAGTTTTCAACAATCATTTAGGAAGGAATAATGTTTATCTTGTTCGTGATTTTCTTTCCACGGATGGTAAGATACTTCCGTACACAAATTTTGTTTAGAAATTTGAGCTAAAAGGTTTTCCATTTACTATCTATTTAGTATTATCAAGGATATTCCTAAGTCTTACAAACAAGCTATCATTGTAACCCTTCAGTAAATGCCAATCTTCAGCGCATGATTTCTTTTCCTAGATTCGTTTATAATTTTTAATGAAAAATAGGATTGTACTCCTAAAGTTAATGGGAACAGACGAACATAAGTTTACCTGTGGAGTGGACTACCATTTTCAAACTCCCCTATTACAATTTTAGCTGTAAACTAAATAAGTCAATTCCAGATGCCTCTACTTTTTACTTCAAGCTTTCCTTCAACCTTACCATGAAATATTGTATTTTTATGAACAAGGACTGAGATCGATTGTCACGACTAAAAACATTTTTAGCCATTCTTTATAAGCAGTAAAGTATCATTCTTTTTTGTTGCTCTTCTGAGCACTCATTTTTTGTTTACTTCAGTTGCTGTTTGTAATCGCCTAAGGAATGCTGAAGATTTGTCTTCTTGTTAACCCTCTTAGCAGCTTATTGTCTCTTAAACCTTTTATGAGTCTATTTTTTATTGAACCTCAAGTGTTTACCCCTGCGTTATTTACAGCCAAGATTAGGGCCCTCTTAAGGTCTGCTCCTGTCTTTATTATCGCATTTTAGTTTTACCCTTTTTGTCTCTTACTGTCATAAAGGCTCTAGTTGTTTGTCTAATATAAATATTTACTCTATTAATTACATAGTTTATATCATAAAATGCTTCTCAAAATTATTTTAGTAAAAAATGGGATAAGTCTTTTTCATAGCTATTCATTTTAGTAAAAATAAATTGTGATTCGTTTTTATATTTCTTTTGTAAACAAGGTAAAATGTTTTATGATATATACGTACACAATTTATCTTATTACATCTAATTACATTGTTAATTATCAGACGTCAATGTTCTATTTTTGCAATCACATCCATTGTTACTGTATATGTTGCATCACCATCTTGAATAAATATGGAGAGCAATTTGTTTTATTATTATCGTCGTCGCCGTCGTCGTCATCGTCGTCGTCGCCGCCGTCGTCACCGTCGTCGTCGTCGTCGCCGTCACCGTCGTCGTCGCCATCATCATCAGTTGTGATAGTGTGATTACTCTAATAAGATTAACATATGGAGCCTGAGGTTCTAGGTGTGTTACCTAATGTTATACGCATGGGACGTATATAGGAAGGGACAGGGCAGGGGGCATAACTTCAGAGGATGTGGGGGTGTTACACCCTCTTGAAAAGGTTTCCAAGGAAAATTCTAATTTGACTAGTTCTTTCGGAGAAAATCATGATATGCGAAGAGAAATGGTTGGAAAATTAAATTAGAATATTTTAAAAATGATTTGGAAAATAGTTTTGTTTCTTATTTTCAACCAAACCAGAGAATTGAAATATTGAATGCACTATTTCTGAATCATATGGTGAATATCAGAATCAGGATGACAACATGGACCTCCGTCGGGCAGAGATGTAAAATGTCGGGTGACCATCCTAAGTATAAATGTCAAGGGGCCAGGCTAAACCAAACCAGAGGTGATGTGATAACGTGTTTTATGAACAGTTTTGTCATCAGTATGCACATGGCCGTACGTGACCATCTTACTCAAAGTGGGGAAGTGGTCGTTGAGGTAGATGAAAGACGGGGGGAGGGGGAAGAGTTATCCTCAATATTGGGGAGCTTTTCTTAATTTCCGGGCAATTTTTTTGATTTTCCAAACATTTCTTTATTTCCAGGCATTTTCGCGAGTTTTGTGGCCATTTTTCTAGAAATTATCCTCAATATTTTGGAGCTGACAACATCATACTTGGGCCCCCACCTCCGTCAGGCAGCGATGTTAAATGTCGGGTCCACTATTTAGATCAGAGCAATTTCCATCACTTTTCCTGCAGCTTTTTTGTTTTGGGGAAATTTAGTGTATTTTGGCCAATTTTGGGAAATTTTCTTGAATTTGCGGGAACTTACATTAATTTTCTGAAAATTTTCTTCCATTTTCGGGCAATTTTTTTTCGATTTTTGGAGAAAAATAATTCTTTACCAGGCAGTTTTTTGATTTGGGAGAAATTTCTTTTAATAATTGGGAAATATAGTCGAATCGGGCATGATTGCGACAAATCACTGATTTAAAAAGTACATTTTGCTTCTTTGCCTGACTATATAAGATCGGTGCCCAAGTTGGCAACATCATGCTGAGACGGAATATGCATGACCCAGATATCTAGCCGAGTCGGGCATGATTCTGCTCGACTCAGGGTATCCTAACGATCCCCAGCCTCGTACTGCTATGAGGATGCAAAGTCTTAGGAAGTGGGAGCAGCGGGAAAGGTACTTCATGACCATATGAAAGGATTTCACATTGCCCGCCGCTTGCTTTTTCTTTCGACTGGGACTTATTAACATCAAATTGAAGAACCATTTGGTAAAATCAGTAGAAATCTTATTAATATTTACAATTGTTTTTACAATGACGGGGTCGTCGCCTGCGTATTCGGTTATGATAGTACAAATGCTATCACAAAACGCTTAATACGACCCGGACGAGAACACAGGTACGACATACGGACAGACATAACATCGACAACCAAGTCAATGTCCATGGCCTTTGATAACCAGTTGTGGTGCACTGGCGTCACGGAATTTAAAGGTTTGCTGCCCTTTTATACAATTAACGACCCCCGCGAAAATTCTTGAATTCCCTTTTGTTGATAAAGCGTCCTTTTGAAATCGAAAACATTCATAAGCACTCAGAATTTCAAAACAAAAATCCCGTTCATACGAAAAACGAATCCCCCTTTCAAAGTCATGGCTTAGAAAACAAAAACTATTTATGGGCCCTCTACTGCACAAAAAATCGCAAGATTATTAAACAGAAATGACTTTGATCTAATTATTCGATTATTTGTGATGACGTCATACTAGCTTCAAACTGAAAAAGCAAAGCATACACATCTGGCAACCTGGTTTTCTGAGCTTATAATTTTGTTTTAAAATAAATTCTTGCCATGGGTGTGCAGGCCACCCCAATTTTTTTTATATTAGAGCATTTTGAAATGGGACCCAAGGCAAACTTGCGATATATACCCAGCCCCTTGCCATACACTGACGTGCCCTTCTGACGTGTCTTTGCAACTGTGAAAAATACAGGCTACCAAAATTTCAACAAAGAGGTACTTTTAATTTGTCCGGGGAGAATTGTTTAGGCACCCTGATTTTCGTACACCCCGGAATTTAATACACTGCCATTTCTGTGCACCCCTGAAAATAATTATACCAGTGGCAGTAGGACCTACGCTAGCCCAAGGGCAATCCGTCCGAACCTTTATACTTGCAGGAAGAAGTTGTATAAGGGAACTAGTGCCAATGGTTGTCCCGAATTTCGACCACCCTCATGACAGGGGGCCTAACGTTAGGCCTAACGTTTCAACTAAGTAACATCACTCTAGTCAGATAACACTTTTGACTGTAGGCCTAGGCCTATATTAGTACTCCCCGTAGTACCGTCAGACTTGATGCCAGCCGTGTTAGTGATAGGTTAGATAACATTCTGACAGTAGTATACGTTTAGTTATGGAACTATATACCATCGTTTGGCCGCAATTTCTTTCACTTTACCCGTTTTTGCATGCTGATGTTGTGTTATTGCCTTTGTTTACTAATTTGCGGCCTCGCGTACACGCCACCAGTGTATTGTAGGATCTGACTAAGAGCTGTTAATATACGCTATAGCCACTACATGGCTGTTATACAGTATGCGAGTATTGCTTTGCAAGTATTGCTTACTGGGTGAGGTGTATATCTCACTATGTTAGTGATGGCTGTCATTATGGATGCTGTTGGTGATGGATGCCGTACATCTGCTGGGTTAATAGGCCTATGCATATTTTATATTTTGGGCCAATTAGAATTTCGCCCATGTCTTTCATGCGATTTAACCCACCTTACGTTAGGCCTAAGAAAAGTTTAGCAAAATTGTGACGATTTCCAAATTTCAACTTAACTCCGCTTTCACGATTCATACAATTTTAGAATAAATATTTATTTACATTTTCTTTAAGCACTTGGCCCCGTGATCGGACATTTTACGTTTTGCTGGTACAACTGGGTGATTCAGCTTGTATAAGTTGTAATGTTAGGCTTAAAGTTAGGTCGTACACGTTAACGCATACTAATGGCTCAAAATCCACCGTAAATTCGTCAGCCAGCGCGCAAGGAATGGTCAAATTTTGAAAACTACGACGAGCGGTTTTTGGAGGAAATTTCATACGGGTTTTCTACGTTACCGGTGCCTTACTTTGGCACAGATATTATGGCCGATGTTCGCCAAATTTCAATCCTCATGCGTTTGTGGCCTCAAAAAACAAAAATAGGCCTAGACTAGTTATTGGTACGGTAAACAGGTAAATGAATGAATACTTGCGTTAGATCTAACGTTAGACGGCGTTAACGTTAACTTCAGACCAGGCCGGACGGCAGCCCGGCCGGCCGCAGGCAGCATAACGTTATACAAAATACGATGAGAATATGGTATCTATGGTGTTAGGGTATGGTTCGTTATTAAAACTGATTTACGTTTTACAGCCTTCCTATAGTGTAAATCTCCTCCCTCTGAGTAAACTTCCACACTAACACAATATCGTTTTTCTCTATATTTCTCAAAGCATTGCTTGCTTATCATTCTCTGTCACTCCGTAATATCTATAACAGAATAGAAGAAAGCAAAAGAAAGAAATGGTTATGTAATATTAGGTAATCTAAGAAAATGTCAGGTTTATGAATGGAGAGGATGGCTATAAAAATAAAAGCCATTTCCCTTCCATTTCTTGCCGGAAGTGTTAGAGTTTGCTGCAGTCACTTCAAGACGAAGCTTGTATTTTCCAAAATTGATAGCCTTTTGTCAGTCAAGTCTCCACCAAAAAAAATTACAAGAGTCTAATTATTTGCCAAGGTAAGTAAACATTTGTAATCGAATTCCAGTGTGCTCTACAACTATTTAAGAATTTTACTGTTAAATTACCTGTGTTACTATGAAATTTCTAAAAGTACCACTAAGATCCTGAATAACGTCTAGTCTAAGCATCAAAAATGTCAAAACATTGACTCAAAATAGAGATAATTTAAAATGTTTTTATCCAAGAATAAGGTTAGTAGTAGTAGTAGTAGTAGTAGTAGTAGTAGCAGTAGTAGTAGTAGTAGTAGTAGTAGTAGTAGTAGTAGTAGCAGTAGTAGTACTAGTAGCAGTAGTTTTATCCCATCATTTTTAACTATTATCATTTTGTATATGTTATTTTTATTATTATTGTTAATACTATTATTATCATTATTATTAGCAGTAGTAGTAGTATTAGTAGCAGTAGTAGCAGTGGCAGTGGCAGCAGCAGCAGTGGTGGTGCAGTGGTGGCAGCAGCAGCAGCAGCAGCAGCAGCAGCAGCAGCAGCAGCAGCAGCAGTGGCAGTGGTGCAGCAGCAGCAGCAGCAGCAGCAGCAGCAGCAGCAGCAGCAGCAGCAGCAGCAGCAGTGGCAGTGGCAGTGGTGGCAGCAGTGGCAGCAGCAGCAGCAGCAGCAGCAGCAGCAGCAGTAGCAGCAGCAGCAGCAGCAGCAGTAGCAGTAGCAGCAGCAGCAGCAGCAGTAGTAGTAGTAGTAGTAGTGGTAGTAGTAGTGGTAGTAGTAGTTTTAGATATACACAAGTCCATTAGGCTGCATAGGCTTAAGCTTTAAGGTCAGGGGATTTGGGGGCCCCCAATTAGGTGTAAAAATGAAATGCACGCTCTAAGAATAATATTTGAAAAAGAGAAAATCACGCGAATCATCACGAGAGAAAGTGAATTCAAAATTGCAATGGTAGACCATGATTCAAAACACGCAAAAGAGCAAGTGGACTTTATAGGGCTATCAAATTATGAGATCGGGATTTCCAGTAATAGTCATAAGAAGTCATAAATCAAGAAAATTTGCATACTTTACAGTATTTGCATAGTATATTTACCATAAAAATAATATGAAAAGGACCGTAAAAGCCTAATCCGCCACTGACTGTTACACGAGTCTTCCCAGATATGACATATATTTAAATATTTATTGGATTGATGGATGTCTCATCTGTTATAGAAAGAGCAGTGTTGCCAAAAGTAGGATTGTGAGAAAGAGCCCACTCCGTCCTAAAAGTTTCTCGCGTTCTTGTAACGAGAAACAAGTTGAACTCAATATTTCTTTCAAGGAAAAAAAGAGTGTATTATGATGATATTTGTTTTCACTACATATGACTATTTTGCCTTTGCACTGCTGCGCATCTCCGAATCTACTCATCGATATAACCTGAATTCTTAATATTTTCGGAGTTTTTTGTATGTACGCTTATGATGCTAATTGTTCATTTGCCGAAACTTAATGTTTTCAATATATATTCTGAAATAAAATGACACATTCATGGAGGTAATCGAGTGATCACTTTACGCCTTTCGAATGCTTAAAAGCAAAATGTTTTGTTTCGTTAAAGAGACAGATGACCCGGACATAAAGGTAATTAAAAAGAATTTATAATGACGCAAATTTAGTCAAGTACAAGTTAGTCATACTTTAGGTCGCCGAAAGATGATTGTATTTCAAACTAGAACAGGTTTATATGTATTATTTTTATAGGTAATTGTTTACCTAAAATCATGGCATAATTCAATCAAACTTGCTTGTTTTGCTTTCATGGCCGTTTTTCGCGCTTGGATGTCCCATCAAGATACTTGAAATCATTATTGAGTTAGAGATTATACCCAAGATCTTGGGCTGTGTTTTAATATACCTTTTCAAATCTGAATCGGAAATTTCCGGGAAACTGTTCTAAATAATTTCACATGGCTGAATTTACGTGTCCAAAATAAATCAATCGCTTAATGGGAGAATTTTATCGAAAAATCAAATACTGAGGGATTAAAATCTTGGACGTCTGCACAATTTACGCACGGTATGGGATAAGTGTACGAATAAATGGTGTCAAACGATCATCATGCGTGCGTTATACATTAGTGTAATATGCGCGCAAATTGTTGCTTCAAAGTTTTCCTTCAGCAACTTCAGGTGACTGGTTGTGTAAAAAAAATAAAAATTTTCCCAGCAAGTGATTGGTCGAAGTTCTGGTCTAATCCCGCTCGGCTAAAATCGATTTGAAAAAGGTCTATACACGAGTTTGTGACTTAAACGTAAGTAACAAATCCCTGATATACTACATAAGATATCACTAATGCTACTGCAAAACATTGAAAGGTGTCATTCACTTAGGTACTTAAACCTTTCCTATGTTTCCACATGTTCGTAGCAGATTTTTCACGTGAATTAAGTATTTCTGCCAGAAAAAGAAACACTCAATCATGATTAAGTGATTCATTATAAACATTTCATCGCATTTGGTATTTCCAAATCAAATAAGTTGTGAGTCTACGTGTTAAGAGGCAGGTAAACATGTAGATCTCGGCAAACACATGAGTATACATTCGCGCGAATTAAGTTTATAGTTTAAACATCAACCTTAACTAAAAGGATCATGTTTCATGCATGAACTGACAGTTAGTATGAGACGGTATTTGTTGTTAATAAACTAACACGTCGAACTACGTCAAGGTGGTATCAAATTAGACTTAGAAAATGTAAAAGCATTATTCTAACTACATGTAGACAAAATAAAACCTCGCTGTAATTATTTAGCTAAACGTGTTCCTAGGTTCAATAACCTTCCCGTATTTCCTAATAAGTACTTATTCCAAAACGACCATTAGCAATGAAATGATTTATTCCTAAGCAATGGATTCTTTTTGTAATTTTTGTTTCACACATCTTCCTCTAACAAACAAAGTAACTGCAAAAAAATCCGTTGCTGGGAATTAAACCCTCAAAAAAGTTCAATGCGAGGTATATCTTAAACTCAAAGTTGCTTCAAACGCCTGAGTTCATAAGATAACACATTGTTATAAAACGTTGGTATATACGAAGGTAATCATGCGCTTTTAAAAAATTTTAAGGGCGGTGCGGTATATATGAACTGATTCGAAGAGCTATTGGTCACAGTACAAATTGCAGATTTGTGTAAAGCAAAAAAGTTGTAGTGCAATATTGTAACAAGATATACATCACAAATATATTGTGCATATAACAACTATTATGCATGTAACAACAATATGCTGAAGGAAATATCTTCTTAATAATTTATTATACCAATAAATTTTGCCAAAATTAGTTAATATTAAATCAATATAAGTTTGTCGACTTATCGTTTTGCCTACTTTTACGCCAAGGAATTCTGATAGAAAGAAAACCTGAGTCGTCGTTCCGTTTAAGGACGATCTATTTACATAAAAACCAAAAATCCATCAGTTTACAGATTTACTATCTTTACAATTAAGTAAATCTTTATACCTGTGAAGACTTTGTAAATTTCTACGTAAGGAGAACAATGCGTGTACACAAATAAGTGAATCATCTCCATAAAGGTATCATCTCAAGTTGTCAAATTGATCTTAAAACGTGGCCAGACATTTTGAGTACATTACACAATTTAACGTTAAATAAATTTGCAAATTACATTACAAACAACTTCTATTTTCAAAATGGATTTCTGTTGTCAAAATGGACTGGAATAAAGCCTTCACATTGCCATTATACTCTCTTTTTTTTGTGGTAGTTAAAAAAATCTGGTACAGGGTATATTAACTATCAAAAATAGAGTAAAACGGTAATGGGAAGGCCCTACTTCAGTCCATTTTGACAATAAAAGTCCAATTTGAAAATAGAAGCTGATTACAGAGAAAATATACGGAAAAGAAAGTCGTATTACTACAATATTGATAAGAAATATTGATACGACAGTGATGAAGTATAAGTAGTTAACAAGACTCTATTATACCAAAACATATTCAGCCACCTTTTTTAGAAATGAAGTCGCAAATGATATTTCTGGGTGATATTTCAATCACATTTTGAACGTTTGAAAAGAAATTTCCTTCAAAATGCTTTGTGCCCAATATTGCTTAAGTGTATTTGTCATTGCCTATCAACATCTTCTTAGCTAAACTCGTCATCCGTTAGTTCCCCTAAACTGGTAAATGACAAACAATTACGTAATAATCTTCTTCTGTACGATAGTATTAACTGACCATGTTGTGGTACAAAGTTCAACTACAGAAAATACCTGTATGAGCTTAGACGAGAGGTGGAATCATTTTTAAGGTAAGCTTAATATTGCATTCATATGAAATGTTTTAGTTACCGTCTGTACATTCTCTTGTGGAATATGACACATATACTCCTTTTGGGAAAACAGGATAAATTGTTTCGAGGCAAATATCATAACACAATGTTTGGTAATATAGGTCTAATACCACAACTGTTACCGCTACGGCATCATACATCATATCGTTAAGTTCCACTTGAAGCCTGAGATGTAATTAGGTATCAATAGTACAGTGGAGTGTGGGTAAAAATAAGTGTATAAGATGATTTGGCTAAACTGTTAAATGGAACGAAATTACAATTTTGTTAGTTATTTGATAGTTATTACACCATGAATCATACACATAACAATTTTTTCTAGGTCAATAGGAAATTGCCAAAGATTACATTAGGTCAAACGGCTATTGTTATGTCCTATTGGCTATGCCGATCAGTAATCACCATTTTTGAGGCTTTCAAATTTGTAATGCTTTCAGAAATATTGGTCGTTGATTCAAATTTGCACTCAGAAATGATGGGAATATCATTCATTCAAATTATTATGCTAGATCGTACCGGAGCCCCTGTATTCTTGTTCAAACTCTAGTTCCGTCACTGTATTCCTGAACTGTTTTTAGTAAATAATTGAATGTGGGTAGAACTTGTTATTAGAAAGAAGGTGCATAATGGAAGGGGAGAACAAAATCACAAAATATGCTTTGCCTACTGAGGTGGGTGGGAACAAAATATTAAAATAACACGTAGAAAAAATTACCTTCAAAAAGAATACTGATGTGGCAAAAAGTAGGAAAATGCCCCCCATACACCTCTGCTTATCTACAAGGTATTAAATGGTACTTTTCGCGAAAACCCCCATATTTCCCCTTTCGATTTTTACATTATATTATATAATAAATGCAAATCCAAAACAATGTTTATGCATATCTTTTGAAATATTTACCTGCCTAATAATTGAATATATTTTTGCATATGATTATTGAAATGAGGTATAAATGCACACTATATCTCATATAGCAATGTTGTTGTCATTCACATAACCAGCATCCCAATTCCAATGGTTATTTTGTTGGCTTCTTATCAACAATACAATATGAAACACGAAAATCTATATCGCTATCGTTTCTATTTTTGCATATAGCAGGGCTATGGAACAACCTGGATACGGTAGCATACAACCAGTGGCGGGGGTTGGTATGCCGAATCAGGTTACACAGGTAGTACAGTAATTTGATATATTGTATTACCTTTAATAGAGTCCGTAAAAAATCCTACTTTTAGGGGTCATTTTATGTTACTTAAAGGAATATTCCCATGTTTTTATCGTAACCTTTCATACAAAAAAAAAAAAAATTAAAAACAATTTAGTACAAAAATCAAGTTGACATGTTATTCCTACCAAGAGATATTTGAATTTTAAGGTTCACAAAAAATGCTAATAAAAGAATAGAAAAAAGCTCAGTATGACATCAGAGCAACACATTTTCCCACAAAGTATATCTTAAACTATCATTCTTTTTTTAGTAGTAGAACCTGCTAGAAAATTAAATTGATAATGTTAGGTATTTATATACATTGCCAAATATACCATACTTCAATAACTTTTTGCAATGAAATTGCTTCTATAACATCATCAAACACGAATTCATCATACTGTACAAAAACTTTTAAATGCAATTGGGAAAGCTTTAAAATTCATGTCTCTTCAACGGACTATGATATCAACCTAATTTTTGTACCAAATTGGCTCTAAAATTGGCTTTAGATATTTTTAAACAAAAAAAAACCATTGGAATATATCTATAATGTTTAGAGACGCTAGAACAAAGCAGAGATAGTTGCTGACATTAATTGTTGTGGCAGAAAAATAATACAAATAAAAGTAATACAAATATGAATATGAAAGCTTCATAGAAAAGTTTATTTTATTCTCATCTTTCACATTGTAAACAAATTTCATATTCTGATTATTTTTTGCCTACATGTTGTCAGATTTGTAGTTATATTTTCATTGTGACATAATTATGTAAAGTAACCAATTTCTTCTTCAAAATGTTGAATTAAAACATTTTTAATAAACCTGAAATTGCTTTATTAACAGGTTACACCGGTCACTGTACCCGATGTCCCTCTGGACAGAGAGCAACTAATGAGAAATGCAAAACAACATTCAGTTTTTGGATTTTGCTTAGTAGTGTTTGGAATTACAGCAGTTTGTATCGATTGTTGGTACGGTTTTACTGGTATACCTATATGGATGGGTATTTATGTGAGTATAGCTTCATCATTACAATCATCTCTGAAATATTTATCATGTTTTTACCCAAATATTTAAAAACCTGCTTTACAATGGTGTGGTTCATTGGGCAAAAACCCATGGTTTAAAACATGTATAGAAATTTCCTGTATGGTTCACTGGCTCCCCTAATCATTTTCTTACACCACTGGGTGGGAATAATTGTAGATTTGTATAATATGAGATAATCCAGGAAATCCGGTGGCTCCCTTTCAGTAGCACAAATGCTTTTTGCTAAAGACGATTTCCTTCTCAGATGTAAATTGGCGACGACGACGACGACGAGTAAACACACAATTACAATGACGGGTCGTCACCTGCATAATCGGTTATGATAATAACAATGCTATCACGAAACGCTTAATACGACCTGGACGAGAACACAGGTACGACGTACGGACAGACATAACATCGACAACCAAGTCAATGTCCACGGCCTTTGATAACTAGTTGTTGTGGTGCACTGGCGTGTCTACCCAACTCCCTGGTCTACCCAACCCAGGCTTGAACCCAGGACCTCGTGGTCTGTAGACATGTATGATAACCGCTACACCACAGTAGGTAGATAAGTGTGAATTGGCCTTTACTTTACTCAATTTAAGTAAGATTAGCTGTCCCTTGTTGATATCTCAAAACATACAATTGAACCCGTCTGCTTTTTTTTTGGAAATATTTCTCTCCTACGAATGTTTCCTAAAAAGTGCATTGACAAATAATCTTGCTATTTTTAGGTTTTTCTCTTATATGTTAATCTGCTATGGTTTGATACATTTGTGATACTGAGTGGAATTTCTTCCTCAAACCGTATCAAATAAGTGGCGCTACATTTGCTGGTCCATTTCCTTGTCCTGAGATTCACTACGGGAGAATGTCTAAGATATGAATGAACGTTCTTAAATCTGGATTGTTTTATTTATAGAGGCCACTTTTTGTGATATTCACATGAATTCTTCTTGTCCTAACATTTTGTATTTGTTTTTGTTGAAAAGAAATTGATAAAAACGAACGTTGGGAAAGTTATCGGAAAACATTCAAAAATATACCACACCCAATGAAAGACTAATCTCAAAACTAAATGAAAGATGAAATTTTGCCGCACAATACTTTTTTTGAAGCTAAAATCACCGCCGTATTTAATTTTAGAATTGCTATCTTCGTGATTTTAAAGGCCATCTATCGTGATTAAAATGTGGCTGCGTAAATTTGGCCTATCTATGTAAGTGCACATTGTACCATGCGTTTCGACCAATCAAAAGCCACGATTTTAAATATATTTACCTCTGCGTTACAGAGACGATAAGTGGCCTTAAACTTTTTGTCGTAATACTTTAGATGATGTGTTGTACGGTGTGTGGAAAACGTGCATTCTACGCCGAAGGATATTACAGATTTGTATGCGTAAGTATTCTTTTAAATGAACTTTTGTATGGAATAATGTATATAAGGTTATAAGTATGCATTTATTTTTTTTGACAAAAATGTACTTATTAATTCCTGGAGAAATATTACTTTAAAAGATCAATAATTATTCCTTACACTTATGGAATTAACAACACAGGATTATATGAGAGATTACGGGAGAACCCTTAATTTGAATTATCACTAATTATTCCTTCAAGTTCTCAGCCAACACAATCATGTTTTAAAACATCATGAAAACATTTTTTCCCAAATTTGTGAAAATGTTTTAGTAATATCACTTTGTGTTGTTTAAAAAATGTTTTTATAAAATTATTAGTTTTTAAAAACATTACAATCATATAATAAAAACATCTTTTGTATAATGTTATATGAAAAATGTTACAAAGATGTTTTTACGACACCACATTTTGACATTATTAAAACATTATAACACAAAAGTTATAAAAACGTTTTATATTATCTGGGTTATTCTTAGAATTGTAAAGGTATATGGACAGGTGGAGGCAACATTGACTAAATTGATTTAAAATCTAATACAATACATGATGAAAGCAAAACGTTTCATCAAACTCGGTTAAAAACTTGTTATTTTACAACGTTTTGAAGATTTTTAGGCAAATATACGCATTTGTGTGTTACTCCTGTGATCGAAGGGAGGGAAGGGGGAAGGGGGAGGGGGGGAGAATGTTTATATTTTCTCATGTAAATCATGTAAATCCACTGCTTTTGGACCCACTGTCTTTTCTCTTTGAAATTCCACATATGCTTAGAATTTGGACCCACTGTCATTTCTCTTTATTAAGCACCAGAAACTGGGCAAGATACAATCATGATACATTGAAATTGAAAATGATAAAATAGAAAATGCATATGAAATAATGCACATGGACTATCGTGTGGCATTATATGCTTAGAATTATGCAGATGTCCCATAAATTACTTTCCTCCTTGCTATGGTAGAGAAGACATTTTAGATGGAGGCACAACCACCCCAGCAAACGATGCAATAGCTAAAAACAGATGTAAAACGGAACGATAAAAAGTTGTAAAATGTTAGTGGAAAGATTTCAGTTTTCACTTATTGTTCATTATAGATCACTACACCTAAATACTTGTAAGATTGTACGTTTCAGAGTTCAGGAGGATTACAATGCTGTCTAAAATCAATAAACACATTCAGGATAAGGAAGTTTTTATACACAAAATTCTGATTTCACTTCGGTAAAGTCACTTATAGTTAGCAAATTTGACGATAGAACATGACTCGGTCAGTGATCATTAAAAGAAAAGGAATGCCTTGTGTGTCCAAGTAAACAATTTTTTATACTGAATAGCCAAATGGTGGTCCAAGTATTTTTTTATACTGAATAGCCAAAAACGGGGAATAAAAAGAAGAATAACACCAATTTATATATATATATATATATATATATATATATATATATATATATATATATATATATATATATATATATATATATATATATATATATATATATATATATATATATATATATATATATATATATATATATATATATATATATATATATATATATATATATATATATATACATATGTATATAAATATATATATATATATATATATATATATATATATATATATATATATATATATATATATATATATATGTATATATATACATATATATATATATATATATATATATATATATATATATATATATATATATATATATATATATATATATATATATATATATATATATATATATATATATATATATATATATATATATATATATATATATATATATATATATATATATATATATATATATATATATATATATATATATATATATATATATATATATATATATATATATATATATATATATATATATATATATATATATATATATATATATATATATATATATATATATATATATATATATATATATATATATATATATATATATATATATATATATATATATATATATATATATATATATATATATATATATATATATATATATATATGTATATATATATATATATATATATATATATATATATATATATATATATATATATATATATATATATATATATATATATATATATATATATATATATATATATATATATATATATATATATATATATATACATATATAAACGCAGAGAGGAATTTTTCGTTTTCATATTAAATCACAATCAGTAAAATAAGTAATATACACAGTAAAATTGAAGAAATACAAATTTCATTACACAACTCTATTTTCCAGTCACATATGCCCTAGACGTAGCGCTTTAAAGTTTCAATAATCAATCAAAATGGTGAACGGTTTAAAAATGTTACTCCGTTAAAGAGATATCCAGGTTTAAAGCTTTTTATGTGTAAAAATGACTGATCATGAAAGGTTCGTGGACAAAATTAATGAAACGATGAACCTGTTACTGGTCTATTGGGTACAATTTAGTGCCTTAACAATTAAGTTATACTTTCTTATCAAGATCAATGCATTGCTGTTTTTATTTTGTTATGTAACGTATGTGATTTGTTTGTATCACTGCTATCATCTTTCTTTCATTCTAATTACCAAAGTCATCCATTGAATCTTTTTGTCCCATATCCTTGCTCTTATTCTTATACAGATAAGGAGATACCGGGTGATGAATACACTTGCATTTATGATGGCGTGTTGCATAATTGGAACCTTTGGAGCAGGAATTGCTTACGAAGACCAATGGGCAAGTATTTTGTTTGTGATAACAAAGACGTACGAACAACCGAGGTGATAATGACTTCTATACCTAAAGTTCAAATGCTCTACAATTCAAGAATTTCGACAATGATTTTAATTTAAATAATTCGTGTTCTTGTTTTTGTGTTTCAGTCGTTATTGAATAATTACAACTATAATTCATACTTATCTAATTATCTAATGATTCATTAATGTATCTTTCGTTGCTAGTTTGATCGCCATAGTCGACCATGTAAGTTTAAGTTTAACACTCTACTCAATAATGATATAACAATGTTCAGTGACGATATTCTACCTATACCAGGACTGAATGAAGTAAAATTAAATTAATGCGGCCATGATTTTTTTAAGATAATTTTGATTTGATTGCTACCCCACCAAGAGTCAGAAATGTCACGCAACGTCATTTTCAGGAAATTTTCCTTCATTTTCAGGAAATTTTCCTTCATTTTCAGGAAATGTTTTCTTTACATTTTAGAAAATTTGCTTCATTTTGGGGCATTTATTTTCCATTTTAGGGAAACTATTTTTTGATTTTGGAAATTTAAGTTTAAGTCTTCTTATTTTGGGGGAATTTGTTGGCCAATTTTTGGAGAGTTTTTTGCAATTTCCTGGAAATTTGGCCAATTTTTTTAACTTTTGGGAAATGTTGCATTGATTCACCCAAATTTCCAATGATTTTACAAAAAATTCCATTCATTTTGTTTACTATAATTCAATAATTTCTCAATTTTAACTCCCAACCAGGAATTTAAAATCCTCTTCACGGAGTTTTGGCCGTATTGGGTTGGCATCTTCAACTTACAATTAAATTTGTAAGAGTTGCATGCAAAATTCAGTATTTAGGCCTATCTTTTAGCCTTAAATCCTCTAAAACCGCAGAGCTTCAGGGATTTTGCCCCCTGGGCCCCACCAGGGCTTCGCCCCTAAACCCCACCGGGACCCTTAAGCGGGCCTCTGGATCCCATGCCGATACATGTTTGGCAACCTAGCTTTCAAAACGTTCCGGCGCCGTTAGATGCAACCATTTATCATGATCTCACCTTCCACACTCCTCTGACGGTCTTGTATACTCATAGGTATGTACATTAGATTATTTCACACCAGGCCGTTTATACTTTCATATAGCCATTACAACTACGGTCGTGCTGGTATTGGTGCAAACGTGGGTCAAGGAGCTACTACTCAATAAAACCCCTCTGAAGTTCTTGTAAACGAAGATTATTTTACACAAGACCCTTTACACGTTTCTAGTGTATTTCAGTTCTAAAAGTAACACAAATATAGCGTTCGTTCTGGTATTGATGCAACCTTGGCTATGGTTTTCCAAAAAACACCCCTCTGGCGGTTTTATGAACTAAAAATACATTAGATTATTTAACCAGGGAGTTGTTAAGAACTCCCTGATTTAACACAAGGCCTTTTACATGTTGTAATTAATGTTATGTTCTCACATAACACATATTCTGGAGGTAGTGTAAGCTCAAACATGCACTTGATTATTCCACGTATTCTATCGCCATGTTCCACGTCGTTTAGACCAGTCTTTGCTTCTTTTTTTTCTATTTGCGGTCCTAACAGCACTGCAAATAAAATGTGTGCGTAATAAGGCATCAATTGTATTAAAAACTTGCGTATGTTAGAATAGTTCCCCACTGCCGTTAATATTTCATTTTATTTCCGGTCATACATCCGATTACACATACAACACTCAGGTCTGTATTGATGTACCCATTAAATATGGTCTCATCAGCCATACTCCTCTAACGGTCTTATAAACTCGTCAGTCTGTCAGTAGACTCGTTAGATTATTTTACCCCTGTCCATTTAAACTTTTTATTATATTTGCAGGGCTATAACTACTACAAATATAGCGCACGTGTCGGGATTGATGCAACAATTATTTTCCTCGGGCTTCTGGAGTTTTGTTCTTCACTTAAAGGATTAAATATGTCTTCCTCTTACATACAGAAATATGAGCAAAGCCCACAGGTTTGCTCCATGCTTATTATTGTATTATTATTTTAAAACATTTCGTTTTATAGACCCTTTTACTGTTTTATTGTTGTTTAAAGCTGAAATTTTGAACGTGCACTAGCGGTCACTTTTAAGCCGGAAATTCGCACTAGAACAATTTCGACCATTCGACGTCGATCTTTTTACTGTTAATTAATAGATGAAGTTTCATTTAGGATAAAAGGATATCCTGAGAGAATTTATACATATATCCACTTAATTAACTCATTTTTCTGTTAGATGCAACGTTCGCGGTAAACTATTCTTCTTTAATCATACATGCTAATTAATTCTGAAACTTATGCCCTTTGCGCAAGCCACTTTCACCATTTGATCTTTTATACAACAATAATTATTTATATTTTACCACCTGAAGAAAGTTAGAAGAAAAATTATTCAAAATCATTGTAGACTTACTGCACCAGTCGTTTCCACGCAGAGAAAACTTTAAACTTGAATATCTCTTAAACGGAATAAGATCTTGAAGTAGTTTCTTTATTATTTTGTTGCCTTTAAAGTTCTCTTTTATATGAGATAAACTTGTTTGACCACTAAAATAATCCTTTAAAAGTTCAAAACACATTACACAGCATACACATACAGACATAGTGCGATATCATTATCATGTTGAATAAAATCTACAACTAACAGCACATGAAATACATGTTGTTTCAGGGAGCTGTTACTTTTCTATTCGGGTGTCGTGAATTAACTTGTGAATATTAACTGTGTCCACATTAAACTTTTAGATATAATTTGTCTCATAGGTCTTCTTTCTCAAATGAAATCAATCTTTTGTTTTCTTACAATATCTCTTTGAAAAACAATATTTTTAGTAACAAACAAAATTAAATGATCCATGGAACGTGTTTAGAACTTGACAAGATTAATAACAATAAGATTTTTGAACAACAAACATTCCCCCAAGCAGTCAGGTTTGTACCCCTGATTGAAGAACAGCTTTGTTCTCTCGATCGGAGGATCCTTTACAGAAGTATCCCACAATGCATCTATTCAAATTCAAAGTTTGTATAGAAATAACATAAAATCAGACACATTTCAACGCAGGGAACTCAACCACTGCAAAGGGTTCAAATTTGTTTTACGATTTGAAAATAATGGCCTATGAAATATCTTTTCACCGTGCGGTTTTCAAGAAATTTGGAAAAAGTGATGAATTGTTATTGTGTTACCGTTAGGCAGTCGCGCTTTAACAAAGTTTTTTGAAATTATGAGAAATAACTTGGGAATTTGTTAAAATTACTTAGCAATAATAGCGTGATAGTAACAAAGTTGTTTTACTTTCGCGAAATTGAACATGAACAAAGCAAACTTTGTTACAAACCTTCAATAAAACAACTGATAAGGTCCATGACTGAAACTTCACAATGAAAATGTGGCTTCCATATATCACTGTAAGCTCAGTGCGCATGCTTGAGTCCCCCGATCGGGGGTACGAACCGAACTGCCAAGGTAAGGAATAAAACGTCTGGTTTTGTTTCTAATGATCTTTAAGCATTATGTGCAATTATGCGTATGCCTTTCAAAGACAGTTATGCGTATGCCTTTCAAGGACAATTATGCGTATGCCTTTCAAGGACAATTATGCGTATGCCTTTCAAGGACAATTTAAACGTCCTGGAAATGTTCACGTTGTATCAGGGAGCTGTTACTTTCAGCTCCCTGGTTGTATGTCACAGTATAAAGATCGTTACACACCGAACGCGATGCGGCAAGCGATTTTTTAAATAATCGTACAGGAAACAAATATTATAAGATGCTTTGGTTTTGCTTACATACGTTGAAGTTTAAAATTGAGGCTTTTTGATGATGGATACTGGGAAATTTATTAGAAATGCTTTATTGTTCAAACTGAAGAAATTTTCTTTAGGGATGCGCGATTTTCTGTCGTGAAGCGAATTTTGCTTTAATGGGCGTAGAAACGCCCTTTAATCCATTTTTAGTTATCACCTGAATAGCCATGCGATGATATCTTTTATGAAACAAGAGATGAAAATGTTTCTTTCCTTTGTTTTATTCAATTTTGTTTTAAAAAATGACTCGCCGCGTCGCGTTCGGTGTGTAACGGCCTAAACGCGTAAAAGAATCAAAATTTTTTATGCAATCATACAGTAAGAATCAGACAAATATCGAGCGAGGGGAACTCAACCACTGCAAAGGCTTCAATTTTTTCTCCACAATATTGATATAATATGAATTATCTTTTCACCGTGCACGTTTGAAATATACCGTGGAATTTTCTAGAAACTTGTTGGGGCAGTACAGTGCATGTGCCGATCTCCCAAATGGGCGATTTCCAATCGGAAGTACGACCCGAGCTGATAAAGAAACAGTTACATGCTAGACGAGAAAATCAGAATGTGGTAGGTCATGATTTAAAAAATTCAAAAAGATGTAGATCATGGTTGGCGCCTTTGTCAAATGTCTAGCTACGCCACTGTCTATAGATTGAGTAAACTTCTCCTGAATCAGATGTCCTACTGGACTGTTCATAGCATTTATATTGTTTTAAGACATGGGGGAATTTTGCATTTTTAATTATGTTCTTATTTCTATATCGCATTGCAGAGAGTTACAAGAACGGCAACATTAACCGTTTCTGCTGCGGTGCAACCAAACGGTTTGTTTTCTTTTATTTTATATTGTGGTTTAGTTAAGTCAATGCGGTTACCATGGGTACGCAGGAACTTTACCGGGACTCTCCTGGTGATGGGCAAAGCGCTAGAAGATACAAAAGGTCACCATCATGTTGTTATTATTCCTTTAATAAAGCATAAACAATAGATACAAATTTAAAACATTTTGAAGAATTTTCTGCACTAAGAATTTCCGATATAATATGATTTTCTTGTATATACAAAGATTACTTAATTTCAAGATGAGCAAAAGTGAATTCATAAATGATGAGCCTTTGGTACATTTCTTGCTTTCAGCCCATGTTTACCAACAACCTACACTATATCCGTACAGCACAGGATATGTACAGCCTTCATCTTACCTTCCCCAACAAGCTTTCAACTTTCACGAGCAAGGCTACATTCCTCCACAGCAAGGCTACAATCCCCCACTCCAAGAGTATAATAACCCGCCGCCGGTGTACCGTGAAGCGGATTTACCTCCACCATATGAACTTAAACAGTGAGGCTGCTTCCGCTCAAAACGATATACCCAGATAGCACACAACGTTGGCCCAACGTTGGTAAAAGTTGAATGGCATATGTTGGCATACGTTGGTACCATATTGGGTTGCTATATTAATGCTTGACCGACGATGCGCCTGCGTTGTTTTCTTTGTTGGCTTGATATTGGCCAAATGTTAGACCAACGTTTAAACAACAGTTATGGCGACAGCGCACCTACGATCACCCGACCTTCAGTCACAATAGTGCCAACGTGAAAATGCAACCATTTCCCAACGTCAGAACGTTATCCTTGGTTGATTCAACGTTGGCCAACATAATTGTGTTATCTGGGTATAGGACATTTGCGTATATTCCTAAAAAAATCAAAAGGGTAGATTTTCTCCGTTGGTATCTAAGACGTATTGTATTTAGCTATAACAAACATGAAGTTTATAAACATTAGCTAATTTTACTTTGTGTGTTTATCAGACAACAATTTTCAAAGACAGAAACAAGTTGGTCGAGCATTGAAAGTTGGAAGTTAGGTTTTGGAATAATGGAGTATTATGATAGAATTAGCTAGGATGCATTAGCTCATATACATCCATGGAATCAGGAAGCTAAAATGAATAGGTAGTATTATTTGTAGGTTCATGTGACAACATAGTTTAAATACTAAAGGCATTGGTCAGGTTTTATTACCATTTGTATGGATTAACGGAATATTTTACCAAAAAGGCACCACATTAATACATAAACTTAAGTTATGTTATTTTGTATACGATTGTATACAAAATACAGTTTTTAGGAAACTAAAACAATGATCGAGAATGTATTTTAGCAGAAAGAACACTATAAACATGAAGGTATTTTATATTTATATAAGACAGCATAGTTTACTAAGACGAAGTAATGGTCCGGAATATCATTCGTTTGTTTACATGTTTACGGACCATTTGATTGTTAATTATTCACATTTCTTTTATTTATTATTCTATGACAATGTATTGAGAAAAATGTATCAGATTTATCTCTAAAAAAAGAAAGACACAATGGCTCTTGATTTCAAACATATCAACGAAAAGTTGTGTTAATGACAATACTATTGACAACAAAATGAATTGTTTAGGGTGATTTTACGGTGAACCGTCTTCTTCAATTCACGTTGCATCTGCAGATGTGTTGTGATTATAGTAAGATTTCTCCACCGTGCACGGTCATTAGCATTTCAGTTGCCTTCAATGATGCAAACAGTTCAGGAGCAGCCCGAAAAACTGGGTACTTTTATGTATTACGTCATTGCATGAGCCTACACATTTGACTAGCCCACACTAAACGTATAGGGTTAATCATTTTCCGCGCCGAATTGTCCACCATTTCACTGGATATATTAAAATTTTGGAGACGGATAGTAAATGAATATTCAAAACGTTTTGCCGCTGTTTTTTTAAATCCACGGTCGCCTCTTTGAGAAAATCAATACAACAGATTATGGGCAGTTTGTTTTGTTCATTTTCTTAAAAAGGCCACAATGAATTTCAGTGAAATTGTGGACAATCCGGAAAGGAAAATGAGAAACCCCATACGTTTAGTATGGGCTAGTCAAATGTGTAGGCTCATGCGATGAGGTAATACATAAAAGTACCCATTTGGCGAGGAAGGGGGTGGGGTGTTACTCCTGGACTGGGGAAGGCAGTGTACTATTTTATGTCACCTTGCTGCTGGTTCTCCCCTTCATTTGCTTTCCTTCAACCATCCCATGTATAATGTTATTTTAATACACGTGTGTTTAACAACAAACCTGAAATAGCCTAATCTTTTCTATATAATACGCTTGTTCACAGAACATTTCCTGTTTCAACCACTGTTGTGTAGTTTTGTCGGGGGGAGAGGGGGAGAGGGAGGCAGCTACACTCTAAAAACCAGTTTGGTCAGCAAAATGACCAAATTCCCTGGTCATGGAAAAACAAACTTTCGTCAGATTTCGTGTGCAGATGACCAAAGTTTGTTCAGAGAAGGCAATGGAGCATCAAAGGCATTTGAAAATGTACTTGGTCCGGGAAAATAGCTGTTTCATTGGCAAGACACATAATGCATAATGAGCGACCGCAAATTTCAAACCGTTCTCGATATCGCAGCCCTCATCTATACAGAGTCAGGCATAAAATTTCATCAGCAGAGTGGAAGCTCGTGGCCTTAAAAGATACATTTACTGGTAAGTACTTTTAATTTTAAATGGGTTGCAATGTAATTTCATTTTTTAGGATTACTCTTAAATTCAACCATCGCAACTCGCAAAGTTTTGTACTTCTTGGCATTCTTCATCGTTAGGTTATTCTAGTATCGAGGTTATTTTGTAAGACTAGGCTGAACTTGGCCATAATCAACATTGTTATTATTATTAAACTGTAGAGAATAACCCATGTTTTAGAAATGTAACATCCCTTCGAAACAATGAAGTAGGTAGAGATTGATCTAACCAGGAATAAGTTATTTTGACGGCGCTCTAAGATACGTGCAATCAGATTATATTTTATATAGGCCTATGTACAGTACGTGTTGGTTTTTGCCAACATTTGACAGTGTTTTTTTACAAAGAATTTACATGATTTTCTTGAGTCCTGGAAGCAATTTGTCAGTTCCTCAAATATTTCTTAACCATGACATTTTGTCTGGGTTCAAAAGGGCGGTATATTTGATGTCCTTCATGAAATTGTTTCACGCTTAGGCATTATTTCTCCTTTCATCGTTGCGTTCAGGGGGTCAGTGTTACGGCTGGATACATGTATATCTGCCAAGGGATTTCATTACTGCAACTTTCAAAGGTTACAGGCAGATAAATCCGCCGATAGGATTAGTTATTCGTCATATTCCCCGTTCCAGGCCTTTTACTTCCCCTCTGATCTGTTTTTTCCTTGTTGGCTGACGTTCAATGATTGCTGTCGGTTCTGATTTACGGCCTGACGGACAAAACAAATGTTCCAGTAATATACATGTGTGGGTTGTGACAATAACTACGATAAGATATGGTGTCTAGATATAACTACTGTGCTCCATTACCTCCCTAGTATTATTATAAATGGGCTTAAACTAAACGATAGAACCAGAGAGCGTGATGTCTTTCCTGCTATATTTTATACGTAGTATAGACCTAATCCAAAAGTTGTTTACCATCGAGAACTTTACAAGCGCAGTCAAATTGATAGGCACAGTGCGGAAAAAACTGTACCTATACGCAAACTACGCATATTGTGGCTCGATTGCTTATCAATAAATCATTGTAAAATGGGTCATTTTGACCAATTTGACCATTAATTTTGGACAAAACGCTTGAATTTAGTCAACAATTTCTACGCAGAATAGTAGTGGGAGTAATCCACACAGTTGGTTGTGATTTTAACTGAAAATTTGTTGTTTTGCAAGTAAACAAAGCTCCAACTTCAACTTTGCACGAGTTTTTTTTTTTTAACCAAGGGTCAGTATTTTTAGTGTTCACGCATGCAAATGCGGATTCGATTAATCACTTATTAGTCGCTGGGAAAACTCTTTCGGCGATTGTAATCCAAGGATTAGGCCTAAACCAACACTTTGATCAAATTTTGTCAAACTCAAAAGATATAGGCCTGAGCCGTAAATCCGAGTAGGACCAGAATCAGTAAAAAAAATGCACATATGATTTATCTTTTCAGCCAGTAGGCCTACCTACTAATTTGAACCAAAAAGCTACTGAAGTTAGGCCATCCAAAATTAAAGAAAGCATCACTGAGTGAATAATAGTTATTTGCATATGACCACATCAAGGTAGATATCAAATTGATGGAATGTTCATTTTATATACAAATTAATTTCATGACTTTATCTGGTTATGCATGTGATTTATATCAAATCTTGATGTGGATTTGATCTGGGATTTATCTTTAGGATTTATATATACTTTTTGGTTTAGGGTGGACCTTGTGGGTGTTATCCCAACTAAGCAAGGGCCACTGAATGAAGGTTCTTTTTACACTATTTTGAACAATATAAGATCATACCTATATAGGATGGCCATAAATTGTAGATATAAATACCAAGAATTGTTGTACCTTTTAACAAGTTTGATATTCATGCTAGGCCACATAAAGGGATGATTTTGAAGGCACTGTGACACAATGCAAAATTGATCATTTGAATGACTGTAAATACCTGCTGATGTATTCACCAAGTTCATACTTCTTTCTTTTTAATTCCATATCACCACCGAAAGTACGTTAAACATCAAGATTCATGAGGAAATAAAATTGAAATGAAGTACTCTATGTTCGTATTATACTCACACAGTACTATCATCAAAACTTGAAAGTGGACATCTTCTTAGATGTCTCAGGTTGTATCTAAGACATTTCAATTCATGGTTTGTTACTTTTGCTGATGTTTGATTTTATACTTGCTATTATATATTCTAGCAAGATCTCACCTTAACTAGTGAGATAAACACCTCACTCAGTAGGCACTACTTGCAAGGCAATACTTGCATATTTTTACGTATAGCAGCCATGTAGTGGCTATCACAATAATGGGGTCCAAAACCCCAGTCATTTAAAGTGCTCTTAAAATGCAAAATATTCATCATTTGATATCTTATACCAATTGTTTCATCACTATGTGTTGTTTTGATACAAAATATAATACAATGTGATTCTACTGAAAGAGGTCTACGTTATCATGATGTGAAATCATATTTTGAGTGATTATTGGCCGGACAGATCTCATATAATTGAAGCTGTTTATACAATCTATGTCTATCATTCAAAATACAACACAACTGAAGCCCATTTTAATATGTATGCATGCACTGTTGAGTGACAGGAAATGAAAACTAAAATTTGTCTCCTTAAGTTTGTATGTAATATTGATAAGTTCATGGTATTAAACCATAAACCATAGGTAGTTGGAAGTGGAGAAACAGAGGTCTGAGTGCGCGATAGGAAAAGGAGAGATGTGATTCGACAGAGCGTTAATGGCGGCTCTGTCGGCTAATTCGTCAGCTCGTTGTCAGGAATGCCGACGTGGTTGGGATCTAGAAAAAATGATTTTGCTTCAGCAGAGTAGATTGAGGCTCCATCTAGTTTCTCCACAGCTTTCTTTCTTTCTTTGTACAAATTCTTTGTACAAATCATACTGCTCTTAACATATTCTTTACTATGATTAATCAACCTCTGTACACAGTTCAGCGCGTGCAGAATGCAGCGGTTCGTATTTTATCAAAAACCAGAAAATATGATCACATCACACCCATCTTAAAATGGCTCCACTGGCTTCCAATCCGTCATCGTATCAAGTACAAAATAATGCTACTCAAGCCCTCAATGGCAAATCACCGATGTACCTCAAGGAGAGAGAGAGTTGAACCCAATTACAATGACAGTCGTCGCCTGCGTGTTCGGTTAAATAGCAATGCACACGAAACGCTTAATACGACCCGGACGAGAACACAGGTACGACGTACGGACAGACATAACATTGACAACCAAGTCAATGTCCACGGCCTTTGATAACCAGTTGTGGTGCACTGGCGTACCTCAAGGAAATCCTCGCACCATATTTATCATGTTGCAACCTAAGGTCTGCAGATAAAGGTCTTCTAGCTATTCCAAGAACTTCCACAGCTGCTGGTGACAAGGCCTTTTCCGTAGCTGCATCTAAGCTATGGAACGTTATTCCTTTGAACATTCTTTGCTGTACTTCCTTTAACATCTTTAAGAACAATCTCAAAGCATACTTGTTCACCATTGCTTATGATTGACTTTGTTTACATTCCTGGTGTTTGTCATATGTCTATTTCATATGTTCTATGCAATGCATTCGCTATCTCTCTTTCAGCGCCTCGGATTATGTTCGCATAGATAAATTGGCGCTTTAAAAATGCATAATTATTATCATTATTATTATTACACACAGACATTTTCCATAGACCTTAACAGATTATGACATTTTAATAGTAAAAATCACAAACATAATTTTTTACAGATTACATTTTTTTTCTTTTGAATTAAGTTTAATGATGAAGAGTTGGCTGAAATTCAATGACGCCCCTTCAACAACAGACAAACAGACAGAGAGCTCCATGAAACCATGGAGTTAAAAAAAAAAAAAAAAACAGACAACGAACTACAAAACTACTGCGCTTTTCAAGTTGGTGTACATATGCCAAGAAATAGTTTTTCTTATTATGTAACATTACAGATCCATTGACGATTCGAGTTGAAAGAATATTAAGTTCGGAATGGAACAATCTTTGAATTTCAGAACTTGTAGCTCAAACCAATTTTTAAGATGCACATTTTTATTCTCGATATATGACTGGGCAGACATGGCAAAATTTGTATTTAATCTTTTTAATTTTCATCGTAAACTTAAGTCTGTAAAAATTAGACAATGTAGATATACACGTCGGCCCACAAAATTGTTATAAAAATGGTATGTGAAGTATTATGAATTGCTTGTTTTATATCATTCAAGTTGAAATAAGTGGTCATTCATCGGTTTAGTGAGGATTACCCATTTATGTAAACAAAAAATGTTCTCATAAGTAGAATCTAATATTGATTGACTCAAACTGAAACGATATGGAAATAATGTTCTGTATTTTGTAATACTGAACCCTGGGGAGAAGGGTGGGGGGGGGAACACTTCCATACTGAAGTGGTAGGTATGTGCCGTCCAGGATTTTAAAAAGTGGACTGCAGTATGAGAGATTTTTTGGTAACTACAGTATGACAGTATATAATTTTGATACCTACAGTATATGAAAATAAGTGATTTTTGGTACATGCAGTACAAAAAATGGGATTTTTGTTACCTGCAGTCCAAATTTGATCATTTTTGCGACCTGCAGTATAAAAGTATGCAATATTTTGCGACCTTCAGTACACAAATTCTGAAGAAAAAAATGCTACTACTTGGAGAGCTGTCGTCACAGACGCAAATAGTGTGGGCAAAAGTGGTGATCGCCCCAGGTGAAAAAATGGGGGAGAAGTATCATTTTGCCTCCCGTCTTCCCGTGCAACAAAAAATGGGTAGAAAGAGATTCAAGATAGGCTTAAGTACGGGACCATGTAAAATTGCAATTATTTCATTGGCAAAAGGCGGAAATTTTAAATAATCTATATATTTGGCCCCGGTCCGAAAATCTCAGCTTTCATTCGGCAAAAGCAAGAATGCAATTATATCGATATAAAATAATTTAATGGAAAATCATAGTTATAGAGAGCAAGTTCATAACTTCGTTCAGAATGAGGTGTGCATGGGAGGGCCGTCTAATGAGATACACTTGCACGTACTCCTTTGCCTTTGGCAAGCCCTGCGTTTTTAAATTAAGAGTATTATGTTTAGATAAATAGACAATAATGAAGGAAATAAGTTGTATGCCGTTGTCGTCAATTTTGAAGGTTAAGAATTGAAGAAATGTTGACGACAGTGAGGACCATATTAGAAACACCCACAAATGTTGACATAAGTGTGCCACTTTTGGCTACTCCGCGGGGAAGTGATGAAATACGGGACCAATAAAAATTATAATAAATGTGGATTCAATCAATTCCGGAAATAATCAGCGCAATTATCCGATTATTGTCGTGGCACCGCAATGTTGTCTTTTGCACTACTGCAAAGTTGAGGCAATCGATTTGCAATCAATCTTGTCGTTTTCTCTTATTTGTCAACTTAAAAAAAAATCTTTTAATATCTCATAAGGAACATAAATTTCATAAATATATACTATCTACATTCCCTAAAGGACCATATTTATTTTGTAATAGTTCTCGAGAAACCAACGGTTTGCAATACATATGTTGTAAAGCTTAATCTATAGATTTATAGCTTACTCTTTCTCTACTTTTTGCCGCAAACCGTGATATGCGTATTTTTTGCATAGGCATATGCCTCAAACCGTCAAAGAGTATGCACTTTGCATAGCAAACCCCCTATGAATTAGTGTGTTTTCATATGCGAATGACTTTAAAAGTATCATGTAATGCATTCTTTCATGATGGTACATTCATTCTAATTAATAATTCAGAATGTGCGACAAACTTAAAGAAATATGCAAATATCCTTGGAAAATAATCAAAAAATAATTCATGTAATCGGAATTAATGGAAATTAAATTTGAAACCCGCAGTTATTTTCTTAATCGAAAAGGCAACATCAATCAGTCAATGGTGGAAATTCGGCGCCCGAGCTGTCTATCTGGCATTCAAGTTGATATACAGAATGCTTTCACTTGGCAGTTATCATTTACGCTTTGTAGGCTTAGAGTAAAAAATGTTATGAGTGATGTAACTTACTTCTAAAGTTAGGCCCCCTAAAATTTGAAGGTGGTCAAAATCCGGGTCAACCACTGGCACTAAGTCCCTTATACAACTTCTTCCTGCAAGTACAAAGGTTCTGACGGATTGCCCTTGGGCTAGCGTAGGTTCTACTTCAAATGGTAGAATTAGTTTTGAGGTGCACGAAAATAGCGGTGCATAAAATTCGCGGGTGTCCAAAAGTCGGGTGTGCCTATACTAGTAGAACGTGCAGTAGGCATTCGCGTGGTGGGGCATGTTTCACTGGGGCGGGGGAATAAAATCAGTGTTTCTAATCTAGAGTCGAAGCCCTGGTAAGGGTCCAGGGGGCGAAGACCCCGAAAGCTCTGTCTTTCACGTAGTTTTCATTGCAGAATATTACTTAATATTGTGTCAAATCCAGGGTCTAAGCCTTGCGTTCCTTGTAATTTTGGTAGCAGAAAATTGGTCAAATCTAGGGTCGAAGCCCCTGGAAGGCTGAAAGCCCGCATGTCTTGCGACCTTGAAAGCAGAAAACTGTTTAATATTGTGTCAACTCCAAAGGTTAAATTTAGGGGCAAAGCCCTGGTAGGGACCAGGGGTCGAAGCTCCCGGAAGCATATACGTTTCTCATGATTTGGATAGTAAAAATCGCTTAAAATTTTGTCAAATCTAAGGGCGAAGCACCCGGTAGCCCTGCGCTTTTGTGATTTCAAAAGCAAAAAAATGTATTTAAAATTGTATTAAATCTATCAGTCTATAGGCACACTAAAGGCAAAGGCTGAGAAGCACTGGTGTGGACTCACGGGGTTTTTCATAGCAGCCGAAATTTGCTTTAAAATGTGATCATCATCATCATCATTATGGTGATGATGATGATGATGATGATGATGATGATGATGATGATGATGATGATGATGATGATGATGATGATGATGATGATGATGATGATGATGATGATGATGATGATGATAATGATCATCATGATCATGATCATGATGGTGATGATGACGGTGGCGGCCGTTACTGGTGGTGGTGGTGGTGATTATGTGGCCTATTTTCTGGGTGTCTGCAAGCAGGTCGCGTTGCCATGAGTTCTTGGGTCGGCCTCGCTTCCTCTTCCCCTGGGGTTCCAGGTTAAGTTCTGCCTAGCGATATTGGTAGTAGGCTTCCATAAGGTGTGGCCAATCGACCCCCACCGTCGGTTGGTGGTTTCCCAGATTATTAATAATCTCAGGCCAATGGATCCTGAATATTATGCGTAAACAACTATTGATGTTTGAATTTTCTTCATAGTGGTCATATAGCAGCACAGACCTAACATTGAAGTTAAATAGCCGAACTTTGGTGTGTGGAGATATGAGTTTAAAGCCCCAGATGTCCTTTCATTAGATAGAGGCTGCTCTTGCCTTGCAAAGCCTTGCTTTAACGTCAGCATCCGTACCACATCTATTGTCATTAATCCTGACAAGGTAGGTGAACGCTTCTACCTCCTCGAGTGTGTTTTTAACTGGGGTTGGTTAACTGTGTTTGTTCTGAGAAGTTTGATGGATGTTAAGGCCAACACTTAATGATGTGTATGCCAGTATTGTACAATTGTCCTGCAATTGCTTGTGAAAATGTGATAAAAGTGCCAAATTGTCTAAATTATTGAGCTCGGTCGAGAATGTCTACTGAATACCCTTCTTACTCTGTGCTGTTGTTGCCTTCATGATCTAGTCAGTGACCAGTAAGAAAAGGAATGGAAAAAGCATGCATTCTTGTCTGACGCCTGTCTTTACAACGAAGTTGCTGGATGCTTGCCCCTCGTGAAGCACCTTGTATACCGTCCCCTCGTAGGAGCAGCTATTCAGCTTAACCAGTTTAGTTGGTACACCATAGTGTTGTAGTCAACACAGTTGATGTACAACGGAGAGTTCCATTCCAAGGACCGCTCGACTATTATGAGCAATGCAAAAATTTGGCCAGTG
>JAIGNY010003477.1:310000-340000 GCA_020152595.1 Chiridota heheva
CTGTGTTATTTGTTATTTCTGCATAATCATAATAACTTGTTTTTCTTCAAACTAGAGCGATGGCATACACACAACAGTCCTATGGCAGCTCAGCTGTGATTGCAGTACCAGTACAGACTACACATGTAATCTAAAGTTAATTTTTATATGGTCTTTAATATTTCCTTGTACAAAAGGGTACTGAACAGCACATCCTTGTTTTAAAGGGCTCGTTTAGTCAAAACATTTTTATTTAAACAAAGAACTTAGCTACAATGGGCTGTGTCCATTGTCCAGACAGGATTTTGGATGCACTTTTAAGTTTCAAGGTTTTGGTCACACAAGAATTTGATTTGTTTCGCATATAAGGTACATTGTTTTACCTTTCTGCATGTTTTTAATCACACATTTTTGACGTTGTAAAGCAGTTTCAAATATAATTTTTCTGAAACATGTTGAGAATCGGAAGAATTTGCAAAAGAATTCTAACACGACGGTCCTTTTCCAACACAACCAGGGAGCTGTTAATTAGAACAAAATACTAAATGCAATCACAGAAAGTACAGTAACCTAATTATTGGCATTTGTACCTATTCACTTGCAGGTAACACAGGTCACAGCGCCCAACGTTGCTCTCGATGAGAAACAGGTAACAAAAAATGCTTTGGCGCACTCCTTCAATGGATTCATGCTCATTGTATTTGGAATCACCGCAGCGTCAATTGATTGTTATTACGGTTTTACCTGGATGCCAATATGGATGGGTCTATACGTGAGTGCATTGTCATCTTTTTCATCCTGGTTTTGCATATCTCGACTTATATATCTCGCCTTGAATGCTCACCATCCTTTGCATTCGCCTTTTTTTAGCGAATCATTGCTCTATTATGAACTGTTCTGTGTTTGTTTGTTTTTCTTCAAAAAAGGTATCACAATTTTTTTTTCTGTAAATTTTTCAGATGATATTCTGTGCAGGTTGGGCAAAACGTGCAGCTTATGCAAGCGGATATTACAGATTTGTTTGCGTAAGTATTTATTATTATACAAATGTATCAACCAAGGATACACATAAATATTCAAAGCGAACTTGCAATATTTCTAATGATGTAATAAAAAAAAAGTTTGCCACCAAACTTTGCCACTGTATACTTCGCCAGGGAATTTAGCCGCACTAGTTGATTCAATAGAATGGCATTACAAGATTAGATTATGGATTAGACATATTCATTCAACATACTTTAGAATAATATTTGACGTGGTGATGGAGTTATTCAGCAAAATCAAAATCTTATCCTGTTCAATGAGTAATATTCAACTTCAGCCCGAAAGAATTGATAACTGTCAAGAAATCAGAGAAACTCCTTTTGTAGTTCTGTTTTATAACATTATAATCAAACACACTAGCAATGTGTGGATACCAAAGCAATCTTTTAAATACCAAATCTCCACTTGCAGACTTGAGAAAAGGATTGCGATTTTAGAAATTGGTTTTGTGCACATGACCCCTTCTTTCTATGCTGTTTAGATACGTAGATACTCTTTTACAATTTTACAGTCACGGGAGAAATGTAGATTTAAATCGGAGAAAATTATTGTGGAAGAAGATGTAGAAAGAGTTGTCCAATGATAAATGTTGTCTAATACTTTTATATATACTACTGTTACCATTCAAATTATTTCTGTTTTATTGTTGTATCATTATACCAACAAATACATACTTTTTCTTCTTTTTTTCATTCTAAGCTAATGTTATTTTTCAATCGTAATTACTTGCCATTACTTGCCATTCTCACCTCTAGATAAGGAGATACCGGGTCATGAATACATTTGCATTTATGGAAGCGTGTTGTTTGATAGGAACATTTGGAGCATCAGCTGCTAAAGAAATAGACATGGCAAGTCTTGTTCTTTGTAATATCATCATATACCTACAATTTAGAAACGAGTCCTATTGCACTTTGAGTAGACAAAGGCCTGCTTTTGTAGTCTCTTGGAGGTCTTACTCCTTTTTCTTTTTTTCTGTGCTTCTCTTCTGCCGTACAACTCTTCGTATCAAAATATGGGAATATTCAAACATGAATGTATCATAATCCATTAGAATGACTTCACTTTCAAAAACGATACTCTTTCAGTTAATTAACTTGCCTGATTCAAATTTGAGATTAGAGTAATTAATGTTCATTAAAGAGGTGATATCGTCATATGTGCACAATTTTTAGAATTCCTTTCAAATTTGTTGATTGGTTGAAATTTTGCTGCGCGATTGTTGTCTCGTATTGCAAGGTTTATAGTTATTTAAAACGCCTTGAAGGTGATTGCACGAGATAGCCTAGATGCTTGCGGCGAATCATGCCGTGAGTTCAAGCCCCGGTAGAACCGTTTATAGTGACTTTTTGCTTTCATCTTTTTCTTTTTTTCTCAGTAATTTTCATTTGGTGACTATCATTGTAGTATTATAACACTAAAATTTCACTTTGGCTTTCTGACAAAAAAGCATTAAAAAAACCAAATAAGTTTCTCATCACAGTAACGTAATGCGCTGTGTATGTAATTCTGCACACATAACGTACATGCTAGTGTCTGGCTGTACAAACAGACAGAGGATCGGATTTTGCCTCCACAACCTGAAGTGACGTCAAAATAAAGTATCCCCCATTTTTACCGTATTTACTGAGACGAGCCTCCCTCTTTCAGCGTAAGATTTCTTGTACTTATATATCGCTGTTGGTTAAGAATTAGGGAGTGCGTGAGAGTACATGCTTAAATGAGATTTTGCCATAATATATTGTCATTTTTGTTCTTTTGAAGTCCTCTTTTATATAACATGAACTGGCTTGGTGAATGAACTAATCCGTTAATTCGTGGCAGATATCTTTCACATGCAGTATATACTCCCTGATTAATTAAAAAATTGTCATATAATATTTGATTGATGAAAGATGATGTCTTTTGATTTATTTGCAGTACTACTACCCTCACTCGTACAATGCACGTATCGGAATTGATGCAACCATCATTGCCCTGTCGGTTTTTGAGTTTTTCACTTCTCTGAAAGGATTGCAAATATCGTCTTCATTCATGAAAACATTTGAAACGGAACAACGTGTATGTTTTTCAGACCTTCTTTTGTTTTCTATTTTTTTTTTTGCCTTCCTAAAATTATATGGACTTGCAGAGATCGTATATTCATCGATACGAGATCTTCTGAACAGAACAGTCTTTAGATTACATAAAAGAGTATTTAAATTAGTTTTCGAGTTATGGCTATTAAAGTTTGAAGAATTTTTATGTATGCCAAAGTTTATATATGAAAGAGAACAGGTCACATTTGTTAATTTAATTCTTTAAATTCTTAACTTCGGTCGCTCAAAATCATTTTTAAGATAATTTTTATCAAGGAAATTAAAAACAAATTGATCATATGAAACTATTTCCTCAAACAACGTTGATGAAGGATAACAAAATAATAAGGTTTTTCTTAAGGTTATTCAAAGGTTTTCTCTTCTTATGTCACAAAAATGTTAATATTTTTATAAGGCCTTTAAATTTACTGTCAAGTATTAACTGATTTTGATGAAGCTTTTTGCCATTTTCAAGATTTATTGCAAATTCTATTCTTATTAAACTCAAGTTGTTGCTATCTGTTCATATATCTGTAATAAATTTGGGTTATTTCCTTTTAAAAGCGGTGTTTATCTGCGGTTGATAAGGTGTAAGCGGATGCCAGTCGATAACTCACCTATTAGAATCATCACTTCATTACAGTTATTTCCATCAATTAGTTGCGTAAACGAAAGCATTGAGCTATTTTAGTTAATAGATTCACGACTGATACAAGTATAGTTGTATCTTGCAAGTACAGTATCTTTCTCCATGGTGCAACGCATGATTCTTGGTGGAAGTCAAGGATATGACCTTTCTAAAGTGACTTTCCAACCACTAGCTGACTAGTAGCTACCTAAAATGTGATATAACTAGAACAACAATTTTGTGAAGAGTTGATTTCTCTTGTCGATATTTGTTTTTCCAGTTTCTAAAAACGAAATACCTAAAACATGAATTATATACTTTTTCCTGCACTAACTGTAACCGATACAATTTCTCTTGAATAATCTCTTTCGTATAATGATGCATACAGCCAACTACCTCTGTTATTATTTCACGAGAGATGTTTTTCGGCATTATTTTTAGCTCTAGTAGAGCTTATGTTTTGCATAGGCAAATCCGAAGGTAATCTATTAAGCATTGTGTAAGTATCCATAGTCGGCAATAAAACAAACAACAAACAAAAACAGACGATTTTGCAAAAGTTGGAAGTTATGATAAAATGTACAACAACTTAAGAGTCCATAGGATTCAAGATATCCATGAATATCCATATATTAGTCCATTTGACTAATTTTGAGCATTGGAACTAACTTATGCTGCTATTGATATAGTCTACGTGAAGATGATCTATGTCAAGACATTTTCTGGATCATACACTTTGTGAAGAACGTTAAATACGTTTTTCTTCAAGTAAACTAACAATTGTTGAGACTGATGATGAGGGTGCCGATCATTTACAATTGGTTTTCCAAACTACCTTAAACTTGAATATCTCCTTAATTAAATAATATAGAAGAAGTTCCTTCTTTAGTTTGTTTTTGTTAAAGTCCTCTTTCGTTTAAGATCACCCTTGATTGACCACTGACCTAATCACGAATTATTTTTTTCTTGAAATTTACACTTCTCGGGTTCTAGAACCCAAAGCAAATCATGTTAATTGTTGTTCAGATTTTTCTGTGCGGAGTAACTTATAAAGAATTTTCTAATTTGAATGTGATTTAGTCTTAAATTTTCTATATTATCTAAAGATAACAGATGTTATTTGTTTATGTTTGTCGTTAAGTCAAGGTCTATGCTAAAAGTAATGACTCGGACAAAGCTAGAAGCTCCGGAGAGAATGACTCCAACTCCAATTCATGCAGTTTGTCTAGGTCGTCAAAACTCCCATTGGCAAATCAAGACGAACAGAGGTCGTGAATAGCTCTCAGGAATATATATATATATATATATATATATATATATATATATATATATATATATATATATATATATATATATATATATATATATATATATATATATATATATATATATATATATATATATATATATATATATATATATATATATATATATATATATATATATATATATATATATATATATATATATATATATATATATATATATATATATATATATATATATATATATATATATATATATATATATATATATATATATATATATATATATATATATATATATATATATATATATATATATATATATATATATATATATATATATATATATATATATATATATATATATATATATATATATATATATATATATATATATATATATATATATATATATATATATATATATATATATATATATATATATATATATATATATATATATATATATATATATATATATATATATATATATATATATATATATATTTATATATATATAATGGTATTCAGCAAATAATTAAGAGCTTATACCCGGTTTCCATGGTGCTAAGCAAATGAGAGTACTTGACTCCCCATGAATGGAACACCAATCCATCGCAGTTTAACTTCCTAGCCGAAGCTGGTACTTATTTTACAGATAAATGAAGTGGAGTAAAAGGTATAAAGCGTCTTGTTCAACGACACATCACAGCGCCTTGGCTGGGATTCGATCGCGATACAATTTTAGTACGAGACCGACGCCCTAATCACTTGAATACTGCACTCCCAAATGATCAAAGGATACAGCCAATAAATGAGTCACAACGATTCAAAATTCAATATATATTGCTCAAGTGAAATAATGAGTACCATTGCACTGCGTGGTACTTCCATGTACGTTTCAGCAATTCATACCAAACAACCTTGCCCCTATTGATATCCTACAAGAAGATAGTAATATTTTCCTTACTACAGCATTTGTATAAAGTACGCAAGTACCCAAGATAGTATATTATACACAGTTTTTGCTAAGAAAGGTTCTTTCTGCGATATTACTGATCAACATTGACATTTTGTAGTATATTCGGAATTTATGATGTGATGATGTAACGGCAGACCACTGCATTCATTGTAAAAAAATAATGCTTCAGTCTGTATCTTCAAATTCAGCCAATGATGCATGCGAATTTCGGAGGTCCATGGTTTGCCTGCATTCCTTTGGAGTATTGATATGGTAAAATAAAATTATAAAGCAGAGATAAAACAGTTCACATTTTATAAACAATGGATACATCTTTCTATATCAATGCGTTACCTGCAGGTAATACCAGTTCTTAATTTTTAAAGATAGATTTGATAGATATATTTAAATTGTATTTAATGTTTTCAATTACTTTACTCAGTTACAGGGAGTCAGCGCAACTACCACAGTCACCGTCACCGCCCAACAGCCGGGTAATGTTTGCTTCTGTTTCTTCCTTTACCATGCATAGTATAAATACAATACCAGAATCAATTCGAGATCACGTTAGATTTGAAAATGAAATTTTCCTAAAAACTACAACAAGAAGCAGTTTCCCACGGTTTTCGAACATCTGAAATTCAAATCGTTAGAAAATAACAATGTAGCATAATGAATAGTTGTTATATCAACTTGACGCCTAAATGCACATTTATGTGCGTTTTTGTTTAAATTACAGACACGGCTATGACATTTTGTCCCATCAATCATCCCTTGATTGTGTTGAAATTTCTATTCATTTTCAGCTTACCACAACGATAAAGAGTATTCCTAATATAAAGCTATTCAGCAAAAAATCTTCGATAAAAGATATCCAATACTTTTGTTTTGCTTATTTTCTTTAACTTTTATGTATCTTTATACATTTCAGTTCCTGGTTTCCAGCAGCCAGTAACATACCAGTATGGAACCGAGTATGCACAACCCGGAGAGTATCCTCCACAGCAAGGATTCGGTCAACCACCTCAGGCTTATCCTCAGGGGTACGGTCAACCACCTCAGGCTTATCCTCAGGGGTACAGTCAACCGCCGCCTGGGTACAATGGAACGGAACAACCGCCACCGTACGGCCTTAAACAATGATTCCGCTCAACATACAATCTTTGGGACTTCAAAAGAAACAACAGGACATTAAAAGAAAACAACTTCCATGTCTTATTCCAATAAAGAGCTTTTACTCAAGCTTTTTCTAAATTCTAATTTTAGCTGAAATGATTAGTGTCGAATGTCTTTAGTATTAACGGTTCGTCCTTATCATCACCGTAGCAGCAATTTTTAACTCTAAAGAAATTTGAATAATTTTTTGAACTTGGTGTAGATTTGACCAGACATGCCAGAGGGTAAAATATAGATCATTTACTAGATTTCATTTTCTACTTTCCTGGCAAATCCAATGGTTTTTACACCACACAATCTTAGGAAAATTCTACAACAATACATACAAGGAATTTTTCGAGGAATGTGAGGATGTAATGTCACACCTAGTCTGTTTTCAGTCGCTTCTACACAATGATACTGGTCTTCAACATCTCCTTAACAGAACAAGATATTTAAGTATAATTTCTCCATCATTTTTCTTTTGAAGTCTGCTAAGTCTGTACTAATCCTTTTTATGACAGACGAAGCTTTCATAGCGCCACGTATATTCCACAAACTTACATTAAATGTTTCTTAATTTCTATTTCTAATATTTGTTCTTATTGCCTAACACGGACATTAATTTTTTGTATTTTCTTAATAAACTAATATAATTAAATCCATAAGAAAATGGTAAATCAACACAATGATTTAAACAAGAAATATGATTTGTACTTTATATATTGAATGTATCAGCATGAATCTTTAAATAATGGAAAGTACGATATATGATATACTTAAAAGAAATGAATATTAATACAACAAACAATATGAGCTGCATATGTATTTTTAGTGATGTATATGTAGATAGCGGCGATACTTCAATCACAACGGTTTAACAAGTTTCAAAGTGACGTGAATTGTTTAAGGATTTCAGAATATGTAATTTCATATCTATTAGATATATGGAATTACCCTTATTTGCTACCATGAATATTTGTGTATATTAGTAGTAGAATCTAACCTTCGGTCCATTTACTATCAATCAGAACATTTGATGACATCCGAAGTTTTTAAAGCACCGTCAATTATTTTGGGATCTTAGAATATGTCATTTCAGCTCTATTAGATATATGAATTTCCTATATTTCCTACCATGGATATTTGTGTATATTAGTAGTACAATCGAACGGTACATTTACCACGATGGTTGAAGCATTGATATATGCCTTATATAGAGATCCAAGGACATTATCTTGTATGTATATTCGCAGTAAAACGTTATTAGAGATTAACTGCATGTCCACCAGTCAACCTCATACGTTAAAGACTTTAAATCAATGTGGATCATAATCGAAATTTATTACTTATTTGGCATATTCAAGAGCTTGATTTCTTGAACACAAGGTTTTGATTTTTCCTTTTTTTTTGATATTATGTTCCAGCAATTGTCAAAAGTAACATATGCACAATGGTTTGATACGATTAATATGTTAATATATGCAATGTAAGGATAGATCACATGTTTTATGTCCATATTGTCGAATATTAAAATGAACTGTACACTTGAAACAAATAAGAAGCTATTACAACTGATTTGAATTACCATTTTGTTAGTATTAAACCAAAGAAAAGCAACAGTGGATAATCACAATAGTTTGAGCAGTGTCGTTTATACTTTACGCCATCGTTAGGTTTGTTTGACATGCAGTACGGTTTGTTTATTAACGCAATGCTTTCGCAATGTTCCGTTCTCCTTTCGTTTTCAGTTTGTTTAAGTTTTGTGATCCAGCGATTTTTCGGTGACATCTGATTACTATTTAAAGGTTTAGTTTAATGACAAATTCTCACAATTGGCCAAATTGAATACAAAAATGTATATACATTCAAGTCTAGATACTCGTGTTAACACTAAAAAGGTAGCTTTTGATGATGACGGAATTCTTCTTCCGCTGCTCCTAATGAGTAGATGAGGGTGGTCTAATAACTTTCTGGATATCCATGAAGCAAATAGAGGGAGCAGACGGATAAACCGAGATTTGCCATCACTTTTGTTAAGAAAAGAGCCATGTCATACTTATTCTATTTAATCAATGCAAACTTTTCAGGCGAGTCATGTAAATCACTTAAAATAACCACATATTTTATCACAGTTGGTAAATTTTTTTGCAGTGAATCTTAGATCAAAGATCAACTGATCAAACAAACAGTGAACCTTTAAGAAAAAGACGATAAACCTGATCTTTTGCTGTATCCTTTCATCGTTAGGAAGTCCACTGTTTCACAGCATATCATGCAGTCATGTATCATACTAGAGGTCAGGGCTGTTTCCCAGCATGGGGTTACGGCCCCCGTCTTGGATTTTTTTTTTCATTTGTAGGAGATTGATAGGAAAAGTTTGTGTGGAACAAATACTTGTTTCTTTAAGTTTAGCTCAATGTCTGGTAGGCTAGCCCTCAGTTTGACAAATATATAATGGCACCCGTAATAAGATGATATTTGACAGTTGCCGGGTCAAATAAATGACAATTTTACATCTGATCTGGGTTATAAAGATTACACATTTAACATTTCCAAAACTAATTCTCTATGTATTAAATAAATAATGCTATTGCATCTTACTGTATAAGATGTCTCCCACTCATTCAAAGGCTGGTGCATTTCTGCACTCAACTTGTATAATAGTTTTAGCTTAAAGGCCAGTTATCGTCTGTAACGTGGAGGTAAAATTATTTCAATTTGTATGTTTTTATTGGTAGAAACAAAATGATACAGCATGTACTTACAGTGATAGGCCAATCAAACCCGTTTGGGATTAAAATGTACGCCGCCACATTTTAATTACGATAGATGCCTTTTAAATGAGTAACGAAACAGATGGATGTCAAACCATGCTGATATCTTTTTTTAATTTTAGAGTTATACCACTTCAACAGTTTCACCCGTGTTTTAAAAACTGGTATTGTACTGTATAAGTGTGATTTCATGATTGCGGAAAGTACGTATTTCTTTGACATTAACTGTCTTTTTGTAAATGATTTAATCATTTTTAGTTTCATTATTAAGATAGTATGTAGCATAGACTTATCAAGAACATTTTTTCCCATATGTTCATGTAGATTAAAATGAAAGACATTAATTCAAAATTTTCTTGAAACTTTACCTATGGAATCACGCTTTACACTGTGAGGTCACGTGTTAACACACTGATGAAATTTTTAGATTGCAATCAATCGTAAAACGGAATAAGATATTAACATGTTTTTTCACCAATTTCTTTCTTTAATATTCTTCTACCTGTCTACCATGCACATGCAAATTCAGGCAATATTCCTATACCTTGTAATTACATATCTAGAGTAGTTTAGAAAATTTAAGGGATAATTGGAAGTGGGATAATGCAAGAAGGTAAATTAGAAGACATTCGATGAGCAGCAAATATTCAAAACAGGCACAGTTCTCTGCATTTCTATTTTCATTCCACATTCAACTGGACAACGTATACCGTGGGCGTTTTGTAATGTGCTTTTGGGGTATAAATTGACATGATATTTTATGGAATTGCATTCAGATTTAATAGAGGAAGGATTAGGCTATGTGATATACCGCGAATTGAAAGAAATAAGTGCTGTGAAATTACCACAAAATTTCTATAACTTGTTTTTGTGCAAAATATTTCATTAACCTTGTTTAATTGGTTTTTCTGTATTATCTTCTATTTTTGTTTCCTTAAGCTTTTATTTAGTCTAGGTACCTAGTGGAAGTGAATTCTACATCTTTAGGTGTTGTAGCTTGTCATGACATTTTATGGAATTGCTTTCGAATTCCATAAAGGAAAGAATAGGTTTTGTGATATACCGCAAAATTAAATCAATTGATAGAGCACATTGAAATAACCACCTCTATTTAATTGCTCTTGTGGATCATTTTATTCAATTATATGGGATTATACTACGTTTTTTAAGGAATTACCATATCGCAGCATATAATACATTTGGCGATCAGATATTATACTCACTTTTGTGTGTGGAGTGGTGTGTGTGTGGGCAAAATGTTGTATTGCGTCTCCTGGGAAAGCCATCAAAACTACCAATTTTAATTTTGATGGGGTAGTGGAATGTGGTGTAAGGTTGTGCATCATACTGGAAGGGCCATGTCACTTACAGGTTAAAGGTCAGAGATCAAATGATTAATTTAGGTGGTACATTTTGGTGAGTTGCTTCTTATGGAACAACCGTAAAAGCAATTGAGTTGTTACTTGGTGGAATGAGGAAGGATGATTTATACAAAGTTGTGCTTTGCAAAAGATCTTACATATCGTTTAAAGATCAACGGTCAGAGGTCAAATAGTAATGGTAAATTTTGCATCCCATTTACTTGCAAAATGTAATTGATATTGCATTAATCCTTATGGCAGTATGGTGGGTTGGTGGAGGTTGTTATTTGGTAGAAAATTAGGTAATTGGTGGAGGAGGATGCAGGTTTATGTCCCATATTATAGGATATGTCACTTAAAGGTCAAAGGTCATAGGTCCAATAATTGATGAAAAATAGTCAATTTTGTTTCCCGCTTCCTGGGAAAATCGTAAGTGATATTGGGTTGGTACTTGGTTGGTTGGTGGAAAGTAATGTAGGTTTGTGTCCAACACAACATGGGACATACTGTATCACCTAAAGATCAAAGGTTAGAGGTCAAATGATTGATTTAGAATGATGAGTTTTAATCAGTTGCATATCATAGAAAAGCCGTAAGTGCAATTGCGTTTGTTTGTTGTAAACTTGTGTCTTGCAACACATCTGACATTTCGCTTCAAGGTCAAAGTTCAGAGGTCAAATAATGATATATTTTGTGTTGCATTTTGTTGGAAATACATAATTGCTTTTTAATTAATCCTAATGTTGGGTTGGTGGAGTTTGTTACTTAGTGGGAGGGTGGAGAGTCATCCATCGTTATGACCCACACATAGTGGGAGAGGTAACAAAAGTCAGAGGTCAAATAATTAATTGAAAACAGTAAATGTTGTGTCGCGCTTCCTGTGAAAATCGAAAGTGGTATTAGGCTGATACGTTATGGCATGGGTGAAGGTAATGTAGACTTGTGTCCTACACACACTGTAAATTAAGGTCAGAGGGAAAATAGTTTATTTAAAATGGTAAAAATTGGTCGGTTGTTTGTCATGTAAAAACCGTAAGTGCAATTGGGTTTCTTCATTATGGCTTGATGATGAAAGGTGATTTAAAATTGCAACTTGCTTAAGACTTGACATGTCACCTAAAGTTCAAAGGTCTGAGGTCACATAATTGTTTTAAATGGTAAATTTTGGTCGATTGCGTGTCATGGAAAAACTGAGTACACGTTGGTTGTTATTTGGTGGGTTGATGAAGGATGATGTAAGGGTGTCTCGCAAAAGTTGTAATATGTCGCTTAAAGATATTTTTAAACTATATGCGGCTTAGTTGATAAGATAAGCAGCTCCGTGGATTGCCATCTTGTTTCTTCTGTATTATCTTCTATTTTTGTTGCCTAGCGCTTTTATTCAAGGTGCCTAATCAATGCAAACTCTAATATGATATGTAATATGAAGGTCTACAACACTATAGAAACGGGGAAATTAAAATTACTTTACCTCTCTTACCAATGAAAATATCATTTAATGTGACTTACCACATAAAGGGTACTTGCATTGAACTTAACAAGGTTGAAATGTATGCCGCCACATTTTAATCACGACAGATGGACTTTAAGATTATTTGAAGTACTTGGGAGGTAATTTTGACTCTAAAATAACATTTTACATTAAAAAATAAATTCATCTGGCCAGTTTATTTTAATTAGCACGTGCGTGTTTTGTATGCCCAGCGCGTGTTTTTCTTACCCAGCGCGTGTTTTCATCACCAGCGCGTGCTAGCGCGTGTTTTGTAGGCCCAAGTCAGTCTGTTCGCAGTACGTGTGATGTGACTAAGCTGTGTGAAGATCAAGCGCGTGAAACGCGCAAATGCTTTCACTTGCAAAATGGCTTCAGATGAATTAGAGTCACGTGATAAAATCCCTTTATACGCTATAGACCTTTTCATACCGAATTTAGTCAAACGTAAAACATCAGAGTACTTTAAAAGAATTAGTTTAGCAGTCAAGTGTATAAGTCTATCTTATATGAAAGAGGACCTCAAACAAAACAAAATAGTAAAGAAAACATTCAAAAATCTCATTTAGAAAAGGAGATATCTAAGTTTAAAGTTTGGTATCATTTGTGTAGAAACGACTGAAATCAGACTAGTTGTGATGTCATAGCCTCAGATTCCTCAAAATCTGTATATATTCCATCATACTTTGTCCTGCGATTTTGTGGTTTTAAAATTTTGTGATAGAAATATTGTAAAACTGAATCTAGTAAGGGTATTTATAATATACCACCTGAAGAAAATTCGAGGAAAAATAATTTAAATAGTACAAAAATTACATAAACTTTCTTTAAAATACATTAACAATTGCTAAGAATGTAAGGATAAAGACACCGACTTTTCATGGTAGACTTACTACACCAGTCATTTATACACAGATAAGACAGGGCTTTAAACTTAAATATCTCCTTAAACGGTATAAGATTTTTGAATGTGTTCTTTTTTTTTACCACTGAACATACGCCAGTGCACCACAACTGGTTATCTAAAGCCGTGGACATTGACTTGGTTGTCGAAGTTATTTATGTCTGTCCGCACGTCGTACCTGTGTTCTTGTCCGGGTCGTATTAAGGTTTCGTGATAGCATAAATTGTTACTATCATAGCCGAATACGCAGGCGACGACCCCGTCATTGTAAGTGTGTGTTTACTTGTCGTCGACGACTGAACTAATCCTTTAACCAATCAAATGCTGGAGGAATTTTCCGTTACTAACCAACCAGTCCGTTGCAGGAAAAATTGTAAACAACAATACGCGCGGTATGGAAATTCCTAACCAAATTTAGCTGCAATTCAAGTATCTGACTAGTTAAGTGAAGTGCCTATTTCTGTAGGCATATACTGTTGATTCGTGTGTGAAATTGTGTTTTTAATGGGCTTGACCCTATACGCTAGTAAATTATACAGATGGCCAGGATTCCTCCAGAATTTAATTGGACCATTATGGCCACGTGAATTTCGGCCATGTGACATTATTTAAATTAGATTTCCGGAAATTAACTATTCCGATATGAAACGGTCTATAGCCACTACATGGCTGCTATTAGGGTATTTCAGCTGACGTCATGAGGTCACGTGACTTTGTTTACATCGCCATTTTGTCAGGGAGAACGATTGGCTGCTGTACACTTATTTAGATTTACAAACGCTTGCATGTTGTTACATAAGATAATTTTTGTAAGATAATTATGCCGGAATCGTGCTGTGCCCGTTGGTTGTACTAATAGACGTGTGCCGGAGATTAAAAAGACGTTTTCTCGATTTCCATCTGATCCTGATCGACGTTCGAAGAGGGTTTCTGCTGTAACGTCTCTCAACCTTCGGTATAGGATTTGCTGTGAGCATTTTATTCCAGGTATGTAGACGTTTATATATGGTCTGCTTATACATATATTGTCTGCGTATAACGAACACTCAGATGGCGTTCACGTAAAAGTTACTCTTCGTATACCCGGTGAATATATAAAACGTTTGGAAAATATGAAGTAAAATCGCCGCCGCGAACAAAAGCAATACAATTCGCTGAGCTGCTAGGTAGGTCAGCAGTATGTTTGTTGTATGTGTTATGTGACTGAGCTGTGTGAACAGTCCGGAAGCATGCCTATTAATAGGAACATTTATTACTTATAACACACGACAATATTGTAGTCATGCAGCCATATTGATCAGATGTTGCGATAAAATATCATAGTTTCTAAATTATGTACTTGAAAAATTAAAAATCATTGTGTTGGAAAACATTTCAATTTTCAAAATGGCCGTTTCGCGCCTAAAGGCCTAGCTCTATTTCATCTATTAATTGGAAAACGGCGTGGTGAACATATCAAATGGTAGTGGAGAAGATGTAGGCATGACAGTAATGAAGGTATTTTCATTAGTTTTAAGTTTCCCCTAGCAAAGACATTTTTCCCAGACGTATTTCAAATTTGAAAAATGTAACATTGCATAAGGCTTTAACCTTAGGATAGCAGAGGATCATGGGAAATATCACAAAATGGCGGCTTTCATGTAGCAAAATGTTCCCATAAATAGGAACATTTATGTTCCCATTAATAGACATGCTACCGGACTGATGAAGACGCGTGAAATACAACGACGCTTTCCCGGCAAAATGACCTCCAGATGAGTTTGAGTTACGTGATGAAATCCCTTTATAGGGATTATGCAATACTACGTTGCATATAATCGCGTGCATGCTGTTTATCAACGCGTTCGTTGTACGGCGACATGTTGGAGGACAATTTGGACTCTGAGGAGAAGCATGTGTGCATGCGGTACACGTACGTACATACACTGATTGATAGTACAGTCACATAAGCTGCATCTTTCTTAAGTTGTCTTCGGCTGTTCCAATCGAAGAGATAGAAACAAAAATCTACAATTTTATCGGGTTCCGACGGAAGTTAACCACCAAGAAAACCGAACAAATGAGCTTTCCGTCGAAAACATGGCCGTACTTGGGGCATGGGAGGAGAGGGGGGGGGGGGGGTGGCGGTGACTTTGTACCCGACTCGAAAACCTATCGCGAAAAAACGCGATGAAAATGTGATTGAACATTTTTAGTTAAGCAGTAGCTTAACCGGAGTTTTTGACTGATGAGCGAGGGGTGGGGTGCAAAATAGTCGAGGTGATCAATTTTAGGCACTAAAATGTAGTGGCATAGTAAGAGGCTTTGGTGAAGTCATTGAAATAGGCACCAAAGGAAAGACTACATTCGTGACATCCCCACAATGGGGCTGGGTTGGTTGAGCAATTTTTGATATTTGACACCCTAAACGCCCTGAATTGGTACATTCAGGCAGATTCCATTCACATTTTCTCCGTTTAATATTAACTATTAAATATATCTTTTTTGGTGATCCTACTTATGTTCACTGCCATGAATAAATATACATAAATATAATATGTAATCTATGTTTGTTTTGTTTTTTTGCTTTTTATTGATCTTTTATTTGCGGGTTCATCTGTCTTATAGCTTTCAGTGGGCCCGACTTATGAATGAAGGGCCTATCATTATAACAAAAGACAGAACGGAAATCCGAATATATTTATCTTTTTGGTGGGCTCGAAATATGACCAAAGGACACCCATCATAATATTAAGGGACAGATCTAGGAACGACCAAATTATTTATCTTGATGCTGGGCCAGACTTATGATTGAAGGGCCCGTCATGATAGTAAGAGGAACAGAAAGGAAAATGGGCGCTAAAGAAAACACCGGCCCTGTTTGGTTATTTTCTCTGCCCTTTATATCACTACAAGGCGCTTCGCCGGAATGTGGCCTGTTTCAGAGGCGGTGGCAGGGGAAAAGAGCCCCCCCCCCCACCCTCTCCCTTTCGCGAAGCTTTCTGAGAGGGCACCAAAGGCGTCCTGAGAAAAATTAAGCCCTGGAAAAATTTGCGTGTTAATCAATAATTTCTTCCTAGTAAGCAAGTAATATTCCATTTGTGTAGTCCAAAAGCGCATAGATATTCCACAGTAAACGCCAAATTTTCCGTCAATTTTTGTGAAACTCCATTTATTTTCGTGATACTTTTTTCACAATTTGAGAAAGTTTCTTCAATTTTGGGTAATTTTTTTCATTTTTCGGAAATTTTCGTGATATTTTCTTTAAGATTCGGTCGGTTTTCTTCAATATTCCGGAAATTTTTTCTATTTTATGGATGTTTTATTCCAATTGTGGGGAATTTTCGGGAGAATTTCTTCATTTTGGGGAAATTTTCTTTATTTTGCGAAAATTTGCTTCAATTTTTGGAAAGTTTTACTTATTTTCGGAAAATTTCTTTCGTTTTTGGGAAATTTGCATCCATTTTCGTAAAAATGTCTTCAATTTTTCTGGAGTTTTCTTCATTTTCTTGAAATTGTCGGGATATATTCTTCAATATTTAGGCAGTTTTCTTCAATTTTCTTAAATTGTTGGAAAGTTTTTGTTCAATTTGGGGAAAAATTCCTTCATTTTTGGGATATTTCTTCCATTTTCGGAAATTTCCTTCATTTTCCGAAATTGTTTTTCAATTTTGGGGAAATTTTAACAAAACAGCGCTTCCAGACGCTTCGTCCCCCTGGACCATTCAGGGATTTAACGGTTCCTAGATTCAAAACACTGATCTTAAGCAATTTCCTAAACGGTTTATGCCAAATTACTTCTATGTGCCAAATGTTTGACTCTGATGAGCTTTTTTTCCAGGGCCCGGGCGCCAAAATTCCCTTCCCCCTTCCGCTCCCTCCCTCTCTGTGAAACATGACCTACCACGCCACTCTTCAGAAGATATGGGTTTCTAGAAAAGTCGGCAATGATTTCGATAAATCTCTGATTTAAACATGTTAAATGGTACATCCAAACGTGTATACACATCTCTGCCTGACTAAGATCGGTGCCCAAGTATCATTATTGTCGAAGGCCAGGGCCGGATTTAGCAATGGGCAACGTGGGAAGTTGCCCATGGGCCTCCACAAACAGGGGCCTCCACATACTTCATGAACAAAATTGTAAGGGAAAAATGTGGTAGCAAGCTGTTAATTTGCATATATAGAAGTGGTAGCAATCTGTTCATTTGTACTGAAAATTAAGCAGGCAAACCGGCATACAAAATAGAAATTCTTAAACATAAATTTACTTCAAAAATCACAAAATACTGCACCATTTTGCATCTAAGCACCCTTAATTATTCCAAAAAATTCCAAAGGGGTACACCCCTCTTCTTGGACCCCTCCCCCAGGACGGCGGTCATTAAAGTAGGTTGGGCCTCCACTCCTGAAATTGCCCATGGGCCTCCACATGGCGAAATCCGGCGCTGTCGAGGGCATTATGACCCCAATATCTAGCCAAGTCGCCCATGATTTCGATGCATCTCTGATTTAAACAGTACATCCAACCATGTTATTTCACAATTCAATCTGAATAAAGTTGGTTCCCGGCCGACAAGGGGCGGCCGCCGCACAGCCAGCCACTCGGCCATTTTATACGTAACTGGTACTGGTGATGTAAAACGGACTTGCGTACTATTCGTTCGCCGGCTTAGATTGTTGTTTACGAATTAATGTCTCTGAGTTACGAAATAAGCCACACCCACCATAGCAACGCAGTAACTAGGTAGGTACACACACTCCTTAAACCTGCAACCGTGCATTACCAATGCTTTGACATTTTGATGCTCGCGAGGCCTGCCGCAAACTTTGGTCCATTTATGGCACTTCTCCGGATCTTTAAAGTTTTTAGCCAAAGGGATAAACAAAATTCAGTTTGCTAACTGTCAGACTGTTCTGGGTAACAGCAATCAGAATTACAAAGCCCGCAGCGGGCCCGTAAGCGCAGTTTTTGTTCACCATTTTTCCGTCACTCAGTCTGGTGTGTGCAGAAGTTTGTTTTGCACAGTAAATTGCATTGACTACATGAGCGCGTACTGGTAGCTAGTTGTACTATACCAGCACCGCGTAGGATGTTCGCCCCACTTAGTTACACAGATTTTGTTGCTAGGCAAACTCATGCGGTGTTTGGTTGAAAGGACTATCAATCATCTAACTCAGACAGGTTAATTTTCCTCCAACCGATGATGAATTCGCGGTTGCTAGGGGAAATACGTCAGCTATTTATAGAGCATAACCTCTATACACGTTCAGACAGCGCTATATACTTTGTAATGTTCAAACTGCTGCATTGGCTTATCATAGAAGCGTAGATGAATTTCGACTACGCGCTAGAATAACTAAGCCTTTGCACGACGATCTTAGGTCAACTTTTAGCAATGCCTTTTATCGTCCTGGATCACTTTTACATCATACAAAATAAATATATATATATATATATATATATATATATATATATATATATATATATATATATATATATATATATATATATATATATATATATATATATATATATATATATATATATATATATATATATATATATATATATATATATATATATATATATATATATATATATATATATATATATATATATATATATATATATATATATATATATATATATATATATATATATATATATATATATATATATATATATATATATATATATATATATATATATATATATATATATATATATATATATATATATATATATATATATATATATATATATATATATATATATATATATATATATATATATATATAGGCAATAATGCTGTATTGCCAGACGTTCACTTCCGTTTTGTGCGTGAGAAAAATGAAAAGTTGCGTTTTATATAAAAACCTTCGCTACTGACTTATCTTTCGAATAGCTCCTTGGGTGGATGTACCTAACAAACATTTTCAAAATAGCAGTGCCAGCGCACTTAGGAATACGCGCACTAAATGTGCACGCGTTCCCAAAAGAGGGAATTCTGAAGTAATCAGAATGTCATTTCTTCCGTAATTTAGATGCTTTTTTACCTACAAAAAATTCATCATTTTATTTGTAACTTAGTTTGATGATACTTGAAGTTTTTAAGACGCTAATGAAATCAAAATCATAGCTGAGGTGTTTATCTCGCTACGGCCTGGTGGATCTTAATGATCCCATGAGGCCGGTAATGATTTAGTACAGTAACTATATCTTCGCCAGCTTCACTTCAAAGTTTGCTGATTTTAGGTATTCAGTTGGTTGGATATCCGGAATCTTCTTGACCTGAGGTTATCAGACCGCATAGTAACCGCGCGCCGCTGGCTGGCTGGAGTGAAAACAAAGCGATCAGCTGTGTTTGTTTATATGCCATACGTAGCATGATAGGCCTGAAAATCAACCAATTTTGCGATTTTTGTTTCAAAATATTGACTAATCAATGTTCCAATTTAATTAATCTACAATCTTTTGAGACAATGTATGATGGTCGATTCGGAATATGTCTCGTCGCTTTGCAGAAAATATATTACTGTTTTGGACAATTCGAAATTTTCTGCGACTGACCCAAATTTCAACCATGTGTTCAACATGTACCAGTAACACGTACAATGTCCGATCGTCCGTAAAAATTAACAAAGCTTCATTTAATTGTTATACTTAACTGCACAATCAACTAACGAAGCATCTAAATAATGAAAATGGAGTTTGTAATCGTAAATTTGTGTCCGACTTTGCATACCACATGGAGACACACACGTACTTGCCATTCAAGTAACGCGCAAAGTTGTTTTCACTCCAGAAAATGACATCATCTCCTGAATGTGACGTAGCACCAACCAAGGAAATAGGAAATCGTCCATTGAAAAAGTAACGCACGCTGAAGCAAAAGTCAATGGGATTTAACACGTGTTCAAAAACAAATGGCGCAAAAAAAAAATTGGGCAACTTAAATTTCAGTATCATAGTAAACACCAATATACTGTACATAAAAATTCATACACTCTAACTTCAATATGTTTTATACAATCTCTCCAGAAAATGAAAACTTAGTTAGCTTAAGAGTATGTTAAAAACTGGAGAAGAAAATACAATTTCGACCCATTTTGTTTTCGTGTACGGTAACGTTAAAAACGATAGCATGCAGTGTTACGCACAGAAATGCATCTTTACGAACGTGCACGATCGATCTCGCGGGCGCATTTCAAATGCCTGGCAGCGTACAGTGAAAAGTCTCTAAAATGAGCGTGGATTGTCCTTGCGAGCTTTACTGGTACGCACGCTTGAAGAAAAGACGAAAAACTAAGGAAATGTTTGCGCAACACCAGAGATCGTGACGTCATTCGCCCTATACCACGTATAGGCCGGAGGCCAAGAGTCGAAACTCCTATACCTCAGTGAGTGATACTTTTTGGTTCGTCCTCCGCCAATATTGGTTCCAAGTAAGGGCAGTAGATATGTCGGTACATTACAAATTGGAGTCAATAAAAAATAGGTAATCTGCAAATTTAATCTAAAAAATAAAAATTTAAATTCTTTACTTTCAAAAATTAATTATATTTATATTAGTTTTAATCATAACTTGTCTTTCTAACCAAGAATAACGTTCATTTTATTTCTAAAAAGAACACAAAACCAACGATTTCTTTTTACAGTACATGCAGGACGACATTACTTTAGCGCAGCGTTAAATTATAGACAGGCATGTATCGCACCTACTAAGTTAGGCCTAACTGATAAGTATATTTTAAGAAAAATACTACGTGAACAACCTTTCTGATAAGGGATAAATGAATAAAACTAGTAGATGTATTCAACAATTTCGGTAAACATGAAATATTGTGCTATCTTAATTGTGCCAGTTGTTGTTGAACAGTCTAAAGCTAGCTAACGCCGTATGTACACAGTTAGTTTAACCTTAACTGACCGACGTAAACGCTGACAAATATGGGCAATAATTTTACTTTTATTTAGGAACAAAAATAAGTTGCTTATCAAATCTTATTTATTCAGACATGTATGTAGCAAATGATTGCTTTCAAAAAGCGTCGCCGGGGTAATTATGGGCCAGTGTGTTGTCTAGCCAAGCTACAGTAACGTTAGTGTAACTTAGGCCTACATTATGTGAAACCACTTGCAATTTGGTAGCATAACGTTAGGGCTATGTACATTACCATGGTATTGACTTGTAAATGTCTGTCATGATAAAAAGGCCATGCTTGAGACGCAGCATTACAATTGTTAGCTAGGGTGGGGTGGGCATGAGACCAATATAGGCCTAGGTCTAATTAGTTGTATAGTTGGTTATCAACAAAACACTCATCAATCAAAGTCTAAACAGACTGACCAAGTGGCAGATAGGTGTGTATAAAACAAAGTGTAAGTAACTTAAGTGCCAACTTGTTTAGATAGGTAGAGATACAGTAGATCAAATTGCTCACTTCTTACTTTTATTTGTATTTTGATAAACTATTAAGTTTTCAGTTTCATTCACATTTTTCTGTTCAACATCATTTACCAACAATTGCAAGCCCTAAATTCATAATGTTAAACGTAAAAAATAATCATAAAACTCTTTGGAATAGGCCTATATGTTGTATTGCAGCCTGCATTTTTTTATTCTATGTGTATTACTTATTAAAGTTGCTTCCAATTTGTTTTTAAAAGTTTCTCAATCTCTCAAGTTGGCAAGATAAAAAAGCTCTACTTGAAATTTTTGCTTCATGCAATTTCTCTTCTCATTGATAGGCAATATTTAGTTCTGCTCTCATTTGTTTTTGCTTTGGTATCCAATGAACAAACTATTACAGTGCAATAGTATTCCAACTTTTATGTTGTATGATTGTTAAAAATTATCGACTGTACCACGAAGTACGAATATTTTTTGCAATGTAAATTAATTATGTACCATATATTACTGAGCTGAACACATGTATATCATTTTGTAGTACGCAATACCCTGCCCAAATGTTTTCTGACTTCAGGCACATGTATAATGATTTTTCTTGGAAGTGGCATGTACTATTATCAGGTTATGAGGATATGACATGGTTAAGTGTACCCTTTTTATACATAACTTTTTATCTGCCTAAACAAAACAAAAACAAAAAACCATGTGAAAATTTAACATTAAAACCAGCAGACTTTGCTTTTATTTGCAGTAAAAAGACATGGAAAATTACACTGTCTTTTACCAGACTAAACTCAAGTTGATATAGGCCACACTTTACAACCATGGGGATCTATAGTTGTTACATGTTAGACTGCATAAGAAGAACCTCAGATTTTGTTGATTTTTGTTTCTTTCTTAAAAACTCATATTGTGAAATAATAAAATACTGTGGTTTATCTATACCTATATCAACATCACTTCACAAAGTTTGCTGATTTGAGCTAAAGCTGTAGTGATAAGTGGAGGACTTATGGCAGTACGTTCATCCACAGAAAATGTCTCATAAGGAAACTCAGGAATGTTTGTAAAGTTGATTACCAGATGTTTAAGTTAAATTTACATAGGTGATCATTGCAGAAAGTCAAAATTGTAATGTCAAAGCTTGTAAATTTGCTACCTCCACAATGAAATCCCAATTCTTCTATCATAAATGTACATGAAAATTTATAGGAATGATTTTTAGAAGTTAATAGCAGAATAATATGTGTTGATCTGTTCTTAAAAACCTGAATTTAAACACCTTTTCATGTAACCTGTACCAGTTATTTAAGTCAAATGATGTATATTTCCTGTATTATTTACAAATTATTCTTTCTTTACCCTACACACAATTGAATTGTTTAACTGTTTAATGTGTTCCCTATAACACCAGAAAGTTAATAGGTTTGAGATGGGCATGAAAAACTACCAATCTATTGGGTTGAACCACATAAACTGATAATAAGAGTTAATAGCTTTTCCTGACAAAATGAGCCCAACTGCAACAATGATTGCATGTGTCATAGAGCTAGTGTGTGAGTTATTTGCCTTCACCTTATGTTTGGTATAAATAATGTTCCCTTCACAAATATCCAAATATGGGTTATTTCATTTTCAGTACCTTTGCTAAGTTTTGTTTAAATTCAAGCAGTATACACAAGCAATCACCAGGCGAATTAAGTAGGTTTGGTCAGCTAATTTGACTGTTTGAAGCAAATTATAGCCTAAATTCTGGTTAATGTTATTCAAGTTCTAAGTTGCATGTAGTCTTGCAAGGATGTAGCTATTATTCATATCCCACAATATACTTTTGAAATTACTGGTGGCGTTCGAGAGGCCGCAGACCAGTAAACAACAGCAATCCTACAATGTCAGCATACAGAAACGGGATAAAGTGAAAGAAATTACGGCCAAACGATGGTAAATGATTCGAATCCATAAGTAAGAAGACTGTAGCCTTTTTGTAGGCCTAACGGCTAGGTCTGAATTTGAATAGGTTAAGTTGGCAACTTGAATTCTTCAGCTTTTTTCATAGTACCCGATAATCCCGAGCCTAAATCTAGGCTTCAATAACTAGGCCTAGATCCACCTTAGTTAATATTACACAGTAAATCTCTAGGATGACCGATGTCTGACTGCGAACGCCTACCTTTTATAAAATAAAAACAGGCAGACTGCAATTACTACGGAACCGGGGGTGTACAGGTGGCTAGGGCCGGCCCATCGCTAACGTTATTCGTTAAATAGGCCTACGGTGTTGGCCGACCTTCACCAACTAGGCTAAGGCCTAGGCGTAATGCATAACGGCTTCGATAAGGTTAAGCATTAATTCCTTTAAAATGCTTTAACTTTCTAATCTGTCATGATCAGACGTAAAACAATGAGTAATAAACGCATTGGCATCGTACCGTACCGTACCGGTATCGCGAAAAGTACCTGCACTGTGTGCATGGTTTGTCAATTTTTTTCGCACTTGATCCATGGATGACGTCAAAATCAAAGTTGTTATATTAATGACTTATACAATTATTAGTTTATTGAACTAGAAGTGCACAAAAAGTAAGGATAAAATTAAATCGGATGTAAACAAAAATGTAATCAACAATTCCCTAGAATATTTAATTTACACATTTCTTTGGTATGTTCTATTTTTGAAATGCTTGACTCTCTACTGCCCTCACTTGGAACCAACATGGGTGGGCGACTTAAAAAAGTTTCAGGATTGTGTTACACTGTAGGTATAGGAGTTTCGACTCTCGGCGAAGGACGTCACGCTTTCTGGCAACACGTATAAAAGTAGATCTTTAAAATTGCCGGTGGATCTGTCGATCTTCTATTACAGTACACTCGATCGCGTCGATCGTACACTTGGTTAGTCTGATTACGCGATGATCATGTTGTTCAAGCATTTTGAGTCAATTTCGTCAAAAAACATCTATTTTTCTACTTTTGAGGAATAATTTCGCCTTGATAACCAGCCTATCAAGTTTTTGAACACCATAGCTACAAGGTAACCTAATCTTTGTAACATTTGGAGGTAATATAAGAAAGCCAGAGTTACTCAAAAAAAAAAAAACTCTGAGTTCATCGTTAACTTTGCACAGAGAAGTTACGACGATTTCCTCGTCTAGTAATTATTTAACTTATCTTTAACTCTGCTGATCGTTAATTGGCGAAACATCTCTCCATACATTAAAAAATCTTAAAACTTTGATAAATAATTCAGGAACTATAAGTGCTTATATAATTTTAAAAACTATTCTGTTCAGAATTTATAGCTGTTTTTGGTGAATATCTGATTATAGAATGTACTTTTCCGCTTACCTTTTCAATGACACATAACTCCATCAATCTAGTACCACAAAGTTGCTATTTGTGTGTACTTGTGTTATAACTGTTGAAAATAAAGCCTACTTTTGATTATTTGTCTTTAAACAAACGAAACTGAAAAACAAAGATAAAGGAAATGGCCTGTAAATTCATGTTCTAATTCTATGTTTTGCTTAGATCTTTCAATCAAGATTTAAATAAAAACACCTGCACTTGGACATATTACTGAAAAATCGAATGCTATTCGCTGGAAATTAAATTAAAGGCAAACAGAAATGAAACTTTATAGGCAGGTGGAAATTTCCTTAAAACAAAGTTAAGAGTGAGTTCAACTGTACCTTGGCCTCTTTATTTCTGGAAATGAATTTTAAAAAACTAGTTTGAAAATATTGACAAAAATCGTTACTTAATATAGTTACTTAATCTGGATGGAGAGTGTCATTCCGAGGTCAATTTTGCACACTAACGTGCCATGAATCAGGGTTAATAGGTTATGCCAAGCGCTCAAACAGTCAAAGCCAAATCAATTTGACAAAAGCCAAAATAAAGTCAAACTGTAATCAAAGCATAAATATTCAAAATTTGAAGGTAGTTAGCCATTGGTGGATACAGGGAATTTTCTGAGCGGGGTCAAATATGTTGAAAAATACAGGGAACATGTCATTACGGAAGTTTTATACGTTGTCATATGGTCCGAACGGCATCAGAAAATTAAATTATTTTTTAATTCATTCTCTATTAAACAAATTTCAAGAAACCAAATCATCACTTGAACATTTAACGCTAAATACTTTTTGTATCTCAAAAAAGTCCCAAAAGAAAAATTATCACTTCAACCCAAATAACTTTTTCTGCGGCTTCGAAAAGCAACCCTCACTTGCCTGATCATGATAGCTCTTATTCAGGAGGAGATTAAGATGGTTGGTGCGGTGATGTAGCTACCATGCATCACGTGCGCATGCGCTTTACAAATTTTACAAATACCAACAATTGTTTGTGTTATCAAAATATTTTATTTGCAGTCAATAAAAAAAGCCTACGAAATGCTATTTGTGGAAGTCCCAAGGCTTAAGAAAAATACAATTTTAAGCATAACAAAAAAAAAAGCATTCATTCTATTTCAATAACGATCCAGCAGTCGTTGTGTTTATGCATGACCATTCATATGTATGACATGGTTATTTCTATGTGATATAGAACTCTAGAAATCAATTGTAAAGTTTGAACTCGCTTTAGATCCGTTCAAGAAAATGAGTCGATAAATAGAGCTTTTTTCTTGCACATGACATTTGTACTTAACATTCTATAATTCTTGGTATATACGGTATATTTACTAGCCTTGACATTTATGTCACTTTAAAGTGACGTGCGTCAATCGATGGCCATGCTGGGAATAAAGCATGGTACAAAATGTTCAATCTATTTTATAATTAAGTTTCGTCTTTTCCAGATTGTATGATGTAAAAAAGACGTTCAATTTCTGGCATTGAACAAAACATTTCAAAGTAGAACGGAATATAATTATAAATAATTATTTGCAAACATTACTGATATAAAACGTAGCCTTGAACTTCTTTCAAAGTACTTCAAACTGTTGGTTTTCTTTTATTTTTACAATCCATGAACAATGATTGCTTTTAGATTTCAAATAAATGATTTTGCTTTTCATCAGTCCGGGAGAAACTCCCGGGGGCACTTCATACAAAAAGGTGGTAGGGTGTGCAGCCCACCAACGGAAAAACATACCCGCAGTATGGCAGATACTTTGGTAACTGCAGTATGAAATTATACAATTTTGATACCCGCAGTATGAAAGAAGTACATTTTGATATCTGCAGTATGACTATTCAACGAAAATATTGTGAAAATGGACCAGCAGTACAAAATTAACACACTTATATGTATATATATACTATATATATATATATATATATATAAATATATATATATATATATATATATATATATTTATATATATATATATATATATATATATATATATATATATATATATATATATATATATATATATATATATATATATATATATATATATATATATATATATATATATATATATATATATATATATATATATATATATATATATATATATATATATATATATATATATATATATATATATATATATATATATATATATATATATATATATATATATATATATATATATATATATTTTTATATATATATATAAATATATATATATATATATATATATATATATATATATATATATATATATATATATATATATATATATATATATATATATATATATATATAATATACATATATATGTATATATATATATATATATATATATATATATATATATATATATATATATATATATATATATATATATATATATATATATGTATATATATATATATATATATATATATATATATATATATATATATATATATATATATATATATATATATATATATATATATATATACATGTATATATATATATATATATATATATTTATATAAATATATATATATATATATATATATATATATATATATATATGAATATATATATATATATATATATATATATATATATATATATATATATATATATTTATATATATATATATATATATATATATATATATATATATATATATATAGATATATATACATATATGTATATATATATATATATATATATATATATATATATATATATATATATATATATATATATATATATATATATGATTATATATATATATATATATATATATATATAATATGTATATATCTATATCATATATATATATATACATATGTATATATTATATTTCATATATATATATATATATATATATATATATATATATATATATATATATATATATATATATATATATATATATATATATATATATATATATATATATATATATATATATATATATATATATATATATATATATATATATATATATATATATATATATATATATATATATATATATATATATATATATATATATATATATATATATATATATATATATATATATATATATATATATATATATATATATATATATATGAGGAATTTGGGAGTGCAAGGGAGCACTTTTTCTCCCCCCTACGCCTATTTCCATATTTATATATTTTGTATGATGATTTTAGGGAGAGTGAAAATCCCCCTTCTATCAACGAGACCGCGGCACCAACCTCTAAATATGAACACATGCCTCCTTTACCTTTAGCTTAGGAAATAAACAAAATCGAACTTGTCACCTCTCATCATATCGTATTTTGACAGTTGTGTGCAACCCGAATCTGTCTTTATATATTTACCCCAATGTTTGAATGAAAGGACAAAATATGTCGCTTTGCATACAAGCATTCAAATGAAGGTTACTCCCACTAGTTGTAGAATCATGAAATGATTGTTGGCATAAGAATCAGAGACTAACAAGTCTTGATTAAAAAGTGAGTCATCTGGTCATGAAAATGATATATCGTCTCTCTAGGCCCTGAAAACGCAAGGAGAGATAAATTAATCAATGGTAGTTGAAAATGTATTTAGAATATATAAAAAAAAATGTGTTACTGACATCTCAGTGATAATTCAATGCAGTGTCAAGTGTGGGGTGGGAAGGGGAACCAAGCACATTTTCTCCCTTACCTTCCAAATTGCTAGAATTTAGAACAAAATAAAGAGTAGTAGATTAAGGCGTCGTCATGATATTTTCTCTTCATTAAATAGATGAAAGGATGTTATATATCCCTATGTCATTCATATAAGATTCTGAGATAATTAATAGAGTCTGAATTAACGACTGGCCACAATGTCACTCAAAGAGAAGATCTATCCTCCGGCGCTGCGATTCCCATTTTTTTAGCGATCGAAGCAATGCTGAATCGGGTTAGACCCAGTTTTGTTTTCGCGGGGAACGCCGTCCCCCTAATTAATAATCATCAGAGGAAACGCCGTTCCCCCATAAAACGCCGTTCCCCCATAACAAAAATATAATAGAAAAATGAAGAAACAAAGAAAAACGCGGAAATGATAGTTACTATGACACAAACAAATTGTAATAGAATAAACAATCTGGTAATATTACCTGGGAAGTGTAATTTCCTGCGATCTATAAAGGGAATGCCCTTTGATAAAGAAATCACGCTTTGCGCCAATCGATGGTGGCGTCCCGCTTAGATAGTAAAACCAAAAAACGTCCCCTTACTACAAAAAATTGGAAAACAAGACTGGTTAGACCAATCCATTAGTGAGAGACCTTATGGCAGTATGGTAGATCCCCGACGGGTCTTCGGCGTAAACCGTATAACTCCGTATCAAGAATTTTATCAAGATGCATATATACAACAAATAGAAAATATTTCTTGAAATTTATCAATCGAAGCTAAGAATATGCTATCTTTAATCTTAGAAGAAAAAAATATATTTTACCCAGAATTATTTTTTCCTTGTATGGCGAAAAACATAAAACTTTGGCACCTAATTGTGACCCTTTACATTTATACGTTGTCTTTTCAAGAAGTAAGAAGAGTTTGTATACATACAGACATATTGTATACGTATTATCAACACGTAC
>JAIGNY010003477.1:345000-384230 GCA_020152595.1 Chiridota heheva
TCTTGATAAGAGTTCAATCTCTCTGCTACAAGTCTGACCTCCCTGCTACAAGTCCCATCTCCCAGATATATGTCCCATCTTCCTGCTTTAAATAGCATCTCCCAAGTCCCATATCTCTGCTGCATGTTCCATCTCACTGATAATTGTTGTATCCGCCTATACCAAGTCACATTTCCATGCTATATGTACATTCTCTCTAATACAAATCCCACCTCCCTTATACACGTACCATATTCCTGCTGCAAGGCCCATATCCCTGCTGCAAGTCCCATATATCTGCTGCAATTAGCATCTCCCTGGAACATGCAATTTAAATACTTCCATTACCAGATTACAGCTACTTGTTTAGTTGTTTGGCAGTTTGCTGTACAGTATTCCTTGTGCAGATGGTGTAAGACAGATGGTGTTGAGCTAATTGCTATCAAAAGCACAATTTGGCCACAGAAAGTGAGTAGTTATTGGAGCGGGTGTCATTTCAGAGGGCTAAGTGGGCTGGGTCCCTTGCTAAACGTTCTCGAATTTCTTTGTTCTCGTAGCTTTGTAATCAATACAAATATTTTGTCTTTTATCTGTGTATGATCTGTTTATTAAGACTGATAACAAGATAGTAACCCTTCTTTAACACCTTTCTAGAACGGTAGAATCCTCGAGCAAAACGTTATTGGAAATTTAATATTTGTTTGTTTGATGACAATGGTTATGTACAACTTGTCAACTCATCAAGTGAGTTATGAAGGATATCATTGCCTCCGGACCTCCACAGAACCCTTCGCAGTTATGGGAATAATTCAATTAAATATTAGATCTAGTACTTTGATTTAACATATTGCTGAAGCCAAGAAGCGAAAAGAGGCTCAGAATTTATTATCTTGTAAAATTGTTTAAGCTGAAGAAAATATTTTGGGGTAACGCTCCTCTGAAAATCATGAAATTTTAAAGGGTTTTAAGGATGAGTTAAGGAAAACTTGTTCAATATTAAGCTTAAAGGGGCAGTGATTCGCTTCAAGGCAGCCTATGTTGAGCGTTATGAATGAAACTCTCGCTATTTGTTATTATTGTTTTTAATCTGGAAAGACGAAACAACAATAGAAAAATAATTGATGTGATCCTAACAAATGACGGTACCTTGATTAAGGATATTAATTGTATTTTGTCATGTATTAAAAGTTTTTATCAGTCCTACGTTAAGCATTGCTGTGATCCGGGTGACTTTTTTAGTGATATGTTTACTTCTATAAATTTGAGTAATGAGCAGAGAGATAGTTGTGAAGGTATTTTGCCTCAACATGAATGTTTTAAATGCCTGAAGACCTTTCTTGTAATAAATCACCAGACAGTGATGGTTTGCCGTTTGAATTCTATTCTAATTTCTGGGTGATATTGGTCACATTGTTGTCTTTCAATTTTGGGCACTTTCCTTAATTCTCGTGCAATTATCTAAAAAATTTTTATTCAATTTTGGGGCAATTTTTCGATTTTTGTTTATCTTTCTTCAATTTTCAGGAAATTTCCTTCAATGTTTTGAAATTTTCCTTGTTCATTTTGTAGCAATTTTTCTTCAAAGTTCGGTAAGTTTTCTTCTTTTTTTCGAACATCTCTGTCAATTTTGGGGGAAACTTCTTTCATTCTTCTGCCATTTTCTTGAATTTGTGGAAAATTTCCTTCATTTAATTTTTACCAAAATTTCAATTTTGTGTTAATAAATTCCCAATTGTCCTAATCAAATGCCTTTCAGGCGGTACCATTTCTCTGCTCCCCGCTTATAAGACTATGCAGCCCTTGTCCTAATATCTTCCATTAATCATGACAAAACTGCTCCGCATAAAACACGTTATCACGTCATCCATGATTTGGTTTGGCTTGGCCCCGCATGACATTTTATCCTGGCCCGCCCCTGCTCTGCTGCTTGTAACTGAGTTGAATCGTCGTGTTCTTGTAGCCATTTAGCTTCTACATCTGAGTTGTTATCTGTGCATAATCTGGCATCGTCAACAAGCACCTAGTCCTTTGCGTCTCATCCATCCCTAATCTGTGCGCGATTGCACCCTTGCTCTTCACGAACCTCATTAAACTGTTCTTAATGATCAGATCTGTTGCCAAGGCACCTCAGAATCAATCGCTACGTCGACAAACATATTCCCATCCATGAACTCTCGGAAAACTCGAAGATTTTTCCTCTAGCATGTCCTGCAGGAACAGGTGCACTGACTTAGCGTAACTGTTGAGCCCACTTGCTGCGAAGTAAGGGAGCATTTTCTTCAGGGACTTTAGATAAAGCATGAAAATGCCAGTGCATTGAGCCTGCAGGGCAGATCTCAGGACACCAATCCTTTTCATATACTGCAGCCAAAACATTCCTGTTGGTGTCACTGATACCTCAAGCTTCACTTTCTGAAAAGCTCATCCAGCAGTCCCGTGCTTGAATGTCAGCATAATATGTTGCAGATGCGTTACATTACGGAAAACATTGTCGAACTTCTGCAGAGCATTGGCAACTATCTGTTGCTGTTTTTCTTCTGTTGTCATCTTCTTCACAAGGCTGCAAGGAGAAGAACAAGGATTCTCTACCAAAAAGTGACTTCTGATGCTCTTGCATACGCCTTCTCACTGAGCATATGTGTAACTGTTTTACCGGCGAAGATTGTAGAGAATTAATCACTTCATGAAATGGATAATGATTCCGAGGAAAGACATCGATGTATGAAAGGCTGGTTGAACTTTACTATAGCTCGACGTTTTGATTTATACATTGAGTATTCACAAATACCAGGCTTGAATAAACGCAAATCGTCTTGGTCATATTGATAGGATCCAGATCAATCATTGGAAAGAACGAAGTGGAAAGACACTTGTCTCTTGGTGCTGTCCATGTGCTGCTATTCATTTTCCACTCCGGATTGTCCAAAATTTCAATAAATATCCTGAAATTTTGGAGACAAATATTAAATAGATATTAAAAACCTTTCGCCGCTGCTTTTGAAATTCATCATTGTCTTTTGAGAAAATGAACAAAACAGACTGCCTATAATCTGTTTGATTGATTTTCTTAAAACTCATAGGTCTAACTCTGACGGGATACGATATCTTCCATATGGGATCAAGGTATTGTCTTTCATCTTCCACAACTATCTCTTTGGTATGCTCATAAATAAGATTCTCACCACATTTTCCCAGCATCCGACATGGTACTATTATTAGACTTGAAGGCGTGCTTGTAGGCTGGACTGGTTTCGGGGAGTGGTACGGTCGGACATTACTGCCGGAGTTGTTGTATATATAAGCCCCATGCCACGGTTACTCAAACATCAATCGTGATTGTGTTATCATCTACAATGTCATCTACAACGTGACAAAAAACTACCTTGAAGTTTGGAAAAGCTATCACTCTGATGTTTCAGCGGATGCTTTAAACAGTAATGATTCGTCATAAGAATGACAAAGCCGTTTTTCATACAGTGTTTGAATGAGATCCATGGAGCCAAACTCCCGATGTAACTCCATCGTCAATCCAAATAGTAACGATGACGTAATGCTCTTTGGCCTGGCAAGCTGCATGATACCGTGTCCTATGGAGGTAATCTTGGGAGTCCTGTCCGTCTTTTTCCCCTTAGAATATTTCTGATAGGAGCAATAGTAGAGATATGGGTAAATCGTCCTCGTGTTTGTCGTTATTACCTAGGGAGCTGATGTCAGGTTATGCATCACAATTCCCCTTTACAGCATCAATTTCAGACCTAATCACGGCTGCATCTGCTTTCACGATCATGCTTTCTGCTCCTTCTTCTCCATTCTCTTGCTGACTGTAAGCATAGTATTGTTAAGAATCTATCCAGCTTGCCTCTTTATGGTGACCAAAATATCTTAAGGTAGTTGGTGAAAATTGGTACGCTGCAGAGGGCGACTTGCTTATGATATACGTATAGTAAAGGGCGACATTTACTTATGATATACGTAAAAAACAATACTTTGAAAATACGTTTTGACAGGATAGTATCAAACAAACAAATACACAAAAAAAAAAAAATAGTTTTGGAGATAATTGATTTCAAAATTGAAAAATGGTGGCCATTTTCGAAATTATGCAAATTAAGTCATTTCTGCGTTGAAATCTGTGTCCCATTTTGGATATGTCATCAAAAATTACCTACTAAACAAATATCAACAATAAAACAAACTGCTGTAATTTGTTTGACTCAAGGCCAACAGTGTTACTAATTCCGTTCCTTCAAACATCATGCATGAAGCATTCCATTTAAATAGAAACCTTATTGTAAATACGAAGATAACAAACCATGCATATAAAATTGCCATGCAACAGTGGCGTGTCAACAAGAAGATCATTTATAATAAGGAGACTTGTGAACACTAACAGACTAAGTTTTATTTCTGTAAATTTGTGTATTTCAAAATTTTGTTAAGAAGGTGGAGGAGGGCACGTCAGTCTGTGATAAGGTATTTAGTCCTACATCGTAAGCTTGCCTTGGGCTCCATTTAAAAAATGCACTACTTAAATTTTTTTGGGTGATTTACGCATTACTTATGCGCATTTATTACGGACGCACGTTAACAGACACTACGCAACACGCATACCCTAACGCATACGTATACGTGCACATGGAAACACAGCTTTAAGCTACGTTTACACTTGACGGCAACGGTAATCCGGCAACGGTAATCCGGCAACGGTAATCCGGCAACGGTAATCCGGCAACGGTAATCCGGCAACGGTAATCCGGCAACGGTAATGCGGCAACGGTAATCCGACAACGTTAATCCGTTGGAACGGTAATCCGGCAACAGTAATCCGGCAACGGTAGTCCGGCAACGGTAGTCCGGCAACGGTAATCCGGCAACGGTAATCCGTCAACGGTAGTCCGGCAACGGTAGTCCGGCAACGGTAGTCCGGCAACGGTAGTCCGGCAACGGTAGTCCGGCAACGGTAGTCCGGCAACGGTAGTCCGACAACGGTAATCCGGCAACGGTAATCCGACAACGGTAATCCGACAACGGTAATCCGGCAAAGGTAATCCGGCAACGGTAATCCGGCAAAGGTAATCCGGCAACGGTAATCCGGCAAAGGTAATCCGGCAACGGTAATCCGGCAAAGGTAATCCGGCAACGGTAATCCGACAACGGTAATCCGGCAAAGGTAATCCGGCAACGGTAATCCGGCAAAGGTAATCCGGCAACGGTAATCCGACAACGGTAATCCGGCAAAGGTAATCCGGCAACGGTAATCCGGCAACGGTAATCCGGCAACGGTAATCCGGCAACGGTAATCCGGCAAAGGTAATCCGGCAACGGTAATCCGGCAAAGGTAATCCGGCAACGGTAATCCGACAACGGTAATCCGGCAAAGGTAATCCGGCAACGGTAATCCGGCAACGGTAATCCGGCAACGGTAATCCGGCAACGGTGATCCGGCAACGGTGATCCGGCGACGGTGATCCGGCGACGGTGATCCGGCAACGGTGATCCGGCAACGGTGATCCGGCAACGGTGATCCGGCAACGGTAATCCGGCAACGGTAATCCGGCAATGGTAATCCGGCAACGGTAATCCGGCAACGGTAATCCGGCAAAGGTAATCCGGCAACGGTAATCCGGCAAAGGTAATCCGGCAACGGTAATCCGACAACGGTAATCCGGCAAAGGTAATCCGGCAACGGTAATCCGGCAACGGTAATCCGGCAACGGTAATCCGGCAACGGTGATCCGGCAACGGTGATCCGGCGACGGTGATCCGGCGACGGTGATCCGGCAACGGTGATCCGGCAACGGTGATCCGGCAACGGTGATCCGGCAACGGTAATCCGGCAACGGTAATCCGGCGACGGTGATCCGGCGACGGTGATCCGGCAACGGTGATCCGGCAACGGTGATCCGGCAACGGTGATCCGGCAAAGGTAATCCGGCAACGGTAATCCGGCAAAGGTAATCCGGCAACGGTAATCCGACAACGGTAATCCGGCAAAGGTAATCCGGCAACGGTAATCCGGCAAAGGTAATCCGGCAACGGTAATCCGGCAAAGGTAATCCGGCAACGGTAATCCGACAACGGTAATCCGGCAAAGGTAATCCGGCAACGGTAATCCGGCAACGGTAATCCGGCAACGGTAATCCGGCAACGGTGATCCGGCAACGGTGATCCGGCGACGGTGATCCGGCGACGGTGATCCGGCAACGGTGATCCGGCAACGGTGATCCGGCAACGGTGATCCGGCAACGGTAATCCGGCAACGGTAATCCGGCGACGGTGATCCGGCGACGGTGATCCGGCAACGGTGATCCGGCAACGGTGATCCGGCAACGGTGATCCGGCAACGGTGATCCGGCAACGGTGATCCGGCAACGGTAATCCGGCAACGGTAATCCGGCGACGGTGATCCGGCGACGGTGATCCGGCAACGGTAATCCGGCAACGGTAATCCGGCAACGATTATCCGGCAACGGTAATCCGGCAACGCTGATCCGGCAACGGTGATCCGGCAACGGTGATCCGGCAACGGTAATCCGGCAACGGTAATCCGGCAACGGTAATCCGGCAACGGTAATCCGGCAACGGTAATCCGGCAACGGTGATCCGGCAACGGTAATCCGGCAACAATAATCCGGCAACGGTAATCCGGCAACGGTAATCCGGCAACGGTGATCCGGCAACGGTAATCCGGCAACAATAATCCGGCAACGGTGATCCGGCAACGGTAATCCGGCAACAATAATCCGGCAACGGTGATCCGGCAACGGTAATCCGGCAACGGTAATCCGGCAACGGTAATCCGGCAACGGTAGTCCGGCAACGGTAATCCGGAAACGTTAATCCGGCAACGGTAATCCGGCAACGGCAATCCGGCAACGGCAATCCGGCAGTGGGTGTTCACATTCGTGCCGCAAAAACAAAATACCGCACAGACGGCAAAATAAACAATGGGAATGTGGTATAAGTAATGTATAATAAAAGCTGTGGAGGCGATTGATCACTGTCATCTGATCCTACACGAATGAGCCCATTTTCGATTATTCATGCGAAATTTTCTGTAGGAAAATGGACACATTTGTTATATTTGATTTTATATTTTCAGCGGCCTTTCCACTGTCTTTGTTACCTGAATTCCTTCATTCAAAACCCTTTTTTAGTTGCTCATAATCATATTGCACTACGGCAATATTGCTGCCCCCGCCCTCACCGTAGATTGCCTTTTTACCACGTCCCTAATTTGATAATTTGTCAGAAAGGAAACTAGCTCAATCATGCATGTACGCATGTTTCATAAACTTAAGTTGGTGCAAAGGGGCGTTGGAAATGGCCGCGTACCGATTGGTCATATCCCGTTTTTTTTTGTTTTTTTGTTATGGGGGGGGGGGCACCTTAGTTGAGATAAGAGAAGTAGAGGGTATAAACAAATGATGACACTGCGCATGCATATTTACAGTGGCGCACGCTACATGGTGTGTGTGGTGTCGAAGAGCCTGTTTTAGGAGGGGGGAGGGCTGGCAGGAGTACCTGGAAGCTCTAAAGATTATGTGTTTTTGATGCCCCAAAATGGCTTCAAATGAAAACACGTTCTCAATGAAGGTTTCAAATAGTCACGGTAAGGAATGACAAAACAATTGCAATCACATTAAAATCATTTTAGATAGTATGCATTTGAGTTTCCAATTTTGAGCAGGAGTTGGTCAATCATTTAGGAATGGGGCAGAAAACACTTGAAATCAAAACCATGCATGACATTTCAAATGCTATTTATTTATTTATATCTTATTTTGATGGGAGGGGGTAGCGGCGCACATGTGCGCCGCTACATAGCTTTAAAGCGTTTTTACTCCCAGTTGTAAGCAAGCTCTTTCACATATTACCTTATCTTCCCATACGTTATATCCACATATTCACATGCATATGTGTAGGAGCCGGGGAGCACTGGGGGAACGTGTCTTTTCCTTTTCCTTTCCATTCCCTTTACCTTTTCGAAAAATGACAAAAGTGCCCCAATTTGAAAATTAAAAGTGCTCTAAATCTTTGTTTCAAAAGTGCAAGCACTGGTGGAATTTGCACACAAAAAAATTATCTTTTTTTTTAAGAAATATTATAAAATTTCCCTTTCAAAATGAAATGCCACTTTATTACTGATCCAATAGTAGGAAACTTGTGTCAGTCCCATGTACGGGAAAATGGGTTCCCATTGGAAAATTGCACCTTTCTAAAAAATGAAGTGGCCCTTTATTTATTATCTACAAACAGGGCGCGGACATATGCATATGACTTGGGAAAGTGTCCCCCTCCTCCCTCCCACATACACACACTTTTCGCAACCTTCCTACACCCATGCTCACATGCGGATCCTCGCGCGTTAAACAGACAACTATGTACACAACAATGGTTTCGAAATGATGAAAATGAAAATAATTTGCTGATTCGTATGACCATTGCTTACAATTAAAGTTTGCTTACCATTTAAGATGCAATAAAGAGGTGGATCAATTTTATCATAGAACCACACAAAGCTTTTTATTTTAATCTTTTATTCTAAACTCTACATAATGCTGTCTCTCGGTGATGGCTAATTTAGAAGTTAAAGTGCGAAGGCGAATGAGGTAAAACTGACAGAAATTTGAGGGGATACCGTTAATCACTCTTACAACATTTTGACCATGCCGAGACAGTTAGCGTGTTTTAGACTTTGTTCACTTTTCGGGGGCGGTCAAGAACTGGAGTCGGGATCAAGGCACAATTTGCCTCTGACATATCTGAAGCCCACTTCCGTATGATTCACGATTGGGTTCATGCTATCACCTACGGCGACAGTTTAAAGATAGAATATCAAATCAAAATCTCTATCCTGGATTCCAGCTAAAGACACATATTGTAGTCAATGGTATGCTACATTTAAACATTTGTTCCAAAATCCATATTCTTTTAACAGTTTAACTAACTTTAAGTGTAAATTTGACACAATTTTTAAGTAATTTTCTGCTACCAAAATTACGCCGAAAACACTAAGCTTCCTGGGGTCAGTGGCGTAGCCAGCATTAAACGGGGGGGGGGACGTCGACCATGGACAGCTGGATGTGACACAATATGCAATGTTGTACTATAAAATTCACGAGAAACGTAGGGCTTCCGGAGGCTTCGACCCCTGGGTCCCCCGCCAGAGCTTTGCCCCTAGCATGCCTAGATTTGACAAAATTAAGTTAAGGAAAGCCCGCAAAGTACCATTTTGGCCCAAATAATGAAGGTCTTGCCAATTTATTTTCCCTGCACATCTTTTCTTTAAAAAGTTTCTTCAATTTGCGTGATATCTCCTTCATTTTCTAGAAATTTATTATATTTCAGGAAATTTTCTTCAAATTTAAAAAATTTATATATATATATATATATATATATATATATATATATATATATATATATATATATATATATATTATAATAAGCAATATATGATAAGCAATATATATGATAATTAGCAAAACATTGCAAAGTATAAGAAGACCTTTAACTTCAGTTGATCTTCTTCAGTTAATTGTTTGTTAATTTCCAACTGAGGTTGCCCGTTTGATCTCGGTCTTAAGTGGTAAAGTCATGACGTTACAGTAACGCAGTACTGTCTTGAGTGGCATAGTTGTGACGTAGTACATCTCATTTAGAATAGTTTCCATCGGGTTGGTTATCCAAGAAATATAATAAAAGTAGATTAATGATTTGTCAACCACTATAGAGTTATAATTAATATTTGATTTGAACCAAACCTTTAAGTAAACAAGTGACTCATTAAGTCTATTTAACTAAGAAACCTTTGGCCACGGACTGTAGATTCTAGGAACTTACTGAGTATTCTTTGACTACAAGAGAAATTGAATAGTGTAGGATCACAGGCAAATTCTGGAGATATTCATCAGTTCATCGTGTTAGATACGGTTCACTAGAGGTAAGCTCAGTAGAGTATAGGCCTACTTTCACAAACTGGTAAGCTGGAATCATAACAGACGCCTAATATCATAATTTTAAGTGATTCCATGTTGCTAACGTATGGTATACTATATTCCACATTATAAGCTTACTTACGGATTATCAGAGCCTTTTGAAATTTCATGTAAACAAATACTTTCCTGCGCGCATGCACCGACGACGACGACGAGTGAACACACAATTACAATGACAGGGTCGTCGCCTGCGTATTCGGTTATGATAGTAACAATGCTATCACGAAACGCTTAATACGACCCGGACGAGAACACAGGTACGACGTACGGACAGACATAACATCGACAACCAAGTCAATGTCCACGGCCTTTAATAACCCAGTTGTGGTGCACTGGCGTGTCTACCCAACCCAGGCTTGAACCCAGGGCCTCGTGGTCTGTAGACATGTATGATAACCGCTACACCACAGTTGGTAGACAAACATGCACCGAGATTTTCTGCAGGTATTTATAAAGGTCGACTAGTAGACATGCGTACTTACAGGTTGAAAGTAACAGTCTTAGTAGACTCACAAAAGTTGCCATATTGTTAGAATCCGTTCAGCTCTAAAACGTTTTGTTCCATTTTATGGCGATCTGAATTTGTCTAATTTTGTTTTTCCCTATCTATTATTTCGGTAAAGAAAACGATACTCTTCAGCATAGGCAGGATTTGAGGGGGGCAAAGGGGGTCCATTTTTTTTTAGAATTTGTATCTTTTGTATGGTAATTGATTGCATCTTAGCATTTTGTGGTTCCGCAAAGGCGACGTCACATTCATATTAAACCATGTACACTAACTGCGAACATATTGGTACACATGGTGTTAGGCAGGGGCGTATGAAGGGCACCTCTCAGTAAGGTGTGGTCAAGAACCCCAATGATTTCCCGACCTCAAGCTTAGAGGAAAATTACACTAGGAGATAAGTTCCATCATTGATCGGAAAATCATCAATTTTTCGAAATATTTTCTTTAATTTTCAGAATTTTCCTTTATTTTGGCAATTTTTTCATATTTGTGCCCTTTTCTTAAACTGTAAAAATTTTGGTAAATTGTTTGTCAATTTAAGAAAATTTTATTCATTTTGGTGCAATTTATTTTGATTTTGGGCACTCTCCTTAAAATTTCGTTAAATTGTTTGACAATTTAGGGATATTTTATTTTGTTCATTGATTTTTGGAGAAAAAAATTCAATTTTTAGAAATTTTTGTCAATTTAAGGGAACTTTTGTTCATTTTCGGGCACATTCCTTCAAATTTCTATGATTTTTTTGTTGAAAAATTTAGGAAATTTCCTTTATTTCAGGCAATTTTCGTCGATTTTGAGAAATATTCGTAAAATTTGTTGACAAGTTTTTTTCAATTTTACTTTCAGTTTTAAGAAATATTTGATTTTCGGGAATTTTGGTTTTTTTTCGGTCACTTTCCTTAAAATTTCGGTGAATTATAAATCATTTTTAGCCAATTTTCTTGGAGTTTGATTTAATAATTGTCAATTTTCAGAAAATTTGTGACAAAATTCATATAATTTATCAAATTTTCCTTTAATTTTATGTTAATAATTTCCAAATCGACAAAGCTAGAAGGTGACATCCTTTCAGGTTATTTTTTTTTTGGGGGGAGGGGGCAGCAAAAAAATATGGAGTTTAAAGCCTCCAAGCGGTCTCCGCGGTCCCTGTCTGGATACACTAACTTTTTCCATAATTATTGTTTCCACCCTCCCTCCCTCCCCCTCCCCTCTTTTCCAAAACCGAAAGCTGAATAAGCCACTGGTGACAATGTGATGTGTATAGGGCACTCAAGAGCCTAACTCCCGGCGGGCTCTTCTCTATATAGTTGCGCCACTGACCGACCAGTATTTAAAGATTATTGTTGAGGCGGAGTGTTGATATGCGTATTTAATGCACGGGGTAAAGGACTTTGGCCCGAGTGGATTTATCCGACTTTAGTGGGGATGTTCCATAAGTGTTTTTTCTTTAAATTTCAGCAAAAAAGGATATAAATGATCAAATCCTCGGCAGATGAATCTCACAAGTTTTCTTACCTCTTTTAAAAAAAATTGTAACAGAAATAATGTCTCAACCACATGTGCAGGAGCAACATCCATACGGACCAGGGGTCCAGGCTGTAGCCGTAGTACAGACTGCAAACGTAAGCGAAATGTTCTTTCACAATAAATATTTTGTCACATTTGTTTGGTTATTTGCGTCGTTGATAGAAAACTCATTCGTCAGACTGAGTGTTTTGTATTTATTTATTTATTTGATATTTATGTTTTGTGTTTCTTCGATTTTTGTTATTTATTTTTGTCGTCATCGTCGTCGCCGCCGCCTTCGCATCCGCCGCCGTCATCATTATCATCGATATTGTAGTCGTTGTTGCTGCTGCTTGTATTATTATTATTATTCCTATTACTATTACTATTATTACTATTACTATTATTACTATCATTATTATTATTATTATTATTATTATTATTATTATTATTATTATTATTATTATTATTATTATTATTATTATTATTATTATTATTATTATTATTATTATTATTATTATTATTATTATTATTATTATTATTATTATTATTATTATTATTTTATTATTATTATTATTATTATTATTATTATTATTATTATTATTATTATTATTATTATTATTATCATTATCATTATTATTATCATTATTATCATTATTATTATTTTATAAATTAATTAAATTCTTTATTCATTTATTATTATTATGGAGATGGGACTATATTATCTAACAATCAGGGACAATTCGAAAATATTAGAAACACAAATGATTTACAAACGGTATTTGTTTGTATTTGATGTAACCCCCTACCCCCCAGTACACCCGTACGCTATACATTTCCTCTAGTTTATGTTGACTTCTCGCGATTAGGTTAATGATTGACGTGGATCCAAGCTTACAGATCCTGAGTCATGGAGACCGTATTGCTTCCAGATGTCCCGCACCAGATCAATAGATTGTGATCAATGAATTCGTTGATACCAAACACTACTTATAAACTTCTCCACAGACATCATTTACACCATTCGGCAACAGTTTGGAACACAGCAATATGATGTATATAAAATATGTATATATATGTATGTATACAGTACGGTATACAAAATGAGCTTCTTTCCACACAGAAAAATACACCAGGGAAGTCTACATTTCCACACAGGAAAACTGCACCCATGTACATGTCATGTACACATGACATATCGCCACATAGATCAAATGCGCTGCCACATAGGCTGACTCCTTTTGGTTTGCTCCAAAAATTGATCTCCCAGAATTACTATACTAAACCCTCCTGGAGAAGTTATCCTATGGATTAGCACCTATTGGGCTTCCTTAATTCCCATAACCTTACATTGTATACTGTATTCTAAGCTTGAATGTAGGCAATTCTTAGCACAGAAAGATAAGCTTTCTGGCCGGGTTATGATATTTAAGAGCTTAAAGGGTTATTTGAGTTCGATCAAAAGGTTTATAACAATGCACAGATTCATGCAAAGGTTTAAACAACGTTAAGCTTTAAAAATTTAATGTCCAAGTGGACTTTCCTGGGGGGGACGTCTGCCCTTGACAGTTGTTTTCTATGCATTAAATAGACTTCTTTACAGAAGTGCGTAGGCCTATATATTTATATTCTTTATGTTCTTCCGTGCGTGTGCAGCAAAAGAAATATTTAATTATATTTATAACGGTCATATGGCCTAAAAGGGTTTTAAGCAAACTTAACCATGAATTAGATGCCTCCAACTCTTGAATATTCACCACAGAAAAGTGTTGGGGTTTTGATGACGAGAGATACAGAGGTTCAGAAGTCATCACCGTATATCCATTGTGGCCTTGAGCTAGTCACTTTATTCTTGTTCCAGCCCACTCAGCTGTAAATAAGTACCAGCATTGCCGAGGAGTATGTGGTGGGCAGACGTCGTCAGGCATAGACCTGACGATTTAGAGCTCCGATGAAATTTTACACTCGTTTTGGACGTTACGGTGATACCATTAATCACGCGATTTTTGGAGAGTCATGGCGGATTTTACCCTGAAAAGTTTGGAGAGGGAGAATCGACCAAAACTATTTTGGTAGATCAAAATAAAACTTAAATGCAAACTAAAGCCCATGCACATGCACACCCCTCCCCCCACTCCCCTCCCTTCTACACACACCTTTGGCTACGTCCCTGCACTCTAAAAAGGAATGGCTAAATTTGACCACGACAAGATCAAGTATGAACCGATCTTAACCATGGTCAAAATTGAACAACAAATTTGACTATACTATCGTCACATTTGACTATATTATGGTCAAATTTGTTTTTTAATTTTGACCATACTTCAGTACTTAGGATCGGTATATAGTTAATCATGCCATGCATGGTCAAATTAAACTATTCCTTTTTCGAGTGTGGGGACTCCTATCTAAGGGCCTGAGTCATGTGTTCTCATTCGCTTACGCCAAAGCAACAGGGATTAAACACGTAAAATGCATGATGGGCCTTCAGAACCCAAGTAAGGATTCAATATTTTCAAAGCATTCAGATGACGTGAGACCCACTCCCAACCCGAACTCTGCCCTACATCTTTCTTTTATCAGTCTATTCAGAAGTGGTTTCTAATGTCACTAACTTCGATTACATTCTGACATTGCGTTACAGGTGAGAACTTGTAATGTTCCAGATATTCACGTTGATAAGTACAATTGCATGCTTTCTGGAGGAGCTCACATTGTAATAGGCGTTCTTATCACGATATTCGGTATCGTCGCTTGGTCTATCGATTGTTTCTACGGTGATACCGGTTTACCGATATGGACAGGCATGTATGTAAGTATTTTTATGCATCTACCGATGAATAAAATAATTGTGTTTTGCACAGTGAAACCCTCTTAAAGACAATTAAAGTGTATAATTTTTTTCAATTTGTCATCACGTGAGAACTTGTTTTAATTAATGGAGTATAAATAATCCAAATGGTTAAAGGGAAGATTAAAAAAATAACAGTAACTTCTCAAAACTAGCAAACCTGGGCATTTTAAATATAACTAGTGGGGAGTTGACTCACCGTCCTTAACAATACTCCCACCAGATTAATCAGACTTATTATCCCTCCCATCAAACTCTACACTATTTACAAACCAGAGCAAGTTTTCAAAAAAAATCACTGGTAGTAAGCAAATATTCCCCTCTGAGCAGTCAAATTATATGAAAAATGCTAGTGAACTTTACATTTTGCTCGTCAGGCCCTTTTGTGTAAATATGCAGGTTAGCCCACATGTACCACACTTTACATCAACAACAAAAGTGGTGGGCCAAATAAAGTCACTGTTGGGCCAAATTGCAAGTTACAAAGTACAGCAGTAATCCGTATTAATAATCTTTATTTTGTCTCATATATAAATCCCTTCTTATCCGCAGTTTGTATGTACGGGATCATCTGCGACACTGACCTCTCGGACACCAGGGGTATTTGCGTATAGAAAGGTGAGCATGAAATCCAATCGAATAAAACTTATATCTATGATTTGGTCCTCAATCGTTTTGAAAATTTTCTGGATCATTTTGAAAATTTCCTCAATCATTTTGAAAATTTCCTCAATCATTTTGAAAATTTCCTTAATCATTTTGAAAACTTCCTCAAATTCTTTTGAAAACAAGCGCAAGATTTAAAGGACATCTGTTGTGATCAAAATGTGGCGACGTATACATTTTATTCTAAAAATATACTGTATGTTCTGTCAATGTAAGTGCACATTGTTTTTCGACCAATCAAAACACACAAAATAAAAGCTATTTAGCTTTACGTTAGAGACAATAATGGCTTTAAAACTGTGTAATTACGTTCAAACTCTTTCGGACAGTTTTTTCGTTGATAAAATGTTTAAATTCAGTTTTATCTGATGTTTGTGTAGAAATGATTAAAATCAGACTAGTTTTGACATCACAGCCTCATATTTTCTATCGAATTTATGATTAATATTCCTGGACATATCATTCGAGTAAGCTTAACAAATCATTGTGAGTTACGACCTGAAGAAATTTTGAAAAAAAGTTTCCAATTAGTAAAAATATGTATTGATTTTTTTCAACGATTTATTAACAGTTGACTAATATTAGTAAGGATATGACATCTCTTCTCTAATGGATTTTGATTTTGTACAACAATCACTTTCAGACAAAAATTGTACAGCTCATCTCAATTAGATATCGCAGTAATTTCTTCACCGTTTCGTTTGTCTTTTTGTAACCTATTCACTTGGTTGGAAATGTGACCATAGGTCATCAGACCGCATAGCAGCCGTGCGCATCTACCCCACATTGGAGTGAAAACAAAGCGATCAGCTGTGTTTGTTTACATGCCATACGTATAGTACTGAGTAAACGCATACAGACTTGCCCATGTGTATCGTGCAAAGGTTTGTTTTCACTCCAGAAAATGACGTTATTTCCCGGATATGACGTAAAACCAACCAAGTGAATACCACTAAACTCCTTTAAAGGAGACGTACAGTCTTTTTTCTTTATGCTATAAGTCATTTGCCCAAATTTCAACTCTTCCAAAGCAAGCTAACATACATTTTCCAATTTATTTTAAACATTGATTCTGTGAAAAATAACATCGGAGCATCCATCTTGTTCATACACCTCTATGGATGATATTATGAACACAGTTCTTGATTGAAATATGATATATTTCTTTATGACCTATTTCAAATTTTCTTGCTTTTGAGCGACTATTTTCCTTAATTTGTGTGTATCTTTTAATTTTCATTTGTGCATGATACAGGCCTTAAGGCTGTAAGGACTTCATGTCAAAGCATTGGCCTACTGGATAAAAACTTCTAGATTTATGAAAATATGCTTTAGACCTATTGTGTGTTAAAGTCTTTAACAAACTGATTTCATCAATGGAAATATTTCAATATCAAGATTTGTTTTACTTTATGCATCTTTACCAATTTTATATTACCTGTAATTCTGTCAGTACAGTGAATAAAGAATATCCCGAAATGGACTGCAAAACTTCCTGAAATTAACCTACTTTCACTATTTCCCAAAACATTAAACTGCCCATTAATTGAATGTGTAAATGCATTATTTCCCGAAATTTCTCGAATGTCGGTTTAAAATGATCTAGATTTACTGAAATTCTGGTGTTTTCCTGTGTAATTGAAAGCAGTCTGTAATGTAGAGCCTTATATAGTCGACATCAAGACAACGATGGAAACGTTGCCCTAGCATGCAATTAAGTTGCAGTTGAACAAAAAAAAAAACAATTTAAAGGAATATCAGGACAATTCACGCAGTATACTTGAATATTACAGCATGGAATGCAAATAATGATTAGCAAGATATATACCTGGCAACACTGAGACAGACAGAGAGAAACAATGGAATGTCTGACAAGTTGCCCTGTAGAATATAATCAGGTTTTGTACCAGAATGTTATAAATTTAAGATCTTTTGTCATGTTTTCCAAAAATTACCATCTAATATTTCTCGGATGAGGGTAATTTCGATAGAGAGTCGCCAGAGGTCAACTCAACTTTTGGTGTGAGTCCGTGATATAATAGTTCTCCATGAAACTTTTACTGAAACAGATCTTGTCAAGTTTGGATATGCATAGTCAAGTGCTATCTTTTTCCTACCATTCCTTAAATTTTCAACTTCTCAGCTTCCTGTCCCATGAAATGGGACCTCTCGAAAATATTTGTATTAAATTTTTCTCTGAAAGTTCTTATTTTCGGATGGCGGAGTGATCCGTGCTACCATTAGAGATGTCAGATGTACGACGATGACGAGGAACACACAATTACAATGACGGGGTCGTCGCCTGCGTATTCGGTTATGATAGTAACAATGCTATCACGAAACGCTTAATACTACCCGGACGAGAACACAGGTACGACGTACGGACAGACATAACGTCGGCAAGCATGTCAATGTCCACGGCCTTTGATAACCAGTTGTGGTGCACTGGCGTGTCTACCCAACCCAGGCTTGAATTCAGGGCCTCGTGGTGGTCTGTAGACATGTATGATAACCGCTGCACAATGATGCGACGACGAGTAAACACACAATTACAATGACGGGGTCGTCGCCTGCGTAAACGGTTATGATAGTTACAATGCTATCACAAAACGCTTAATACGACCCGGACGAGAACACAGGTACGACGTACGGACAGACAAAACATCGACAACCAAGTCAATGTCCACGGCCTTTGAAAACTAGTTGTGGTACACTGGCGTGTCTACCCAACCCAGGGCCTCGTGGTCTGTATACAGGTATAATAACCGCTACACCACAGTAGGTAGATACACAATAATGTTGATCCTTCCATCTATATGCTGCCATAGGTAGAACTTTGCACTTTACCTGCTAAATCAACAGAACAAGTTTATCGTACAAACACTAGCATCTGTCTTCGGCTAATGATTACCATACATTGACAAGTTCAGTAGTTAATTATTTATATATGTTTGACAATTAGAAACAAAAGGGTATAGCATGTCACTCGAAATCCTATTTGTAAAACCAATACACAATTTGAAGGTACTACATATATAAATATATATATATATATATATATATATATATATATATATATATATATATATATATATATATATATATATATATATATATATATATATATATATATATACAGTATCTGAATTCTTACAAACTGGAAGCAGCATCATTGGAGGGGATTCTCAGTAATCTGCAACGTTTTATGGATACGTATTTTACCATTTGCCCCGCTTATAACCGTAAATGGTTTGGGTTGTAACTCCCCCTGTCCCCCGGGTCTCTTGAGGAATGACCCTTCTTACGCCCTGTCCATAACACCACAACATTTTATGTTAACGTCCAAAATACTGGAGGTTTAAGGGACCTTGATAACGTTATTTCTAAAAACGTTTGGATCCATTCAGATCCCCTACTGGACGTACGACTTATTCATGCTTGGTTATTGATTGTGAGTATTCCAATCCAATATTTATGAAACTTGAAAGCATGTTGAAATGACTAAATACAACATCTGTTAAATTTACGATGGTTATCAATTTAACACATCATTTGTTCATTGAGTTTATATTAACAAGGAATGTTATCTGTTCATTTGATGATAATTGGTGAAAATCATAGGTGTTATCTAATATATTCATTAAGTCTAAACCTCGCAATACATTTTGTATCTTAAGCCCCTACTAAATCTAAAATCTGTCGGGGTCTATATTGCTCACAACAGAAACCACAATCCAGCACAAGCAAATAGCATTTACACAAGGGATTTCCACACACTTCACCATGATCATAATCTGACATTGATAGTAGTCATATTTCACTGCAGATGCACTGACTTTCACACCTAACAAAAGGACAAAAATATTCCCCTGTGGTCAATGTGTCTGGCTTGGAGTAATACTTTACAAATAGGATGGGGAAGATTTTGTTTGTTTATTGATGAGTGATTTTAGGTGATGTTTTTGTTCAACCTTGTAGGCTTTTGAAAATTTTGGACTGAAAGTCCATTGCGACAGACTTTCATCATGTTAAAGCGGGAATCTCACCTCAGATAATTGCTTGATCAATCACCAATAAATCCGATACATCATAATTAATGTAATTTCCGCGACGATAATTGATTGGCTTTGTCGGTGATTGCGGAAATATTTTGACCAATCACAAGCGTTGGATTGTAGTCACTGCATAAGCCAGTTCATGGTAACGATAATATGTATTGCGCAATGCAGGTCAAGAGTCAATTAACACTTGTCGTAAAACATCACTGACACTCATTGAATAACACCGTTACTTCCCGATTTTTTTCGTTTAATATTTGAGTGGATTTGGTGCCTTACATGTATGTATTTGTGCTTTCGAAATGGATGTTCTTCCATTAGGGATATCCTGTGGAATACATATGGGACAACTGGGTTGAATGCCATATGGGACAAGGTTGGGATGCTATTTGGGACATACATTAGGGTGGGATTCCATGTGGGACATAGGTATGAACATAGCGTGGAGATGACATTTGAGACAATATGGATTGAAGCCATGTAGGATATAAGGATATGTATGCCATGTGTAATAAAAGGTGGGATATCATGTCAGACATAGATATGGATACCATATGGAGCATCTAGGAGAACAGGATTGCCATGTTAGAGAGAGGAGCGAAATTTGGGACACAGGGTGGGATTACATGTGGGACATAGGGAGGGACGCTATGTGTGACATAAGGAGAGATGACATGTGGGATATAGGGTGAAATGCCACATGTTTATACCAATATTGAATTAAACTAGAACAATGAATACCGTCACGGCTCGCATACTGATTCAAATTGACACACATATCACAAGTCCAATTATAAAAACATCCCACTACCCATGTCCTATCTGACATCCCACCCTATATCTCACATATCATATCACCCCTGCTCCACATGACATCCATCTATATGTCGCACATGGCATAGCTACCCATGTGCCACATGTCAATCCTCCTGATGCCCCACATGGAATTCTTCACTTTGTCCCACATGACATCCCTCACCATGTCTCACTCTCCTATGTTCCACATAGCATCCATCTCTATGTCCCACATGGCGTCTCATCCTAAATATGTGCCAAATGACATCCAACTCAGATGTCCCATATGCCATCACACCCTATGTACCACACGGTATCCTTTTCTGTGCCCCACATGGTATTCATCCCTATATCCCACATGACATCTATCTCTGTCTCACATGACATCCCTAGCCATGTGCCACGTGTCATTCCACCTATGTCCATACATGGAATCCGTTCCTCTGTCCCACATGGCATCCCTCTCCATGTCCCACCCTCCGATGTTCCACATTTGACATCCATCTCTATGCCCCACATGGCATCGCTACCCATGTGCCACATGTCATTCCTCCTGATGCCCCACCTGCCCACATGAAATTCATCCCTTTGTCCCACATAACATCCCTCGCCATGTCTCACTCTCCTATGTTCCACATGGCATTCCTCCATATGCCCACATGGAATCCCTCCCTCTGTCCAACATGACATCCCTCGCCATGTCTCACTCTCCTATGTTCCACATGGCATTCATCTCTATGTCCCACATGGCATATCATCCTAAACATGTACCAAATGTCATCCCATGCACTCATATGTCCCATATGCCATCCCACCATATGTACCATACGGCATCCTTCCCTGTGCCTACATGTTATCCATCGATGATATCCATCTCTATGTCCCACATGGCATCTCTACCCATGTGCCACATGTCATTCCTCTATATGCCCACATGGAATCCCTCCCTCTGTCCCACATGACTTTCATCTCCATGTCCCGCATTCATATGTTCCACATGCCATCCATCCCTATGTCCCGCATGGCATCCATCTCTAGGTCCCACATGGCATGTCACAAAGTCATCCTGTGGTAGAATTAACACAGAGAAAGCTTTGATTTACATATGATCGGACCGTACCGCGCTGATTGTAATTATCACTTGACCTGACACCACGATCAGTTCTGAACATGCGCGTTCGTTACCATGAACTGGCTTATTGTTATATCCACGTTAACACGATATGTCTGTATGAGGCCTTTAGGATTTACCATACAACTTTGCTGAACATTGTATTTCGACAAAACATGAGAATACAGGGTATTCGTTTTAACTTTAAAACGTTATAATTCTTTCAACATAACGGTTAACTGGTTAAGAAAAATCAAACCAGATATGAAGCAAATGCTTTTAATAGACGTTTTATTTTTACTACAGGCTTCCCTCCCTCTCAACCAGAGGCGTAAGAATCGGGAAGCAAGAGGGTAAATTGCCCCTGAAATAACTTTATCCTCCCAACTTCATGCTTTCTTTTTGTTTTGGAGGTAAAAATTGGGGAAATTTTAAGATATCTTGAAATAATAAGTCAAATGAAGGACATTTTGATAACATTTAGCAACATTTACTGGAAATTGAATAAAATATATTTGGACAATTTCCCGAAATTAAAAGAAACTTCTAGAAAATTAAAGAACATTTGATGAAAACTTAATCTATTGCCCCTCCCTGAGAATTGACTCTTCTTACGCCCCTGCTCTCTCCACGAAGAAGCGAAAACAGTCCCTGAGGGTGAAGTTCCTAGTCTTACGAATTTCAACCACCATAGAATCTAAGTTCGCTTGTCATATCAAATGCCTTCGAAGGAGACAAACTTTTGAATAAACTCCTACAAACTGACGAAATTCTGTTTCCCTGGGTTCCACGATGAAAAATAGGCGAAGTATGCCGATACTGAATAAACCACATTTCATTTGCTTTTTTGATGATTTCTATTTTTAATGATTGCACTAAATTCCACGTGTGATCTGGTGATGATGTCGTGATGAAAACAAAATTAAAATGAAGCTCCGTTGATGTCACGGTCTCCATAGATTCATTCTCACCCACACAGCAAAAACTGCTGAGCTGTTTGTCTGAACTTCATAAATAAAGTATTAAAAACTGTTAAAACTAAGTTTATGTCAGACTATCAGGCAACTCTAAGTCCTTTTTGTTTGTTTTGAACGAAAAATTTAGTATTCACGAGCATGATTTGTTAAGATTAAATTGTTAGGCTGTCTTGTGATGCCATGCACAAACACTTCAGTCAAGACGTTATAACCTATTATGAGATGTTTGACGCGTGCAGAGTTTCAGTCACATCTGAAAAATTGTTGCTTACTGACTTGTGATGATTCCATGATTAATGCATAGTCCCATGAGCCAGGGCTTTTTAAAGGAATTTTCACTGGTTGGAAATAGTTGTCTAAAATGTCATCGAAACAGTGGATTCCTAATGCAGAAACGGTGCCACTGGGACATGGAGGAGGTTCTGGGGAGAGACATCCTCCACTTATTTAACTTTATTAGTCCGGCAGCATGCCTGTTAATGGGAACATAAATGTTCCTATTAATGGGAACATTTTGCTACATAGAAGCCGCCATTTTGTGATATTTCCCATGATTCTTTGCTATCCTAACGTTAAAGCCTTATGCAATATTACATTTTCCAAATTTGAAATACGTCTGGGATAAATATCTTTGCTAGGGGAAATTACAAACTTAAGAAAATACCTTGATTACTGTCATGGCTACAACTTTTCCACTCCCATTTGTTATGTTCACCACGCCGTTTTCGAAATATAAGATTAAATAGATAATAGAGCTAGGCTTTTAGGCGCAAAACGGCCATTTTGAAAATTCAAAGGTTTTACAACACAATGATTTTTAATATTTCAAGTACATGAATTAGAAACTATGACATTTTATTACATTTGTACAATAAGGCTGCATGACTTTCAATATTCTCGTGTGTTATAAATGTTCTATTAATAGGCATGCTTCCGGACTGTTTAAGAAGAAAGTAATGTCAAAATATGGGATACAATTAACCATTGAAAGTAACTCTTCCCTCCAAATCATTTGCAAATTTGCTAATCAGCCTTACTCAAATTTGCAGGTTTGCCCACCAATACCACATTTAAAAAAAAATGGTGGGGCAAATGAAATGCATAAGGCCTGCCGTGTTCGTACATTTAATGTTAAAACATAATTTAGTTAGTTAGTTCAAAGACCTAATTTTCATGTTTCATCGGAACCATCGATGTACTTTCCTCTTACACTGACTGACATGCTTGTGAGATGACTTCACACCACACCAAGTTCCCTTCGGACCAGGCAGTAGAGCAATTCGTTTCAGCAAGGGTTATGTTTCACTAAAGAACCCTTTCGGATACCCCTAGCTCCTGGAGAAGATATGTTTGCATAATCTACATGCGTATTCATCCTTCATTATAATTAGAAGAATGTGCTTCCTCGTACATGAAAACTATTACCAAGCAGTTTGCGCAGCTCTATTGCCATATAATTTCATTGCCTGTGACAGGTATCGATCCCATAGCCCCCCCCCCCCCCCCTTCCCCTTCTTCCCATCATAGGCAGCTGTAAGAGATTTTGGTTGGAGGGACAAGACATGATTGGGGTCAACACATGAACATTCTTTAATGATGCATATAATTCAAGCATGTTTGTCTTCTTTAGTGTAAAAAAATGACAATGATTATCTTTGGGGCTGATGCTTTTGCTCCTATGCAGAGCCACCTATACCCCCACACGTACATCCAGACCCACCCCACACCTCGTGGAGGAAAAGTTACAGCCTGACTCGGCTGCAGGACCAACATCTGGCAATGTCTATATTCTCAAATAGGAAGATGCCTCAAACTATTGGTGTATTAGCATGCATAATATCATCCAGTAACGTTAAAAGTCTACAAGAACTGAAACATGAAGGGTATTGAGCAAACCATCTCATTTGTCCTCACAAAGGTTAAACCATAAAGGTACTACTTTAAAGTGGTACTTCCATGGTTATACTTCCCAACTATGTACTCAGTTATTATTGTGCAGACGTGTATGTATAAGCATGTATACACTTGGTTTTATTTGACTATTTACAGATGCATGCATACATGTGGATGAGCTGTTTCGCTGCTGCCTTGCAATATGTCTCTTTTCCGTTTTTGCTGCGTCGATGACCTACGAATACGTGAGTTTATTAAAATATCTATCATGCATTTAAAAGAAGAATGGTGAATTTTTAAAAGATTTATTGACCTTTTTTGCCTCTCAAAGTGATCACATTTTATATTTCATAAATCTCAGAAAAAAACTATACTGTTAAGTATTGGTATTAGAAAGATTTTGTCTAAGTCTCCACTAGGGTCAAAATGCTTGGATGAATATTGTATTGTGGGTCTCTGGAAAATTGCACCCTTATTTTTTGGTCTAGTGCCCTTTTAATTAGGTAGCAATTGCAACTAAGCTGCTAAGTCAGTAAGTCGGTCCAAATATTGTGACGACGGCAATTATTCTAATCCAATGATTTCGTACAATATCAATATGCGAAATTACCATCATTACAGGAACATTCGATCGAAAGGGGGTTCTTGAATATTCTAGGGTTCCCAAAATCCAAAATTTCACTCATCACCAATGGCATACAAAGGGGGATGGGACACGAAAACGAGCAAGCCCCCTGAAAGGGTCTCACCTTCCCGCGGTCGAATTTTCATTTTCCGATAAGGAGGTACCATAAAATTAGGAGATTTTTAATATAAAATGGAAAACAAATGACAAAATTGACGAAGAATCTTTAGAAGTTTCTCAACATTCCAAAATGAAAGGAATTGCCCGACAATTGCAAAACTTATTCTTTCTTCTTCTCCTGGCTTGAGTCCCACATCAGGTGGGGTCGCCGGTGTGGACCAGCCTCCTCCATCTCCCTCTATATTTGGTATCAACTTCTTTCACCCCGACAAGTCCCATATCCTCCTTCACACAATCCCTCCATCTCCTCTTTGGTCCATCTTTCCTTCTCTTCCCAACAGTCATCTGCTCTTGCTAACACACTCCTCTTCCCTTCTGAACACATGTCCTTTCCACTGAAGCCTTCGCTCACGAACCTTGCCACTAAACTCACCCACTTGCAGCTTTCTCTCACCACTTCGTTTCTAACCTGGTCCATTTTGGTCACACCGTATGCGAACCTCAGCATTTTCATCTCCGCAACTTCCATCTTATGTCCCTTTTTCTTTGTGAGGGGTACGGACTCCATCCCATACAGCATCGCTGGTTTCACCATGGTTTTGTAAAGCCTCTCTTGAACTCGCACTGGTACTTTCCTATCGCACAGTATGCCTGTGATTTTCCTCCAGCTGCTCCAGGCGGCCTGTATTTTCCTCTGCGCCTCTTTGCTGGACCTTCCATTTTCTTGCACAGTGGACCCCCATCTTCTTGCACAGTGGACCCCCATCTTCTTGCATAGTGGACCCCAGGTACTTAAATATTGTCACCCTGAGAACTCTCTCCACCTGCATCTGATGCTTTCTTGTACTTTAGAACCTCCTCCTGTGCGCAGGTATTCACTTTTCTTTCTACTAACTTTCAGGCCTCTATCTTCCAGTGCCTTTCCCCAAGCCTCAAGCCTTCTCTTTACATCTTCCTTTGAAAAAAAAATCCCGAAAATGAAGGGAATTTCCCGATTAGCAGATGCAGCAACGTTTGATAGAAACTTTATTTACCAGTGCAATATTCAGCTTGTAACGTAAAACACCCGAGAGGTGACAATTTATACGCCCCTGCCACATGTAACCAACATGTTCCTTTCAAAATAAATTTCTCTATAGTATGTACGATCTTTTCGCTAAAGAAAGAAACACAAATACCGCCATAAGATAAAATAAAATGCTAGACATTTCAAGAGGCAAAGAAATGATATCTTCCGAATGTTGTCTCTGTTATATTGTTCTACCTAACAGAAGATTTGTTTCTACTGTGATGCCACCTATAACAAACGTCGAGCTATTGATGCTACGATTATTACGCTCGGGATTGTCGAGTTATTCGTCTGCGGCTACAGCACGTTAGTTGCCCATAAGTTCATTTCATCATACAGGGAACAACTAAGGGTAAGTACAGTGATGTAGCTGCGGGAGAAATAAGGGTCTGAAACTCCACTTTTCCAAAAATAACGTCATCAAGTTCCCTCTCCCTCCCCTGGGGACCGTAACACACACACACACACACACACACACACACACTTTCGGTCAAATCCAAATCTATTTTTCATTGAAAATAATAAGATCCTTTTCATCCCCCTCCAACATTTGAAAAATTAAATTTTCCGGCGGCGCTGGATTAATGAGTAATTTCAGGTAGCACTAGGGCCGTAATTTCTTGGGGACAGAGGGTACTTGTCCCCCTCCCACTTTCGACAGAAATTACATCAGGAAAAACACTGCAATCTGTCCCCCTACTTCAGTTGAGGGATGGTACCGTCCCATACCCTTCTTGCCCCCTTCCCATCTTCTTCTTTGTGAAGAGATTCAAGGTTTTGTATGAGCACAGGTTGACCATCCTTGGTCTAAATATACATTTTAGATTATATCAATGCATTTTCAGCATACACATCTGAAATGAAAGTGTAGCAGTGTATAATTTTCACTTTCATTTCTTCGTAGCAAAATATACAAGGGTTTTCGGCAGGGCCTCAGCATGTGATGACGTATCCACAAGGTATGATTGCATTCAAACTTAGTCGTCTTCTCATTCTATCTGTCTGCCCCATGCATTTTGCTCAGGATTTTATATTTAAATAGCATGAAATACCATCGTCACGCCAGATGCATAAGAATGGCTATACATGTGCAACAACAATAGGGCAGCAAGAGAGACGGTAGCTCCCTGGTTCAACCCCCACTGGTCCCAAGTAATGCATAATTTAGAGGTTGAGCAAAATTAACACTGCGACAGGGTATTAAGTTGATTCAGAACAAAAAAATCCTCAGGGGCTCCAAACAGTAAAAGATCGGAAGATTCTATAATTTTGCCACATGGCCATGTGATGGCCTGGCCATGTGATGGCCTGGCCATGTGATGGCCTGGCCATGTGATGGCCTGGCCATGTGATGGCCTGGCCATGTGATGGCCTGGCCATGTGATGGCCTGGCCATGTGATGGCCTGGCCATGTGATGGCCTGGCCATGTGATGGCCATGTGATGGCCTGGCCATGTGATGGCCTGGCCATGTGATGGCCTGGCCATCACATGGCCTGGCCATCACATGGCCTGGCCATCACATGGCCTGGCCATCACATGGCCTGGCCATCACATGGCATGACCATCACATGGCATTGCTATCACATGGCATGACCATGACATGGCATGGCCATCACATGGCAAGACCATCGTTTTACCATGTCGTATATGGTTTCACCGCTTAATAACTATATGTCCTTTCTGTGACATTTAAAAGCTAGTGACACCCAAATAGAAACCATGAAAAAGTATCCATTGACCATTCAATAGTTTGGGAGAATTTACAGTTAAGTGATACGTAGTCACAGTTCTAAGTTAACCAAAGGGTTCTCACGGATTGATGCTCGGCGTTTAGTTTTTATTAAAGGCTTGTTAATGAGTGGAATGGTTTGTCTGAGTCACGCGGTAGTTCGTTCTGATTATGTTCACAATTTTAGTTCTTTATGAACTATTTCTTTAATATTTTTGTATTTTGCTTTGGTAGTGATGGTATTTATTTGGGCTTCTTATTGGGTGACTAACACTTCTTAGCTATATGTTATGTGTTTGTGATAGAAAAATATGTCATTCAAATAACGAAACAATTTACATTTCTTTCACCTCTACAAGATGGAAGTCACCCTTATTCCAATTATGCGCCAACAGCTCCAGGACCAGTCTACCCTCCACCACAGCATCAGGATGCACCGCCATCTTACTCGGAAATTGACGAGAAAACATCGGCATATACAAACCAGTATATTTAAACTCCTACAAACTGATCGGTGATGATAATAGGAGTTGGTTGACCATTATGTGCCCGGATTCAATACTTAAAGGATTAGTTCAGTGGTCAAGCATGTTTATCTTGTATAAAAGAGGGCTTTAAAAGAAACAAAATGGTGAAGAAAGCATTTAAAAATCTTTATCCATTAATTAAGGAGATATTTAGTTTAAAGTTTGGTATCATTTGTGTCGAAACGACTGAAATCAGACTAGTTGTGATGTCATAGCCTCAGATTCCTCAAAGTCTTTATGTATTCTATCATATTTTGTCCTTCGATTCTGTGGCTTGAAAACCATGGGATATGTCAAAAAATAGTAAAAGTGAAACTATGAAGGGTATTTCTAATATACCACCTGAAGAAAGATTGAGGATAAATAGTTTGAATTGTGAAAAAAATTGAATAAACTTTCATTAAAACACATACAGATTTTGATTAATCTGTGGCTGTGACGTCACTACTAGTCTGATTTCCGTCGTTTCTACAGGAATGATTTCAAACTTTAAACTTGAATATCTCTTTAACAGAAAAAAGATTTTTGAATGCTTTCTTAACCATTTTGTTTCTTTTAAAGTCCTCTTTCATAGAAGATGAACATGCTTGACCACTGAACTAACTCTTTCAAATTTAGACTCATTAGGCCTAAACATCTGAATTTACCCAGACTGCCAGAGGTGTGATGGAATATATATTTTATGGGGCAGTGGTGTGGAAGTTCAAAGTTTCGGACCGTCGCCCGTCATTTTCTTTCAAGTGGGGGTCAAAGAATACTAAGGTCCCCTTCCTCTCTTGTTTTTTTGTTTTTTTTATTGATGGGACCGTGACCCCCAAACCCGCCAACGCCTGCTGAGAAATATGACTTTTGTATATAGGCCTACTTCCTATTTTTTGTTCCGTCCAAGAATAGGGTTCAAAGCCAAGTGTGTAAGATTTGAACCAACAGCGTATACAAAGCAATATCATATATGTGTATCAAATTCCTGATCATACCACTACATGAAGGTGTGGGTATACCCAGGGTCGTACTTCTCCTTAAAAAGAGGGGACATGTGGTGTAGCCATACACTCCTCCACAAAGAAGGAGACAGTGTTTTTCATAATCTTATGTATTTTTTGAAATTCTGTCAGAAAGTTGGAAACTTGTCCCCCTGTACACTCTACTACAGGAATTACGGCCCTGAGTGTGAATCCGTGATGTATGGCAGTTCGGGTGAACCCCTGAAAAGAGTCTTTCATGCTAATCCCTGCTTCCACGGTTTGACCATCGCGCAGTTCAGCAACCAGTCGACAGTTCAAACATACGAATCGCACACACATCTCAGCTGCTTACTAACTTCAATTTGGTCTATTTCAAGTATGCATTATGCGATCACCTACTGACTGACCGATCGTAAAGGAATAAACAGTGCAATTTGAGATTAAGTACACTAACTGCTTTAGTTTTATTCATGATTTGATTAGGCCCTAACGTCTGAACGTTACTCGCCAGTACAGACAATGGGTGAAAAAGAATAACACGAATAACAATATATATTACACACAAGCCTGCAATGCAAACAGTCCAACGTACACTCTACGCACATGATGGCTGTAACTTAGCATTAGTTACGGTCAATAGGCCAACGTTAGAATACGTTCACTGTTCAGACAGAACATCACATACGAAAGTCACAAAGGAACTAATACTTCACTGCATTAAAATGATTTAATTGAACGCGTTCTCCAAGAGGCTACGTAAATAACAACACAACTTACGCGAAGAACAAATTTAATGTAAGAATGCATATGAAATAACCCTTTTAATTTGTAATTTATTGTACACTGACAATCGCAGTCAAAGAAGAAAAGTCAATGCTAGTCAACACAACGCAGATGTTAGCACAGTACAGATTATTCGCAACAAACCTAAGCATTTCAAACAAGGTCATGCCATATATTGGCTCTTTTTTTCAAATTCGGACTGGTGAACATATCAAAAGGTACTGGATAAAAGGTAGCTAACATGTTTCCCCATAATTCCATGTACCTCTCACACTTCACCAAACGCCGTCGTAGTTCACAAAATGAATTTACTTGGTCACTCTGTACAAAGTGTATGGGCGAAGGAAATTGCATGACGGGTAATGGCTGCCCCCATGGCCTAAAAAAACCCTCCTTCGAAGGGTTTTATCGAGGACTAAAAGGAGGGGTTCACCCGAACTGTATGGTCAAATAAGTTTATCTTGGAAGCTGATCTGGTTAGTACTACATGTAGCCTAATCAAAACGGATTGAGCTTCTTATGGCGAAAAATATGTTTGTAAATTGTAATTAACTGTATATAAACAGATAAACTAATAGACTACATGATTTCAAGCCAAGGAGAAATGGAGATTCAGCGCCATATGGGCAGAAAAAACTTGCTCAATCATCCCGAATAATGAAAGGGTATTTTTAATTATTGAGGTCTTTACACCGTTTGCTTGGTGGAAGAGGTTAATGTTGTCGGCATAGATGAACTTCCGATACGTGATGGCTGGGAGACAGGTTGAACAGGATGCGTGTCAGCACCGATCTGTGTGGCAAACCATTATTCTGCATTCTCCGGGAGCTGTTGGTGTCTCCCATAATACCGTTGTGGTAAACGTGAATCTCTTACATCTGGTGTTGATCAGTTATCTTGCACGATGAAGATATATCATATACATGGAAAGCTATTATATCATTCTTAGTTGAATAAATTGATACTGAGGTCAAAATGTCAAGGTCAAAATGCGGCTCAAATGAAAAGCAAAAAGCACAATGTTTATTAAGGTCCAACATGGGGGTATGGTACATTTAGGTGAAGCCATGGGGTTTATAAATCAACGGTCAAATAGCAGTTACCCTTTTTTGACTTTTTTTTAATCTACTGCACTACTCTTTGAGAGAAAGTTTAATTTGTATAGATAAGCCGTGGGATTCAAGTTTTACTGGCTTACCAGATAAATGGTGTTTTGTTGATTCAAAGGTCATAGATTGAGGACCATGTGACCTACTTTTACATAATTGATCAAATGCCTTCAGAACAAATGGTATCTTGCACGTTATGGTTATAAGATGGTGAGTCGTCATAACCTACTCTTTAATGATTTTAATTTGATAGTGACAAAACGGATTAAATCATTTTAGACGCATGTGACAGCTCTCAGCCCCATTCTAAATTGATTCTATTTCCCTATTTTCGGTAATTCGCTCTCTGCGTTCATCTTCGCAACAACTACTTAGTCCCCAGCTTCTGTTAATACCATTCACTACGGCAGCCACTTCGTCCCCAGCCTCTGTTAATACCATGCACTACGGCAGTCAGCCATCTTCTGCAACTGATCTGAAGATCTGGAATGTGCTCAACTCAAAATTGCTGCATGTCTTTAAAAATTTGTTATATAAGACTCATTATTTAACGGTAATGAACAATATGTCTTGATCAAGTTCTATATGTATATTCGGCCTGCTTTTTGATTATGGTTTCTCTTTATCAGTTTTTTTTTTTTTCCTTTTCGTATTTGTTGTAAAGCGCTTTGTAAAAGGCGCTGTATAAATGGTATTATTGTTGTAATATTTAAACAGGATAGGAAAACGTTATACAGTAGATTTATTAAGAATAAATTCAGTTTCTCATTTTAGGGATGAGAGCAACGAATTTCAGAATCTGTTCTCTCAAATTTCTGTTCTGGATTTTCTTTTTCACTTTCAACCCTTTACCTTTGCACCTTTGTTTTCTTTTGGGGGATTTTTTCTTTGAGGATAGGTGACTGTTTTCGGTAAGATCGTTCCTGTTATTTTTTCTCTCCCGCTGTGACTTGCCCACACGCTCTTTCGGTACTTGTACAGTGGTTCCCCTATAGTAGTTGTGCGATTTTTTTTTAGTTGCGAGTTGGGTGTCCCGACCCTTGGTATTTTCTCCAACATGACCAAACGCTTCTGCCATACCCTTGACTTTTGACTCTCTCTCTCTCTCCTTCCCGAGACCTACTTTCTACTTCCATAGACCATCCCTCAGCCCCGTCTCCAAACTTTCAATCATTCAGGCCACCAACCAACAGAAAGTTTCAAAAGAGTTCCCCCTTCTTCATTCACAAGGCGCTTTACGGTCTTGTCGGCACCCTCCTAAGTTTTCTACCCTCAGATCCGGCGGTCCCCTTTTTGCACTACATTAGGGACACTCAAGCCACCACTCTCTCCACCAATGCCTTACATAACACCGGTATTACATAGCAGTGACTTCCCGCCGTTCCCTGAACTCAAGTAAAGGCGTCATCAGAACCAGGAACCTTGCCTATTTGATAAATGATTGAAGACCTTGTAGAGGAACTTGCCAGCCAACACGTAACTGAGGCCCGTTGTCTTACCAGTACCATCTTCTTACTTTTGACATACCAACCCTACCTTCATATATTACTGCCGGTTATCTCAAAATCCTTGTCGCCCCATACATTCCCAATCCCTCCCTAATAAGTGCCAGAGTTAATGGCTATAGAAAGAACTCCTGCCGCAGCCAAGCGAGCAGCTGCAATTGTTGAGCCTCGGACCATTACAGCGCCTCTTGCACCAACACCCCATACTGCACCAATTGCGACGGTATTCACCCAGCCAACCACCTTTCCCTTTCAGAAGACTACCCCTCCTGTCTTCAGGAAAAACAGACAACTAAACCGTACATCAATCCCAGCATCACTTACCCGGGGAACAGAAAGCAATTCCTCACTTCCCTCCACACCAAATCTTCTTACTTGAGCACAAGTCTCCTCAAACACCCCCCACCCCCACCCCCTTCCCCTCCTTCTCCCCAAATACCACTAAAACTGACTCTCACGCCCAAACCGATGCACCTGTTCTATATGCCGAGCCCTAAGCCCATCGTCTTTGCCAACAACTCAACCACACCCATTACACAAACCACCTCCACTACTTCTCTCCAATCTTCCAGTCTTTGCTAAGATCTCCCTCGTCCCCAACTCCAACACCCCTAACGCCATCAAACTCAAGCCAACCTGGCCAACAAACCAGCAAACAACAAATCAACAAACAACCCACCATTCAAACCCACATATTTGACACCGAAAAGAACATGGATTATTCGATTACCGCACCCACCGAACATAGTTCTCGTCCAACTTTCAAAAACTACCGCCCCCAAAGAAACAGGGACAGATCCAAAGAAAAAGCTAGCCAACCCAGACACAACAAATCTCCCTCCATATACCCCCCTCCCCCTCCCTCCCTTCTCATGGCGCACAACAAAAACAACTTCAATAACATTCACAACATGCAATTGAAGATCAGGAGCCCCAAGGTCAACTTAGAAGAAATTGACCTTTTGGCCATCACCTTCAACCCAGTTGTCGTCTGCCTACAAAAAACCTTTTTGAAAACTACTTACCATTATTCATTCAATAACTTCTCTTGCTACCATAAACATCAATAGGACACCGACAGGGCCTGTAGGGGCGTCTCCATTCTCGTTAGACATAATATCCCACACAGCCCTATTCATGTAAACACCGAACTCCAGGCCATCTGTATCTCTATCTTCCTCCACTAAACCTTTACTCTTTGCAATATTTATCTCCCCCAACGCCAACGTACAGCCAAACAGCCTTAACAATCTTATCTCTGAGCTCCCCTCCCCTTATATCCTTCTTGGTGACTCCAACACTCACAACCCCCTGTGGGGCTCCAATGCCACCACCACCAGAGGCAAGCTCGTCAAAAACACTGTTCGACAGCCCCGCCTCTCCTTACTCAACATTACCTCCCCGCCCTATCTTCACCCCGCCAAAGGCTCCCTCATCTGCATTGATCTGTTTATCTGCTCACCCAACCTCCTCTTTGATTTTGGCTGGAAGGTCACCGATTCACTCCAACCTTTAAACCTCCACTGACCACACCCCAACTGAAATCTTAACAAAGTTAATTGGCCCCTTTTCGAAACCCTCTGTAACTCTCACCTCTCCCCCATCTTCTCGAAGGTGAGGATCTTTCACACACACACACACACACTCACCCACACCCACCCTCACCCAGACACACATACACACATACATATATACATACATACAAACATACATACATACATACATGCATACATACATACATACATACATACATATATACATACATACATACATACATGCATACATACATACATACATACATATATATATATATATATATATATATATATATATATATATATATATATATATATATATATATATATATATATATATATATATATATATATATACATATATGTATATATATATATATATATATATATATATATATATATATATATATATATATATATATATATATATATATATATATATATATATATATATATATATATATATATATATATATATATATATATATATATATATATATATATATATATATATATATATATATATATATATATATATATATATATATATATATATATATATATATATATATATGATAGAGGACTAAGAAAAAACCCAATTTGGTGCAAAAATCATGCTTATATCCTTTTCCGTTGAGAAATTTAGGAGTTATTGCATTTCAAAGATTGCGCGAGTGTGTTGAAAAGTGACCGCACAGTGTACTAAAGCATTTTTTGTTCACTTATTGATATTGCCTACCGTATAACATACGCTAACATACAGGAAAGTGCTTTGCCCATCTGTCCATGAACCTTACACTCTAATTTGAAAAGAAAAACATTTTTGTATAAAATTTTCTGCCTGTGTGACATCACATTCCTGACATTACTAACACAAACAGTTTATCAAAAGATTAATGTTTTGGCATCGTGTGTGTGCGTATCACGGTTCAAAGGACTTTGCACTAAAGTCGGGCCATTCCACTTGTGTCAAAATCCATTGCCCCGTGCAATAAATACGCATATAAACACTGCGCCTTAACATTAATCTTTAAATAGTTGTGATATTCCTCTGCTTGAAGGTTCACTTGTTAACATTCAGTCAGTAGTATACACGTTAACATTATGACTAAAATCTATCTCAAAGTTTCCACAATTTACGATAAAATTCTTCCTTGATGAATGCTAATAGGTCGTAATCTGGCTGCATATATTTCTTCAATGCATCTGTGATGTTTCGTAACGGCAGTTCTTTTCCCTTTGTTTTCATTCTGCTTACCATGTTACTTTGAAACATTTCATCATTATACATGTCGTAAAAACCTGTGAACATATCAGGAATCAATTTTTCTAACAATTTTAGTGTATTTCGATAATCTGCCATGAGTCCAACTAAAGTATACATTTCCTTTATGTTTTTCTTTGCATTTAGTAGTGCCCATTGGTCATCAGTTTGGCATCTGATTTCATCCCCACAAAAGAAACGAGTCATGACCACTCTTATGCCTGGACCTGTACACTCATTCCTTTGGTGTTTCACGCACTCGTTGAAAGATTCAAAGGTCAGATTACTCGCTTTAAGCTTTGCTCGATATGATTTTGCATCCGCATTATTCTGTATATCATAGAAATCACCGTTACGTTTATAGTAATAATGAGAGACTAGCCTATCCATTGGATCTCTCACGATACTTATATGTATAGGCTTTCTGCCTAACACGTCATACTCCTTGAATGCATTGTGTGAATAAATGAAAGACATTCTAGTTGTATCTGCTAAAGATTTTAAAATAATATTCTCATTGTCCTCCCTTGTCATATTCATGTGCATCGTATAGTCAACATACATACGTTTCCCGTTCTTTACACTGTTGATAATCAAACTATGTAATGTTCTGCTTCCACTTTTCGGAATAGCATTAAACAGAGCGACTGGGTTCACTGGTTCAGAAGTACTTTGAGTTAACCATGACGAATCCGCGATGATGTTCTTCTTGTTGACTTTATTGATATTTTGAACAACATATTGTTGAGGATTTCCATTATGTACTGGTACGTAACTAGTGTAGCTTAGTAGTAACATACTAATTCCAACTGCCAACGTTAGTGTTAACACTGCTTGTGTCTTGTTGCTCATTCCTGCTACTCCCATGTCTAAATAACATAATCCTGCCATAAGTTGAAAGTTGAGAGGATACCTTGTAGATAAAAACAAAATTGAAAGTAGTTTTGTACTTTTCTTACTTAATTATTATCTTTAAATCCGTATTTATTTTCCATATTTAAGGAATCCTGCTTGATAGAGCTTTCTCGGATATTGGTAGTCGTCATTTAAGACAAGATTCAACTTATAATCACATCCATTCCGTTACCAATAAAGGTTGCAGATAAAACTTTGGATCTGGGAAGAACCTGCAATATCTTCTGCACCTAATTCCTTCGATATTCCAAGGCCAGTTGTCGTCTCTAACGTAAGAGGTAAATGAAATTCAAACCCGGTGTTTTAATTGGTCGAAACACAATGGTATAGCGTGCACTTACATTGATAGGCCAATCAGTATCGTTTTGGAATAAATTGTACGCCGCCACATTTTAATCACGATAGATGGCCTTTAGTATTCACCGAACAATCCCACAAAACAATACATGCAGGATATTCTTTAAGATAATTAGTATGTAGCGTGACCTTGAGGAAGATTGTAAAAGCAGATGCGTTAATAAATCTTGACACCACGTCATTGAACGATTCAAATCACCCATATCCGTTTAATTTTGTTCCTGAAAGTATTGTGTCCGTCTGTAGTAAAGTCAGGAATTCCCTAGTCCTACAAAAAAAAAAAAAAAAGAGAACACAACTTAAATGTAATCAAAGTTCAATCGATTATGAAAATGTTATTCAATATTAGTGTAATTATCAAAAATACGAAAATACATTTTCTAAATTAACAAATCTTAAACATTCAGAAGAATAGACAGGCATGCTAATTTACATACATTCAATACGGACATTCAGAAGAATAGACAGGCATGCTAATTTACATACATTCAATACGGACATTCAGAAGAATAGACAGGCATGCTAATTTACATTTTTCAATACGGACATTCAGAAGAATAGACAGGCATGCTAATTTACATACATTCAATACGGACATTCAGAGGAATAGGCATGCTAATTTACATACATTCAATACGGACATTCAGAAGAATAGACAGGCATGCTAATTTACATACATTCAATACGGACATTCAGAAGAATAGACAGGCATGCTAATTTACATACATTCAATACGGACATTCAGAAGAATAGACAGGCATGCTAATTTACATACATTCAATACGGACATTTAGAAGAATAGACAGGCATGCTAATTTTATTCAATACATTCAATACGGACATTCAGAAGAATAGACAGGCATGCTAATTTACATACATTCAATACGGACATTCAGAAGAATAGACAGGCATGCTAATTTACATACATTCAATACGGACATTCAGAAGAATAGACAGGCATGCTAATTTACATACATTCAATCAATACAGGATGCTAATTTTACATTCAATACGGACAAGAAGAATAGACAGGCATGCTAATTTACATACATTCAATACGGACATTCAGAAGAATAGATAGGCATGCTAATTTACATACATTCAATACGGACATTCAGAAGAATAGACAGGCATGCTAATTTACATACATTCAATACGGACATTCAGAAGAATAGATAGGCATGCTAATTTACATACATTCAATACGGACATTGAAGTGATCATGCAACTCTACGAATTCCGTTAGATGTTTATTGTTGTTGGTGGTTAAAGGACTTTTTCATATTCAGGAAAGAGGACTACCAAAGAGACAAATTAGTGAAAAAACATGTTGATATCTTCTTTATCCGTTTTGAGAGTTTTTTTTTTCAATTTCATTTCAAAGATTTTACCAGTGACTTCGCAGTGTGTCAGTGTGATGTCATACTTCCAGTTCCAAGACACTACTTCCTTGAAAACACAATTGCAACTTACAACTGTATACAAAGTATTGTTTCCGAGCTGCTGAGCGCTTAGTGTGAACAACCTCCTATGCCATATATCGTCCCTGTTTTGACGTAGTGACTAATGTATAGGCAGCAAGGGTCGACTGAAAAGCGATTTTGTTCGTATTGACATAGTGACGAATGTCTTTAAACGCATGTTACTATAAAGTGTATGTTTATCTGTTTATTTCCTCGTTCTCTATAACTATATTTGTAAGTAATCAATACATTACACAAAAACTACAAACAGAAGACTGTTTATCATAGCAATTTGCAATTAAATTTGGTTAATTCCACATTCGTGACTATGTCAAAACGAAACACTACTTTTGCACATTCGCCAATATGTCAAACAGGGACGATATGATGAACATGATGGACCGTAAACAGTCCGGTAGAAATGTTTAAAGGAACGCTAAGACTTTTAAAGGATTAGGATTAGTGCAGTGGTCCATTGATTGTCCATCAGGTTTATGAAAGAAGACGTTCAAAGAAACAAAATGGTGAAGAAACCGTTCACAAATCTTTTTACGTTAAGCAGAGATATTCAAGTTTAAAGCTCTGTCTTATCTTTGTAGAAATGACTAGTGAAGTCTACTAGGTTGGAGCCTTTATTCACACATTCTTAACAATTGTTAATGTATTTAAAAAGTATATATTAACATTTTTCCTATTTGATTTTTTCCCTCGAACTTCTTTCAGGTGGTAAATCAAAATTACCTTTCCAAGATTATGTTTTTCTACTTTTTGTCATATCCCATGGTTTTTAAGCCCAAAATCGAAAGACAAAATATAATAGAATACATCAAGACTTTTAGTAATCTGAGGCAGTGACATAACAGCTAGTCTTATTTCAGTCGTTTCTACACAAATGATACCAATCTTCAAATGTAAATATC
>JAIGNY010003475.1:0-40017 GCA_020152595.1 Chiridota heheva
CCCATCCTCCACCCACCTACCCACCCAACACTCACCAACCCATCCTCCACCCACCTACCCACCCAACACTCACCAACCCATCCTCCACCCACCTACTTGTCATCAACTGATCATACTCTGACCCACTTACTCCCACCCATTATATCAATTAATCTCAACTCACCTTCCATCTCTCAATAAAACTCCAGCAATTTACATATCAAAATCTCTATATAATTCTTTAAATTGTGTACTTCAAATTCAGCTACTTGTGAATTGCAGAATGTCTTTTCTAGAAACATGATGATGCAGGGCATGACAAAGATCCATCAAATTTTGCCTAAAGTCCATTTCTATATTTCAGACAACATTGACAGAGGAGCAAACCAGAACCAAAAGGTTTTGTGGTTCCAATGCTTTTTTCATCAGCTGATTTATTTGCAAAATTTGTTTTTAACTGTTATGTCATTGTTTATCATGAAATATTTGTTCCAGGATATTTATTCATAAACCACACCCACCATGCAGATCAATAAAAATGTTGACAACATTAGCATTTGCACAATAATTAACAACATTATCATAGCAAGTATGATGCAAAAACAGTTGCTCATTTATCCTATTTTAATTTGTTAGTAAGCCCACCTACTCATTTATATTCATGAAATCACTACCACAACATTACAACATATGTACAGACCATGACCCATCTGTGTACCTGATATAGCATAAATCTAATGTATCATTCATGGGGTACAGTATGGTCTTTACATCATTTAACACTTCACATTAAGCCACACCCACCATGCATATTAATGACATCTGCTGGTTACATAAGCATGTACACAATAAGCAACAAAATTATCATGCCCAATATGTTTATATCATTTAACACTTTTACATTAAGCCACACCCAATGCTGATAACATAAGCTTAACCAACTTATTAATATGCATGAAATTACCACCATAAACATTAGGTCACATCTGCAAACCATGAGCTATCTGTGTACCACAAATGTTATAAATCCAGTTCATAGTTTTTGAGATATCGTGTTTACTTGTGCTTTTTGTTTACAAAATCATATTAAGCCCTGCCCACTATGCATATTAATGAAATTCAACGTTTCTATACCATCAAAACATACACACTAGCAGCTAACATCATTATTATAACAAATATGAAACAAAAAAAACCATGTGATTGTCAAAATAAGAGCATTTTAAAAAAGTTTTTATTAAGCCTCCACCAAAAACAATAGGGCACATATACAGACCATGGGCAATATGTGTGCCACATAATATATTAATCCAGTTTACTGTTCTTTAAACATCGTTTACAAGCTCTTTTCAGCAAAAACATGCCCCGCCCACTATGCACATTAATGAAATTCAACGTTTTTACATCATGAACATGTACACACCAGCTAACATCATAATTATACCAAACATGAAACAAAACAGAAATGTGGTTGCTAAAAAATGAACATTTGAAGATTAATATGCATCATATGCATGACATCATCATTAATATGCATGACATCATCGTTAATATGCACGACATCATCATTAATATGCATGACATCATCACTAATATGCATGACATCATCATCGCAAACAATAGGGCACATCTATCGACCATGGGCTATCTGTGTACCACATATCCACATATGACATGAATCCAGTGTATCGTTCTTGAGATATCGTGTTTACGAGCTGGCCATCACATACACACACACGCATACACACGCCATCATGACCGCATAGGTTCCTGATGCTATTGCAACCAAACCAAAAATTTGATTAAAATCAGGCTCATAGGCAGAGGGGGAAGGGGGGTGGGAGGGGGGCACAGGAACTTAACCACAGGAACTTAATGAGGGGACACATGGGCAGATTTTCCATATACCCTTGTGTTATATATCTATTTTTTATTTTTCACAAGGCGGGGCACATACCTTTGCAAGCATCTTCCCCATGCTGGCTACAGGCCTGATTAGAATTAATCCCTACCATCATCAACATACCACAACTCACTGTAATCCGTGATGTGCATAATACCTCAGACTTGTAGTCTATTTATTTTTTAGTTTTCTATGTGGTTTGAATGATAACTAGGTACAAGGTCAACCTAAAATTTCATTTATAAGCATGTGGTAAGAGTTGAAAATCTTTTAAGACAATTGACCAATATTGACATGGCCCCATCAGGCACAACGTTACCTGCAATTTGATTACTTTTTTTTTATTTGTTTTTTTTAGCCTGAAAATATACCATGGGAAAATTTTTCCGCCTGCACCATTGCCTCTATGTATGTCAGGATTACCCAGAAGGGTTGTTACTTGAAAAATATCTCATATCATAAAATATACTGATTGAACAAAGAGAAAAAATGAGTGGTTTGGTTTACCACAGACCGAATCATACATATAAATGAAAGCTACACCTAGGGTGGGCACAATATTCAATTGGATTTAAAAAGGATATTGACATAATCCTTATTTCATATGATAGAAGTAAAAATAATCAATTTTTATGACCCCTTTTTTCATAAAAAAAGTTTCATACCCCTTGGGCAATCTAACACAATTTGTATAATTATTAAAAAGTTTAATTCTACTGCTAAATAATACTATGGGAGCCGCCATTTTGATTTCAAAACATGCAGATTATGATGTCATCAGCCCATCAGAATGTTGGAATGCTTTATATTTCTTTATAATCTACCTGAAGATTTCTAGGTTATGAGAAGAAAAAAAATTCTTAGTTAAGGGTCAAGGAATTTTTTGTATACACATGAAATTATCAAAAGATTATGTTAAAACTTTGTGTCACATCATTTTGGAATAAAAACTTTAATCACATTCATAAAGAAATACATTCAATTCCTTATTGGGGAAATTATGTCATCAAGCACAATATTTCAGTGCACAATATTTCAATTTGAACAAAATGGCAGCCTCCATGTGTCAGCTTCAAACATGAATAACTTGAGATAAAGAGAAGATTTTAACTTGCTGTTTTTGGTAGTTGGTAAAGATTTGTATCCTCTATCAGAGAAAATAATAATTGTATCAGACTTTATGTCTCCTTTAAAGATGAATAACTTGAGATAGGAATAAGATTTTGACTTGCTGTTTTTGGTAGTTGGTTAAGATTTGTATCTTCTATCATATGAAATAAGGATTGTATCAGACTTTATGTCTCCTTTAAAATGATATTTGCATAAGAGAATATTTAAATTCTTCTGATATTGAGCAGCATAATTAAAGTTTTATACTTATCTATTTCCTTACATTTGGCAAAATGATGACTAAACACATCTCCCTCACTTATAAAACACTTTAAAAAATGACAGAATTGTGAGTACCTTGATCCTGATGAGAGGAAGGAGTTTGGAAGTCTCAGAACATGTGGTAATTGTTTCTTCAATCTAATTATGGAAACAAAGAAAGAAATTAATCACTGATAACATCGTCAGTGTGGTCTTAATTCCTTGGCTTTCCAAGTTTTTAGAACCAAAATACTCACATGAAGGTGCAAAATAGACATACCATTGAATAATTACACCAATTTTCTACAGGTGGCAAATTATAATTACCCTTACTAGATTCTGTTTTACTGAAGCTGAGGCTGTGACATCACAACTAGTCTAAAGTTCAGTCGTTTCTACACAAAGGATACCAAACTTTTAACTTAAATATCTCCTTAACAGAATAAGACTTTTGAATGCTTTCTTCACCATTTTGTTTCTTTTAAAATCCTCTTCCATATATGATTCTTGACGACAGAACTAATCTTTTAAGATGGACATACACGACAACTGATCTTATCCTTTAAAGGGGAAAAGTGCAATATATGTTAATTCCTAAGCTTGAATATTGTCATGTGTGAATTACCCCTGTAATATACTTAATCCTGATAAAACTATGAACCAGCATCTTTCCTCATTGGGAGCCAAGCGCTAACATCATCCATTTAGAAAATTAATTCCTTGTGTGTTTACAATTAGAAACCCTAAATATACCACAAATTTACATTTAATAACACTTTCAAATGACAGAAAACTGTAGGTAAAACACAAGTTTACGAAGCCACAAAATAAATTGTCGGACTAATAAAAGTGTAAATTTTACTTCGAAGTGTAAGACTAGGTGGATATAACCATTATTGTCAACATTCATAATTATGTACTGATGCACTCCTAACCTTCTTGGTAAAGTGTTGAACCAGATTATCTTTCCAAATGTCTGCAGTGTCGTTGTTTAAGACTTGTAGATTTTCCATCGGCAAGTATTCAAAAGGCCTCACAGATTTTAAAGGAATTGGTGTGAATTTGGGGCTTTCATTATCACAGCCAGTAATTTCCAACAGAACAACATGCCTGAAATGGAAGCAATAAACTTATTATGGCAAAGACTTTCACACATTTTTCATTATTGTAGCTCAACAATAGATTAAATAAAGCAAGAAGCACATTTGTTATGCTTAAAAATGTGGAGCTCAAGAAGTATTAGCAGAAATACAAAGAATACGTTGTACAAAACCCTAGTAAACCCTGTCCGCCTGTTCGAAAGCAAAACCTGGAAAATGAGTAAAGGTGACGACCAACATATTGACATCTTCCCAATACAAAATGCCTACGAATAATTCTCAACATAAGATGGCAACAGAGAATTTCAAACAAAGAAGTACTGGAAAAATCTGATATCCAACCCCTTAGCAATGACATTAGATGAAGGAAATGGAATTTTATTGGTTATATTTTAAGACATAAACACAACGACGACTGCGAGACAGCTCTCACTTAAAAGCACCCTAATGGCAAACGCAGAAAAGGGAGACCAAAAACAACATAGAGGAGACCCGTTGAAAAAGAAAGAAATAGGACAGGGTGAAAAACCTGAAATGAGACTAAGATTGCTGCAGCCTGCAGGACTGAGTGGAAAAATTGTGTGGAGGCCTATGATGTGCCACTTGGCACAAAGCACATAGGTCCAGTAAGGTAGGCTCAACAATACCAGTTATCCTCCAAAGATTTTCCAGTGGATAATTCAGAGACAAAGGTATGTGGAAGGTGGTGTCAAAAATATTCAAAATGGAGACACAAGATAGAAACAAGTAATAAATCATTCCCTCACCAACAGTGTCAGTTCGAATAGGCTTATAGAGCAGTTGTACTAAGATTTGCGATTACTTAGAATGCAATGGGGTTGAAGCAGAAATGGAACATTACAAATATTGATATTACAAATAAAGTCCTATGAATATAGGTCGTGAATTCTTGGTTTGACCACGCTTGAGTTGAGGAGGGTACGTGGCGATATGATTCAGGTTTTTAAATTCCAATTTGATAGTGATGCTTTGACTTCCTGTTATTTCTTGCATGTTTCAGCTAATCCTCATGTGACATGTGGTAGCAGTTTGAAGTTGATAAAAGAGTTCTCACGGATAGATATTCGGCGTGTTGGCTTTTTACAAAGAGTTATTAATGAGTGGATGGTCAGCTCCAATTCTGTTCACAATTTCAAAGTTAACATTGATAAGTTCTTTACTACCTCGGGACGTCTGAGATTTTTTTTTTGTATAGTTCTTTTGTAGTGAGGCGGTGGTGTTAGTTTGGGCTTTTTATGGGGTGACTAAGCCATCTTATTCTTAGCCTGTCATCTTGCTATATTATGTTAAACATTTAGGCACAAGATCGTGTACAGATCAGAATAAAACAATGAAACGCTGCTAAGCACTCCATTTGTAAAGGTTCCAATAGTGACTATGCTGCAAGCTCATCGTGACATAACAAGCTCATGCTAACTTGGAAAGAGCAAGCTTGCCATTTTCACAAGGGTTGCAAGTATCTGGGCTCAAAAGGCCATAACACACCGAACACGACACGGCGAGCGATTTTTTAGATAATCATTCAGGAAACAAATGTTATAAGATGCTTTGACTTTTTGCTTACACACAATGAAGTTTACAATTAAGGCTTTCTGATGATACTGGAAAATTTGCTACAAATGCTTTTTTGTTCAAACTGTGGAGAAATTCGCTTTAGTAGGGTGCGATTTTCTGTCGAATTTTGGTTTAATGGGCGTAGAAAGGCCCTTTCAATCAATTTTCAGTTATCATTCTGAATAGCCATGCGATGACGATCCATCTATGAAAACAAGGGGTCAAAATGTTTCTTTTCCTTTGTTTTATTCAATTTTGTATAAAAAAAATCGCTCGACGAGTAGCGTTCGGTGTGTAACGGCCTTAATACTGCATAGCTAATTCAGCAAAGCTTAGAATTGTTGGCATGACATGCCTTAATCAGATAGGAGTGCAGAGCCCAGTGAAGTACCGGTATTAAATCTCAGCCAGGGAGCTGTGCTGCGTCCTTAAGCAAGACACTTGATCCCATTTGTTCCAGTTCACTCAACTGAAATAAGTACCAGTTTTGACTTAGGAGTTAACCTGCGATGGACTGGTGTCCCATCCAGGGGAAGTCAAGCACTCTTATCCACTTCTACACCATGGAATCTGGGTATAAGCATCGACTCTATCAGCCTTCAAGGCTTCATGGGATTTTAACTATGAACAGAAAGTGAAAGGATATATTCAACAAACACTTGTAATGTGTGGAATAATACTAAACCAAAGATTAGTTCAGGGGTCAAGCATGGACATCTTATATGAAAAAACATAATTGTGCAGAAAGCATTAAAAAATCTTAGTCTGTTACGAAAATATTTAGTTTTAAAATTTGGTATCTTTTGTGTAGAAATGATTGAAATCAGACTAGTTGTGATGTCACAGACTCAGATTCTTCAAAGTCTTTATGTATATTCTATCATATTTTGTCCTGCACTTTTATGGCTTACAAATCATTCAATATGTCAGGAAAGTAATAAAACAGAATCTTGTAAGGGTAATCATAATTTACCACCTGATGAAAGTTTGAGCAAAAAACATTGAATTAGTAAAAAAAACATTAATAATTTTTAAGAATGTGAGGATGAGGGCACCAAATTTCCATAGTAGACTAACTACACCAGTCATTTCTGCACAGATAAGACAAGACTAACTACACCAGTCATTTCTGCACAGATAAGACAAATAGCTTTAAGCTAGAATATCTTTTAACGGAATAAGATTTGGAATGCTTTCTTCATCAATGTGTTTCGTTTACTGTCCTCTTTCATATAGGATAAACTTGCTTGACCACTGAACTAATCCTTTAATATATGACTGCTGCAGTCACATGACTTACTTCTTAACAGCTTCTCCCTGAATCAATGATGTCACGATTGTACTGCCCGGTTGTAGGATCTTGTATTTTTACCTGAAACTTTCTTGGGAGTTTTTTGAAACTCATGTGCATGACCCCAAACTACCAGGTCAAGGTCATCAGCAAAGCAATCTTCAGGCACAAATCTGTTGGATCTTCTGTCTCTGTGAATCAAGGAAGAACAACGTTTACGCAATGACAACTCACTCACTCACTCACCACTCACTCACCCACCCACCCACCCACCCACACACCCACCCACCCATCCACAATAGCCTTAGGACTTAAGGCTATTGCACACAGAAGGTGGTATGGCAAGCAAATTTCTAAACAAAATTAATAGTAATTAATAATAATAATTTATGACAAATCACCAAAGAACCATAGCGCTTACAACAATTAATCGTCCACATACACTGAACACAAACTGGAGTTCCCAGGGAATATGCTGGGGCATTGCGGTGCAACCGCGACAACTGCGCAACAAATCACTAACCACATGAAATTATTACCCTGCTCTGTCCTCTACTTGTTGAGCGCCAAACAAGGAAGCAGCAGGTGCCATTTTTAAAGTCTTTGGTATGACCCGACCCAGGATTGAATGCCGTCCTCCCGGCTCAGAAGGCGGACGCTCTACCACAGAGCCAACCAGTTGGTTGAATCAATTAAATAAAACAAAGGGAAAAAACACTTAGACCTCTACCTCTTGTAGATAAAACATGGTCTTACAGCCATTTAGATGATAAATGAAAAAAGTATCGTTTTTACCTCCACTGAAGCTATATTTTCCCTACGACATATAATCGCACCTCTGTAAAGTGAATTTTAATACGGTTTGAACAAAATTGCATTTCTAGTCAATTTTTCAAGATCATCAGAAACCATAAGTAGTAAAGTTGACTAAATCCTGTCGATGGTGTGCAGCTGCCTTCAATGCATGAGCATTATTTATTAACAGTTATTTTCAAGCTCTTTTGTCTCTTTTAAACAGTCTAGTTCCAAGAATAATTGTCTGCATGTCATCATCAAATCTGATCTCATTGTCACAGTAATTAATTGGCTTGCAATATATGTGTAATTATTTTGACTAGTTGAAAACTTTTGAATTGTATTTTTCATCTCTATTTCGTAAAGTTCTTTGTAAGGATAAACCTCCAACAACAGAAGTATTTGAGATGCTTCAAGTTCTATTTCTCCATTGGATCAAACTCGTGATAAACAACACATCGCTTACCAACGAGTTGTGGCGCTATGAACATATTCATAGATATCGTTATATCTTTCCTTTTCTGTAGTGAAGACAACTGCCTTCACTCTAAACCCTATATTCAATATAACTAACAGCTACATAATAACCACTACTACTTATATGTACAGCTCAGAGGTTGTTCAGAGGTTCAGTTTCTGAGGCACCTGTTTATTTGCTTGCTTCTTCGTAGAGTACTTTACGATTCTTGGCTGATTGCTTGATTTTGGTTTGTTTGTTTGCATTTTGTTATAATTGCTTTGTGTTTTGTTTTGTGCTGGATCAATACTTTTGATTGTTTGAATGGTGTTTAGATTTGCTCGTATTATTCCCTTGAGTTTTGCTTTGTGCTAGATCGCTTCTTTAATAGTCGCTTGTATGGCGTTTGCGTTAGATTTGTTCATGTTTTTCGCTTGTGTTTGTGGTGTTAGCTCGCTCCCCAAAATAAATGGCTCAGCGCTGATCCTTAGATGTCGGTGATTTCAGGGACCATCTTCCATTTTGATTTTGTATGACCTTATGTTAACCTGTTCTTGGACTTGCACTTTTTCCCAGCTTGATAATTTGTTGGTGCAGTTGGTGTTGACCGTATTGTTTCGCCTTTTGTTAGTTTGCACAGTTCTTTGGTTCCATTGTTGTAGTGTTTTGCTTGCTTTGCTTTCATTTTGTGTTTGTGTGCTTTGACGCTGTTTGGAATGTTGGGTTTGAGAAGTGTTCTTGCTGTTGGTACATGCCAAAGTTTCTCTTTAAGCCTACCTGTACCCGACACCTGACTTATTCCTGAAAACTCAGGTATGACAATTACCAACCCGACTTCCTGTTCAGTGTATTGTGTTTCCACTATAAACAATGATTGTTTATCTGCCATTCCCATGCACACCACAGTCAAGTAGCCCAAGGTTTTTTGTGTGTATAAGATTACAGGAAGCCAGTGCTGAGTAATCAGGGCACTTTTGTGATTGAAATCACTCATCTGTGTTAAGTGTCTTAGTGGGAGAAATTTGTTTGCAAACTGGTGATAAAAATAGTTGTGTGTTATATGCTTGAGGTGATGTGATCATTATCTGTGAATGATTGACGGACCATTTTCCCTAAGGGAAGATATTGCTTCATGTATCAAGAGTTTTTGTTCGGTGACTGTCGAGTCTCTGTGTTGGTGAACTATATAAGCCTTCAGAGGGGGTGTTTTGCCAGTTAAGAAGGCTTAGATAGTTCACCAGCACAGAGACTCTACAATCGCCGAACAAAAACTCTGATACCAACAGCAAGAGCACTTCTTAAACTCAACATTCCAATCAGCATCAAAGCACACAAACACAAAATGAAAGCACAGCACATGCCAAAAAGTTTCTTTTTAAGCCTACCTACACCCTACACCTGAGTTAATCCTGAAAACTCACATTAAAATTTTTTGGCCCTTAGACCCCTCCAACCCGACACCCCTGATTTTCTCAAAATCAGGGGTAATCCACACCATTCAACCCGAGAGACTTTTCACAGTTCATTGACTAGCATCCAGCTATTGTTACACCATATACAACACAGGGGTAATCTATACCTTCTTAACTGACAACATCTTCATAGTCTATTCACAGTTCACTTGTTAGCAATCAGCTACTGTTACACTGTACACAATATGCCATTCATCTTGGGCTCAAACCACATAACTGCTGTTCAGTGATGCAAATCAGATCAGTCTTTGGCTGAGCCTAAATATGAATATACATTATATGCTTGGGAGGACTTTGTGCAAAAGCCATGAATGATTGATGGACCATTCCTCGTAAGGATGGCTATTTCCTCATGCAGGTATGGTAGTTACCAAGCCGACTTTATAAAGCAATATCTTTCCTTAGGAGAAATGGTCTGTCAATCATTTACAGTTATTGCACATTATTACTTCAGGCATTATGATACACAGCTATTTTATTACCAGTTTGAAAACAAACTTCTCCCACTAAGGCATGTAACACGGATGAGTGATTTCAATCACAAAAGTACCCCAAGTACTGCTGTCTATAATCTTATACACACAAATAAGCTTGGGCTACTTAGCTGTGGTGTGCATGGTTGGCAGATAAACAATCATTGTTTGGAGTGGAAACACAATACACTGAACAGGAAGTAGGGTTGGTAATTGTCATACCTGAGTTTTAGGGATTCACTCAGGTGTCAGGTGCGGGTTAGCTTAAAGAGAAACTTTTTAGTATGTTCCTGTTCAGTGTATTGTATTTCCACCCCAAACAATGATTTTTTATGTTCCATTCACCACAGTCAAGTAGCCCAAGGTTAGTCGTGTGTATAAGATTACAGAAGTCAGTGCTGAGTAATCAGGGCACTTTTGTGATTGAAACCACTCGTTCGTATTAAGTGTCTAAGTGAAGAAATTTAAGGTGTTTTATATGCCTGAGGTGATGTGTGTATTAAATGTGAATGATCGACGGACCATTTCTCCTAAGGAAAGATATTGCTCCATGTAAGCAAAACACAACAAGGAAGCCAAAGAACTGCGCAAACTAACAAAAGGCGAAACAATACGAGTCAACAACACATCACTTACCAATGAGTGGTGGCGCTATGAACTTATCCATCGATATTGTTACAATCTCTACATTACAAGTACAGTCTTTAAATGCGAATGGTAAATAAATTCCCTGAAATTGAAACAGGAAACTGTATTTTCATTGTAATTGTTTATAAAAAAAGCTATTTTTTAAGAAGAAGAAGAAGATAATCGAGTTTTCTTGGGGATGATTTTACCTGTCCTGATGTATTACAAAAATCTTGTAACAGTTCGTCATCCCTGGTCCAGGTTGTTTCCACTTTATTTTGCCTCCTTCAAACCTGCTCCTCAGATCATTGTCCCTCATGGAGCCTGATTAAGATATCAAAATAAAAGCTGTTTGTCTGGAAATGAATTAAACTTTCTAAGTTTAATGATTGACAGCTTGTTTTAACCAATCACCGCACAAATTTACCTAGCAACAAAATCTGCATAACTAAGTGGGGGCAAACATCCTACACGGTACTGGTACAGTACAGCTAGCTAACGGCGCGCACCCATGCAGTCAATGCAACTTACTGAACAAAACAAATTTCTGCACACACAAACTGAGTGACGGCAAAATGGTGAACAATAATTGCGCTTAAGGCCCGCTGCGAGCTTTGTAAATCTGATTGCTGTTACCCAGAACAATTAGCAAACTGAATTTTGTTTATCCCGTTTGCTAAAAACTCTAAAAAACCAGAGAAGTGCCAGTTATAAATCAAAGCTTGCAGCAGGCCTCGCGAACATCAAAATGTCAACGCATTGGTAATGCACGATTGTGGGTTTGAGGTTTGTTTGCCCCACATAGTTAACGCGTTGCTATGGTGTGCGTGACCTATTTGGAAACCTGGAAAAGTTCATTGATTCTTCTCTTTAGGTTTAAACAGTTCCATTTATCCAAAGCAGCTCATAACCATATCTATTTTATATTCTACTGAGCCCATGAAATCACTTAACTCTAATTTTGAGATAAACAGAAAGGCAAATCTAAAGATTTGGGACGGCTTAAACAAAAAATATAAATAGAGAAGAGCACAAAATACCTTCTTTGTATTATCTGCTTTGTTTCAAAACTTTACCAACTTGTTTGAAGTTTGATTTTTCGTTGATGCAAAGATGATAGCTTGATTACTTTATGCAGTGATGTAAGTTTGATCAGGGAAGTGCCAAATAGAAAGAAAAGTAACTTGCAAAATGTTCTCACCTTCCCCAATTACAACCTACTGACCGTCCACGCAAAGTATTTTATAACTCTCACCATTTAACCAAAGGCGTGCCTCCCCAGGAGGACAATAAAATTGCTTTTGATTATCAACATCATACCGCAATCTCGTCCTGCCCTGGCCCTTACTACGATCAGCGTGTACTTCCGGTTTCATGGGTCACTGATATCAGAAGGGGATTACCCATTTACTACGGCTGCACAATAATTTATTTTTTGCGGTATCTAGGAAAATTAATATGCAGATCAAGGGGAAATGTTTGACTTTTTGTTGCAAAAAACCACAATTTAATTGGTTATGATTTCGGTAAGCTATGCTAATCCTTTTCTACAAGATTTTTGACTTCATATGATGTATTTTTACAATGTTTTGGTGCTGCAAAATCATGATTTTTTTCTTACTTTCTCAATACCTCTTGATTGTAATTCCGTACTATTGTGTTTCTGTGGACTCTACTATGTACAGTTGTGTATGCAGGCTTAACGAATAATACAAAATATTTTTGCATATTTTGCTGCTTTTCATCAGATTTTCACTGTGTAGTCATAGCAACAATGCATGCTTAGATTTTTGCTTCATTTAGGGTTGGGCCTATGAAAATTGCCTGGTTTGATCACTTTATGCAGCAATGTAAGTTAGATCACTTTATGCATAGCTGGTTAAATTTGATCATTTGATCAATGATGTAAGTTTGATGTTTACTTTATGCAGTGATGAAAGTTTGATCATTTCATGCAGTGATATAATTAGCTTGATCCCTTTATGTTGAAAGTTTGATCACTTCATGCAGTGATATAATTAGCATGATCCCTTTATGTAATGATGAAAGTTTGATCACTTTATGCAGTGATATAGTTAGCTTGATCCCTTTATGTAATGATGAAAGTTTGATCACTTCATGCAGTAATATAATTAGCTTGATCCCTTTATGTAATGATGAAGCTTTGATCACTTCATGCAGTAATATAATTAGCTTGATCCCTTTATGTAATGATGAAGCTTTGATCACTTCATGTAGTGATATATTTAGCTTGATCCTTTATGTAATGATGAAAGATTGATCACTTTATGCAGTGATATAATCAGCTTGATCCCTTTATGTGTTGATGAAAGTTTGATCACTTTATGCAGTGATATATTTAGCTTGATCCCTTTACATAATGATGAAAGTTTGATCACTTCATGCAGTAATATAATTAGCTTAATCCCTTTAGTATTGATGAAAGTTTGATCACTTTATGCAAAGATATAATTAGCTTGATCCATTTATATAATGATGAAAGTTTAAACAGTATGTACTTCAAGTGATTCAAGTTTGATTGGTTTAATCAGTGATATTCATGTCATCTTTTACAATTACCAATTCCGTATATTGCTACACTGGCCTGTCCTTTCTTGAATAGCAATGGTGTGAGCTCAATAGATTCCACTTCACTCTGAGATTCGATATTTCTGTCTGACCAATCGCTGTCACCATCCATGGAATGATTGTCCTCCTCATCTGTGTTACCTCTCTTTATCCGTGTTTCATGTTTGCCAAAGTACACAATCGAACCAGCCTTGTATAAAACATCCATTGATCCAATATAGTCCTCAATCTGTTGGGTAAAAAGCAGATATTACCATTTCCAAACAATTTGAGGATTATATACAGGCACGTAGCCAGACCTGACATACAGGGCACGTAGCCAGACCTGACATACAGGGCACGTAGCCAGACCTGACATACAGGCATGTAGCCAGCCCTGACGTACAGGACCATAGCCAGACCTGACATACAGGCACGTAGCCAGACCTGACATACAGGCACGTAGCCAGACCTGACATACAGGCACGTAGCCAGACCTGACATACAGGCACATAGCCAGACCTGACATACAGGCACGTAGCCAGACCTGACATACAGGGCACGTAGCCAGACCTGACATACAGGGCTGACATACAGGCACGAGCCAGACCTGACATACAGGGCACGTAGCCAGACCTGACATACAGGCACACGAGCCAGACCTAGCTGACATACAGGCACGTAGCCAGACCTGACATACAGGCACGTAGCCAGACCTGACATACAGGCACGTAGCCAGACCTGACATACAGGCACATAGCCAGACCTGACATACAGGCACATAGCCAGACCTGACATACAGGCACGTAGCCAGACCTGACATACAGGGCACGAGCCAGACCTGACATACAGGGCACGTAGCCAGACCTGACATACAGGGCACGTAGCCAGACCTGACATACAGGCACGTAGCCAGACCTAGCTGACATACAGGCACGTAGCCAGACCTGACATACAGGCACGTAGCCAGACCTGACATACAGGCACGTAGCCAGACCTGACATACAGGCACGTAGCCAGACCTGACATACCGGCACGTAGCCAGACCTGACATACAGGCACGTAGCCAGACCTGACATACAGGGCACGTAGCCAGACCTGACATACAGGGCACGAGCCAGACCTGACATACAGGCACGTAGCCAGACCTGACATACAGGCACGTAGCCAGACCTGACATACAGGCACGTAGCCAGACCTGACATACAGGGCACATAGCCAGACCTGACATACAGGCACATAGCCAGACCTGACATACAGGGCACGTAGCCAGACCTGACATACAGTACAGGCACGTAGCCAGCCCTGACATACAGGCACGTAGCCAGACCTGACATACAGGGCACGTAGCCAGACCTGACATACAGTACAGGCACGTAGCCAGACCTGACATACAGTACAGGCACGTAGCCAGACCTGACATACAGTACAGGCACGTAGCCAGCCCTGACATACAGGCACATAGCCAGACCTGACATACAGGCACGTAGCCAGACCTGACATACAGGCACGTAGCCAGACCTGACATACAGGCACGTCTCCAGACCTGACATACAGGCACGTAGCCAGACCTGACAATTTAGGGAAACATTTGGAAGACAGCTCTTATGAAATATTACACTCATTTAGGACATTACTGACAAGGGTATATTTTTATATTGATCATATGATATCTGCACCTCCATTGTATCACTTTATAAATTTAATTTATTTAATTTGCAATGTTTGTTTGTTTTTTTGACAAAAAGTTTTGGGGCCCATGACTCCCCCTCCCCAGCTATGTACCTGATTCTATATCCCTTTTCCTACACCTGGGGCAAACAACAGCCAAAACAATTACTAGGCTGAAAATGAAAGACAAAGCTCAATGTTTCAGGATTCTATTGTTTTCATTTTGATTATATTTGTGTGCACCGCCCATACTACATGCACACTAAAAATGTTCACAATGCCTTCTTCAGCTTGAAGTTGGTTGGGGGTATGATAAAGATCATCTCTTCATAAAAATTATCTTTCATTTTTCAAAGAGAAATGGCACAGGATTAACGGACTATGTACATCTAGCAGATTTTTTAAATATGTAAAAGAGCATTAAAATCTGAGTAAAATAGTTTTTCAAATTTGTAAACAACTTAATTAGTTTTCAAGTTTCATGATTTGTTAATTTGTTCGGAATTTGTGATACACTATGAGGAACACATTTAAAAATCTTTATATAATTCTTTAAATTCTGTTCTTCAAATTCAGCTACTTGTGAATTTCATGTCTTTTCTAGAAACATGATGATTTGGAATGTGACAAAGTTCCATCAAATTTTGCCCAAAGTCAATTCTATATTTCAGACAACATTGACAGAGGAGCAAACCAGAACCAAAAGGTTTTGTGGTTTCAATGCTTTTTCATCAGCTGATTGATTTGCAAAATTTGTATTAACTGTCATGTCATTGCATATCATAAAATATTTGTTCCATGATATTTATTTATAAGCCACACCCACCATGCAGATCAATACAAATTGTTGACAACATTAGCATTTGCACAATAATTAACAACACCATCAAAGCAAGTATGATGCAAAAACGATTGCTCATTTATCCTATTTCAGGAATATGTCAGTAAGCCCCGCCATACTCATTAGTATTCATGACATCATGCCACAACATTAGAACATACATACAGATCGTGACCCATCTGTGTACCATATATAGCATAAATCTGATATATCGTTTATGTTTACATCATTTAGCACTTTTACATTAAGCCACTCCCACCATGCATATTATTGACATCTGTTGATAACATAAGCATGCACACAATAACCAACAAAACTATCATGCCCAATATGACGCACAATGAACATAAGATTTGTTCATTTATCACTTTTTCAAAATTTTCACTTTAAGACCCGCCCACTGATTAATATGCATGAAATCACCACTACAAACATTAGGTCAAATCTGCAGACCATGAACAATCTGTGTAACCTCACATGATGTGAATCCAGTTCATAGTTTTCAGATATTGTGTTTACTTGGGCTTTTTGTTTACAAAATCATATTAAGCCCCGCCCACTATGCATATTACTGAAATCCAACATTTTTATACCATGAAAACATACACACTAGCTAACATCATTATTATAACAAATATTAAACAAAACAGACCTGTGATTGCCAAAATACGAGCGTTTCAAGATTTCTATATTAAGCCCTACCTACTCATTAATATGCAAGATATCACCATCAAAAACAATAGGGCACATCAACAGACCTTGGACTATATGTGTACCACATATGACATGAATCCAGAGCATCGTTCTTGAGATATCGCATCAAATTGAAACAAAACAGACAGGTGGTTGTTAAAATATGAACATTTCAAGATTTTTACATTAAGCCCTGCCTACTCATTAGCAAAACAATAGGGCACATCACAGCCACACATACATACATACATACATACATAAACATACATACATACATACATACATGCAGGCATACATATATACACACACACATACATACACATACATACATACGTACATATGTACATACACACGCCATCATGACTGCAGAGGTTCCTAATGCTATCGCATCGGAACCAAAAACAAAGGTTTTACAAAATAATGAAGGATCCTTCCCCATTCATCACTCGTTATTGTGCAATAACAGCTAAAACTTCAAAATGCTGTAAATTGGTAAATTTGTAACCAATTTCAATAGAATATTTTGCTGTTTTAAAGGTTAATATCATATTTTAAACAAATTAAGCCCATGTTACCTCTAGAAGTCCAAAGTCCTTTAAAAAACAATGAATTTACATCAGAAAGTAGAGCCTATATCCGATTTATACATCACAAGAATAACAATAAGACAAAAATGTACATAGTACCCATCCATATTAGCACAAAAATCTTCAGAAAGCTGTAAAATGGCCAATTGTTAACCAATTTTGATGAATTATTTTGCTTTCTTTATATTTTTTTAATGGATTTTAAATCTAGCTAATCCAAAATTCAAGTAGTATATACAATTAAGTTGTGCATAACTTTTCATCGATACTGCATCTTACCTTCTGAGGTTCATCATGGTTGCCATGTATTGTAAACACTGGTATTTCATAATTGCTACCACTTCTCTTCCTTTTCTTGCCAGGAGATCTGCTATTATAAGAGAGAGAGGAGGGATGATGATAGGGAAGGAAGGAAATGAATGGAATGAAGCCAATGTGGTAGGACAGGGGATAGATACATATGGGTGTCAAGTGGGATAAGGGAATAGGGGTATATTTTAATTAATCTGTCAGTGCCGTAGGAAATTATTGGAGGGGCCAAGAAGTAGCCATCACTTTCATATGGCATTCTTTAGCTTAAAATTTATTATACCACTAAAAATTATTGGAGGGGGCAACAACCCCTCCAGCACCATAGTGTAAAGTTTGTGTTAAGCCTTACTATTCTTATTCGTAATACAAACGTAAGTATGTTTTTGTTTTATTCATTCTTATCATCATTGTTTGATTATTTCTCATAAAGGTGGCCCGCTTGGCCAAGCATTTGCTATATTATGCTTCGTCCACTTACATTCATGTCCACTATGTTTTGCAAAAGTTATACTGTATTATATGATGAAGAAAGGGGAATGATAAACAAACACAAGAGAACCTAGCAATTACACAGCTAAATCTTGTATACAACATCAATGGCAAGTTCATTAGACTAGAACATCAATGATGTAGTAGCTCAACATATATATTGGGTATTTACAAGCCTGTTTTGTTGGTGACCCCCTTCCCTTCACACACACACACACGCACACGCCCACCCTCACACACACACTTTTGACTTTACCCCCTTTCGATAGGCAAATACCATCTTTGGAGTCTGAGCCGCCAGTGGGCTGCTCCGGCAGTTTTTCATGCTATGTGAGGCACATTAGACCTTATTTTGAAGCCAGGAGTGGCACCAGAGGAGGGGCGCATCGATCATTGACCGGTCCACTCCTGTGTGGTATATACCCAAGTGTTAAGTTCTTGTTTGGATGAAATGAATATCATTTATTGCAATAATGAATATACCAGAGAAATTTTGGGGAGCACACAAGCCTCTTTTTAAGTATGAGGGGAAAACTTTAGGTAAATTACTGTATGGTACACGATTTGTTCTGTCATTCATTTTGAGATGATGACATTTTTTCGTCCCATATTGGCCAGATAAGAGTATTGATTTTTCTCTCAAAAGTAACAAATGTGCATCTCCTTCTATAAAGGTGTTTTAGCTTACATTATAAGGTCATATGACTTTGTTTACATCGCCATTTTGTCGGCAGGAACACATGTCGTCTGCTGTACACTTAATTAGACCTAAATACATTTGCAAGTTGTTATATAAGATTATTTTTGTAAGATGATTATGCGGAATCTTGCTGTGCCGTTGATTGCACAATAGATGTGTGTGGGGAAATAAAAAACATTTTCTCGATTTCCATCTTATCCTGATCAACATTCAAAGTAGGTTTCTGCTGTACGACGCGACAGCTTTCAACTTACGATTCACACTAGGATTTGCAGCAAGCACTTTCATGTAGGCTTTCTAACGAACAATCAGCTGGCGTTAACATTAAAGTTACTTTTCGTATACCCGTGAATATATCAAACTTAAAGCAAAATATGAAGTAAAATCTGATCCGAACAAACAAACTGCAATCAGTAAAATTTGCAGAACTGGTACTGGTAAGTTAGCATGTAGTATGTTTGTTGTACGTGTGATGTGACTGAGCTGTGTGAAGACGGGTGAAACACAACGGCGTCGCTGCCCTGCAAAATGGAGTCCAGCTGAATTATGAGTCACGTGATGAAATCCCTCTATTGTAGTGAATGAGGTGGATTAGAGTTGAGATTATTGCTCCCTTTGGCCTGAACCTTGACCTTTGACACTAGTCAGTTGATGGCCACAGATAACACTTTTTGAAGATGAAGACTCCCATTCATAGCGAAAAGAGGTGTTTTTTTTTCTCCTGTTATTTGTCACATTAGTTGTTTTACTGCTTAAATGAGACCTAAAGTCTGACATAAACCTTATTTCATATGATAGAATTGAAAATAACTAATTTTCTGACCAAGTTTCATGACTCCCAAAGCAATCTAACACATCATTTTTTATAATTATTACAAACTTTAATGCTACTACTTAATAGTAGCATGGCAGTTGCCATTTTAATTTCAAAACATGCAGATTATGATGTCATCAGCCCAGCAGGATGTTGGAATGCTTTGTATTTCTTTAAAATCTACCTCAAGTTTCCTAGCTTATGAAAACTTGTTTTTCTTTTGCTGTGTAAGGGTCAAAGAAATTTTGTGTACACATGAAATTATCAAAACATGCTCTTAAAACTTTGTGTCACATCATTTGGAATAAAATTTTTAATCACATTTATAAAGAAATATATTATAATTCTGATGTCCCTATTATAGAAATGATGTCATCATGCACAATATTTCAATACAGAATTTAACAAAATGGCAGCCCCCATGTGTCGATTTCAAACAAGAATAACTTGAGATAGGAATATGATTTTGACTTGCTGTTTGTGGCAGTTGGTTAAGATTGTTTTCCTCTATCATATCAAATAATTATTGTGTCAGACTTTGTCTTCTTTAAAGTTTCAAACAGTCAGACCTGACCTGATAAATAAGCAGGTCGGGTCAGACTTTTCCTCTTTATTTTCTTCATTTTGAAAACCACAAGTAATTACTATTAAATTTCCTTTATCAATGGCTCCATTGTATTTGTTCTCCTGTTGGTCCTGGGTCGTTGTTGAAGTTGGTGTTGAGTATCATTTTGCAATGGATAAAGTTCTTATTGTGTAGTTGAGTGCTTATTTTAATTAAGATAAGTGGTCTCATTATTTGCTACCTAAGTTTTCGGTTATGATTTGCTGGAACAAATTTTTAAGGAGAAGAACAAGTCATGATATTTCTTACACTTGTGTATTGTGATAATATTCTAATATTTCTATCTCACTTTCTTTTTCAATTCAAAATCTGAATTGCTTACTTCCAACTCTTTTATAAGTTTAATAGTTTAGTAGGATCATGCTGGAACAAGACTGTGGATTCATTAGACAGTACAATAAAAACTTCAACCTCTTTATCCACATTTAAAAGCTTAACCTGTATTAAAACTGTAAGTTTAAAGTGTATTATTGTTTTTCATATCGCTTATATTTATTCTGTGATGTGTGCACATGTCTATTAAAATCTATATATGTCTATTAAGTTTATTTTTGATAAACCATCCAACATCTTTGTAAAAGCTTTTTATATGCTTGTTCAGAGTTGGAATTAATTATGAAATTTCTCAGTTCTGAATAAAGGCGTTGAAAATCTTCCCACAAAAAATGGTGAGAGAAATACTTTAATCAGTGGATACATCTTTATCAGTCGGAGATCTGACCTCGCTATACCGCCGTTATCCCAAGTTGATTAAACATTTACAGCTGACCCGGAAGTCGTTTTGCAGTAACTCCGAAGATGCAGTTTTGAGCTACCTAGAATTATCAGTCAGTTTTTGGTACTGAATATTCAGATTTAGTGACGTCAAATTAAAATTAAATGGCTACCTGTGGAAAGTAGAGGTGTTGAATATGTAGTGAACGTAGAGATATGGATATTCAGCACATTTTTGCGATCAAACAGGTGCATTTAACTGCAATCCCATTTCCATCGGATGCTTTAGAGGTGAGTGGCGAGTCTGCACTTTTGGTTTTGTGAATCTCTCATAGACAGCCAGATATGGACTTGCATATAGTACCATGTAACGGCCGAAAGTTTAAATTATCGTTCAATCTTACTTTCCCACTTGTTGAGTGTGATATTTCTTGTAAATTTAATATTTTGTGGAACTTCGGTTTGGGGCTCCTTATCGCAGCCCTAACGTGTTGTCGCACCCACATCATTTTTATCGTACCTATTAATACAGGAGCTTAGGGTCGAGAAGGCAATACTAAGCATCATGCAATTTTATGCCAGTTGATATTTATACAGAGCCTAGACTAACATTCGGGCTTAGTTTTTCTTCTTCCTGTTTTGTTATTCTCACAAATCACTCAGTTCTGTATTCAGTGTTTGTTCCTAACGAGTAGTAGTACGCTTATTATTTAGCCAGGCTGTAATGACATTAGGCCTACAAGTGCATGCTAACTCTTCTTAAGACAGTTTTACATTGGCAATTTGCCATTGGGCATATCATTACTATCAGTACTAATGAATTGTCTATAGCAGTTGTTTATCTCATGCAGCAAGGGGTATGCCTCAGTTTCACAATGTGTCTTTTTAAATTTACATTAGAAAAAACAAATTATCTGTTTTTAGACCTACTGTAGGCCTAATAGTAGTACTTCCCGTAGTACCGTCGAGCTGATGTCAGCCGTGTTAGTATGACTGCCATTAGTGGTGGCTGGCTGTATGGCAATCCCAATGTCAACCCGTACTGAGGGATGTGTATAACAACTACGTAAGACCTAATACTCCCTGTAGTACCGTCGAACTGATGCCAGCCTGTCAGTATGGCTGCGCTGCCGTTAGTGATGGCTGGCCATCGGAGGGTGCTACAAAATCCTATACCCTCCTGTACTATTTTAAGTATAGGAAAATCTCAGTTTTAAGATCTTAATGAAAACAAAACCATTCTATCTTCTTTTTCGCCCACAATGATTAGAATCAATGTTTGAAGCCCATTCATGTCTTCAAAAATTGTTTTTAAGGTGATTTTAGTTATTTTTATTGAATTATTTTGGATTACCTTTCTTTCCGTAAAAATTGCTGACGAGCTCTTCAAAGTACAGTCACTTCAAAACACTGTCATCGTGGCTATAATATTTTAGCAGGGTGTTATATTTTAGATTATTTAAGGGAAAATTTTTTAGATAATACTTATAAAGTACAATTATATAATCTAAACATTTCTTGATGTTTTATATGTTTTCGCACACAGTTTTTTTTTTAGCAAAACTATTTAATAAAATTATATGAACAAAGATTTAAATGTTGTCGGTGAAAAATAAACTTGCAGTTTAGTGGAACATTCTAAAAATTTTTAACATTGAATAATTAATCACAAACGTGCGGTGAAAATGACGACCAAAATATGAATCTCAGAGAACTTTATCCTGTTGTGGTGCTAAATAGGTAAATATTTAGGGAAAGTTTTTATTGAAAAAGTGTATTATTAATCTTAGTAATATGACTACACCCAAAAAGTAAGTTATTTTTCAATCATCAATTTTATACAACGTGTGAATTTAAAAAAAGGAATTGTACCTAATCTATAACAACCCTCGTCAGTCAGGAGAATCCTGGACTTTTGGTGTAGTAAGAAAATACACCAAAACTTGGAGCTTCAGTAGTATTCATTAAGATCCATGAAGGCCGCCATTTTAAGTTGTAATAACGTTATATGAATAGGATTTTTACTAAGAGAACGGTAGTAATTGTGTAATGTAACATTATGATATATGTACATGGTATCAGCGATGACTGAGCCATTAGAAATCCTGTGTCGAGAGGGTTGTTCAAAAGGTCAACGGAAGTCTTTTGTTATTCTATCGCTGAAGTCCACAATGAAATTGAAAAGTCTGCGGATAAATCTAATGAATATTCATTTAATATTGGTTTTTCGTTTCAAAAATACCCCCTCGTTCTCATTAAAAATCCCCATTGACTTAACCTTATCACTACAATTAAAATGGCGGCCTCCATGGATCTTAATGAATACTGAAGCTCCAAATTTTGGTGTATTTATTATTACACCAAAGGTCCAGTATTCTCCCCTGTCGTATGGCAATCCCAATGTCAACCTGCACTGAGGGATGTGTATAATAACTAGTAAGACCTAGAAGCTTTTACTCTCAGATGATTCCCAAGTTACCTCAGATGAATCTTATTTCAGTTCCAATGAATCAGATTATGGTCCCAATGTTTTGGGAGATATCAGTGACAATGATGATTGCGAGGAACAAAATGACTTTGAAGAGGGAGTTGGAGTTGAGATGATTATTGATTCTGGTGATCTTTACAGTATCATCTATGAGTTTCCCATGAGTTAGAACCTAAATGTTATATTTTGGAAGGCTTATTTTGTACATGCAATTCATGGTTTACATTTTAAAATTTTATTTAAATGTTACTGTATCAGGTAACAATTTGATAAAACTCTAGATTAATGGAAACCATGAATTTTAGTATTGAAATTGTATTAAAATGTTAATGTGTATATATGATGGGCAATGCAAAATGGAGCCCATCAGAAATTATTTTCGATGAAGTAGAAAGCACAGATTAAAAGTACTTGCCTGCCTTTTATTGACTTTCAGTTGCCTTTGTTTGAGACATTGTATTGTGAGGCTTACTAAGTGTTTTTAATTTTGCCATGAAGCTGCTATTTACAAGTCCTAAAGTTTTACTTCCTTTTTTTATTTTAAAAGCTTTACCATACCAGTAATTGTGTACTTCTAGAGACATATAACATTTACCACTTTTTGATCCCTATCTTTTTACTTTTATATATCATGTGTGCCAAAGATCAGTATGTTTTTCATTTGCCATATCTGATGCCAGTACAAATGCCCGCCCTAATTTACAGTGTATTTATTTTCTTTGTTTAAAGAATGCATGTGTGTGATACAAATTTAGAAAGAATAAAGTTTTGTACAGTGTATTTATTTTCTTTGTTTAAAGAATGCATGTGTGTGATACAAATTTAGAAAGAATAAAGTTTTTTTAAGAACATTCATTATATTAATCTATTATTTTCACAGGTACCAAAGTCTTTTCTTGCTGTTTTCTTTATATATAGAACAAGTTAACCATTCCAGCAAGCAGTAACTTCCGTGCCAATGATGACTTGTATTCTTTCCACTTAATCCCTTGAGCACTTTCAAGTTTGGCTCATATATATAGTATATAATAGTTTATGTACAGTATGATTTTTTCTCATGATTACTCAAACATTTTTTTATTTTTTTATTTTCACAGGTACATATGCATCAGTACAGTGATGGATGAATGCTAAATACTAAATGGTTTTTTTAATATTTTTAACCAAAAACTATTACTTAACTCTTTTAGCAGCCATTGGTAAGTATGTCAAAGTGAAAATGTCATGACGCCTGTCATTTCATTAACCATTGCTGGGCTTTTATTGAATGCCACTATGCCCCCTCCCCATCTTACTCCCTCCCAAAGATATTGTATGATCTGCTACTGTTTTTCATTGAGTGATCAGTTAGTAGCATTGAAGATAAGTGATGTCCAGTTTAAATCCTGAAAGTGAATTTACTGAAACCAGGGGCCGTCCAGATAGTGCATTCACAAATGAGTGGCATGGGTCCTGCAAGTGGCTATGGGCATGGACAAATTTAACCAGTGCTGAGAGCAGTTAGCCTAAAAGACTATTGTTTGCCATATACATTCAGTTGGATTAGCAATGATGTCTTCATTATTTATCATTGAATTGCGGATGATTGTGAGAAGTTGTGAAAAGAACAAATAAGTTTGTCTCTCCAAATGTAATTGGCTGGTAAAGAAACGCATGTTATTCAATCGATAAAGATGTTACAATCAGTGTCTTTCTTTCTTACTTGTACCTTGGGAGGACATAATTGATTACTTTTCTATGGACAGGTTTCAAGTTGTTTACAAAGAGCTGTAAATTCAGAATACAACTTTTAAATTTTCTTGTACATGACCTGACCTGCCCATAAATTATTTGGTCACAATAAAGTGAGTTGGTGTGTACAATAGCCACATGAATGTTATTTTTTAAAGTTATTTTGTAATGCAGCTGTGTAAAAAAAAAAAAAAAAAAAAAAAGCTGTGTAAAACTGTAGTATGTTTGAAGTGTTGGTAGCGACTAACAGCATAATATTTGTGCTCTTCATGTTTGTACCTTTTAAACTGTGCAGTTTATTTTTTGACATATACTAGCTATGTACAGTTTTACAACTATAAATGTACATATGAACAGTAAAGAAGGAGAAAATGTGTCTATTTTTCTAAGAAGTACCATGATTTATCACTTGTGAGCTTCCTGTGCAAAGAAGTCATAGTATACAGTTTTGCCTTGTTTGTATCTGTCTGGTTTTCTATTTGTGTAAGGTGGAAAGTCCATTATATTGTATGTATTAAAGACTGGGTGACATATTAAAGCCGGTTTGGGTTACATATATTGTTTTAATAAAGACTGTCTGGGTGACATATACTGTATATATCTAAGGCTTTCTGGGTGACATATTGTATTTATTAAAGACTGGGTGACATATTGTATATATCTATGGCTGTCTGGGTGACATTGGTTTTATTAAAGACTGTCTGGGTGACATACTGTATATTGTCTGGGTGACATATACTGTATATATCCAAGGCTGTCTGTGTGATACTGAGGAAGTGCCATTCATTTTAATTTTATAGAAGTGTCAGATTTGTTATATTTATAACAAATAATATTAAAGAAACTTACAGTAATACACACTTGATGTGGAGTTTTTTTGCCAGCTGTTTATATTTATATTGTGTATTGCTAGACTTACATAAGCACTACCCTTTATTCAGGTTAACTTGATAAAGATGTATTTTTATTGGTTCTTGTTTTGTTGCATTTGAAGATAACAAGAGTTATTATTGTTTAATCTGTCTCCATTGTGTCTTATTTATTGCTTTTCTTAAATTAAAGTATTCCAAAGGTGGATGTAAGGATGGTCAATCGAGGTCATTAAGTCATTAAAGGCATTGGTGTGCTAATTTTACTTCTGTATTGTTTGAATCAATTTCCAGTGCACCCATTGTGGTTAACCTCATCCTGAATTCACCTTTGAAGTATTTGAGTTTTTTCTGTAGCTGTTTTAGCATTGTGTTGGCAACCTTGTTTAAACTATAAACTGACTGGAAAAAAAAAGATAATTCTTTTGGAATTAATTAAACTGATTTAAAACTTCTTTTTAAAAGTTCCCATCCTCATTAATTTTTCAGATGGTTATTTAGCCCAAAGATTCAGGGTCAAGCCTGAACCAAGTCACACCACAGGCTAGAAAATGATACCTGGTGCTTCATTGTCTTGTGGTGGGCATCCCAAGGAAAGTGGGTGTATATGCAAAGGTTTATGGGAAGAATGTATTTGTTCTATGTGAAGTATTGCCAAGTAATATTTCCTCTCCTTTGTTTCGCCTATTTCCCACCATTGCAACAAGGATCTTCCCTCTCAACCTCTCAAAAGGACTGGGAATGGCTGAAACGCCCACCTTTTTTTCCTTGTAATTTCTAGACCTTGACATCACAGTTCGACCCTTCTCACAATTGTCCCCCTCACCTTTCCCTCCTCACCCCTCCCCTCCCCATCACCCCCTCCCCATAACCCCTCCTTCATCACCCCTTCCTCCCCCATCACCGCCACACTCATTTTGTTTAAGGCTGGCTGTGTCATTTGCTCCTGATATCCATTCGTTACTATTTTGCTAGAGGAAAAGATAATGTATCCCGCGGACCAAGTACTGAAGGACAACACCATGGATTACTTTGACGTTACATTTTGTGTTTTATGAACAAATACCGAACACAGTGGAGGAATTGAATGGGAGATAAGAAGCAATATCTACTCCCTGCCTCAGTTGGACTTAATTTCACACCCACTTTTGATCTAACAATTTTTGCTAAACTGCCAAAATGCATTTGTGTACCATATATGAGGGTCGAATCCAGGCGCGGACTGACACATAGAAATATACCGGTCCAGGTAAAATGACCGGTGCCTTCGTCTGACCTTACCACGCAAAAAATGATAAGTGTCATAATGTTTATTCGTTCATTTGCATGAAGTATACAAATATTTTTGTTTTATTTTCTGAAAAAAATTACATTAGCTAGTCCAATGGGCCAGCGGCCAAACTCAAGTTATGGGGGAAAAGTCGATCAGCGTGTTGGGATCGGCGTCTTGGACCATTGGTCCAGGGTCAGTTGGCCAATCTGCCCTGGTCGAATCCATAACTTCATAATTATTGCAAGCCCAGTTGGAAATAACACATTAGGGGCAAACTATGAACTGTCTCCCTTCTCGTCATGTTGTTTAACCCAGTCTTCTCTTTTTTATTTAATATCTCATCCAATTTTTCTTAACCCCACCGACTGAACCCCATATAACCTCTAACCCAAATTTACCCAACCTTTATTATGTCTTTTTTATTTTATCTAAAAGCTTAGCTTATTTGTAAAGTGTTCACCATACTTCTAAAATGTACCAGGAAAGTGTCATTTGAGATGTACTGTTTTATCCGAACTTAATTTGCCCTTCTCAATCGTTTTCAAATAATTGAATCTCCCAAATTGAGTGTTGGAACCAGGCTGCTCGCGATTGCACTGATAGAACCAGTGTACTACCGCAACTGCACTGATAGAACCAGTGTAATGATGATTAATATTCAAATACCTGGTCATATATGTTGAATATTCAGCGTTCAAAATGGCGACCATCACACGCGTGTTTAACATTCAAAATCTGCATGCAACGCGTTTTGTGAACTACCGTTCACAGCGTAACTGTCTAGTGTCGATTATTTTTTGTGTCAAGAAGTAAATTTCCTACAATTTTAGCTATAAAATTCTTTTGTTGATTTTGAAAAAGTCAATTTAGGCCTAATTTTCGACCATCGATCGGACTAGTGGTAGGTCTTGACCTTATTTTTTCCACTTGTATATCAGTATACATAAGGGTTAGGCTGTTCTGTGTTTGCTTTGATGATATTTCTCCATAAAGTTTTAATCATTTAAGTTAATTTGACTTATAAAGGGTGAAATTTTGCTCGATGTTGTGTCGTACATTGCATTTGAATTTCGAGCCAAATTCAAAATGATATGACGTCCGCAATGTTTAATGTTTTCAGGTCAAACGAGGTCAGATTTCCGACTGTTATATGTTTCCCTCTTTTGCAATTTAATGTAATATTTATCCCATAAATACATGGGGAACATTTTAGCACACATATTTACCACATAAACTGTTACTAAAGAAACCTTAAAAAATGATATACATTTTTAGACAAAAACATTTCTTCCCGCGAATTCCTGTTTTTCATGCGGTTATAATCACCAGAGCCATAGATCTGTTTCCAGGTTTATGCCTGTTACATACATTGGCTGCTCTGTTACATATATATATATTAACACTTCTATTTTCAAAATGGATTTCTATTGTCAAAATGGACTGGAATAAAGCCTTCACATTACAATTACACTCCTCTTTTGGTACTGAATAAATGCTGTACCGAATAGCTAACACAATTTTTGTTTGCTATTCTGGTACAGAGTGTATAAAGTACCAAAAAGGAGTATAATGGTAATGTGAAGGTTTTATTCCAGTCCTTTTGACAATAAAAATCCATTTTGAAAATAGAAGCTGTTTATTGTAAATATTCAAAGAAGTGCAAAAAAAAATAATAATAATAATTAATGATGCTTCAACATACTGGCTAAATAAACTCTTTGAAATATTAATGGTCACCCAAATATAAGCAATTTTTACAACAATGTCGTTTACGTGTACTTACTTCACATTTGAATTACCATCCTCATCCTGAACAAACTTCACTTTCTGGTCACTTATGAGCTCAAAGTTTACCATTTTGTCCTCAGTCATACAATGCTTCTCAATCAGAGACATGCATCGGTAGAAATGGCCCAGCTTAGGTTTCCCGTTATCGAACAGGTCACCTCCGAGCAAAATAAAATCCACCTGTCATTGTAAAAATGGAAAACCTGTTTCGTATGCGTGGACATTTATTCATTAAAAGCAGAATGAAAACAGGGAATAAAGGAATTTTGTGAGCATATTAGCACACAAAATGGTTTATTCAAATCGGCGGCCATGGCAACATTTATGTGTATGTCAATGGACATTTAGTTCTAGTTGGCATATTTTACTTACTTTCAGCCATAGTTTTGCAATCCAGAGCTGTCTGAGGGTTATTTTCATCCAGGGTCTGAGGGTTATTTTCATCCAGTGTCTGTGGATTATTTTCATCCAGTGTCTGTGGATTATTTTCATCCAGGGTCATCCTTGGGATTTCTTAAGTCCTTTTAGTTTATATTGTTATATTTCTGCTGCTTCCTGGGTGTGCAATTATTACTTTAATCATCTCCTTCTAGCACAGGTTTTCTACCAGTGTTTTCACCTTTTTGACTTAGGCTGCAAGCGCCTGATGCGTATCGGCTATTGCCTTTTACGTCCGCAAATATCCTATACATGAATAAAGCAAGCTCCTCCTCCTGACAGGCATCATTTTGCCATCCTTTGTCATGCAAATTTGTTTTGACTTGTCTACCATCTTCCATGACTGGATTGATTGATGACACTTATCAAATGTAAAATTGTGACAGAAATGCATGGTTTAAATCAAAAATAATAAAAGGAAAAAGGGTGCATTCCAACTTTTAAAGCAAAAGAGAGATGAAGAGGTATATCATTTAAAATTATTGTATACAGTACATAATTGAATTATATGCAAAGTATGATATGCCTACTTACCTCTTCTTTCCTTGCAATTTGTAGCACTTCTTCGAATGCATTGAATGAATCATCACCTCTGATTGCATCACTTCCTTTGTGACCAAGATGGCAGTCTGTTGCTAAGGGATAAAAGATGCTCAAGCTATTTAAAATGAGGTTTTCCAAGACAGAATGGCTGAATACATTAAGTTTGCATTTATCTTTTTAATCTACTAGTACTGTAATAATTGAATTGAATTGAATACAAACTTGATTTTAACCAACCAATAAAACACAAACAAACAAGTTAACACAATCATAAATAAATAACATGGTTGAGGGGCACTTTCGAAGGCGTGTTGTCTGTAGATGAGCCTCGGCTACCCCCTTGCAAAAACAAAAAAAACCATGTAAACATTTAAAGACAGACACACAAGGGAAGATTTATTTGAGAATAAAATAAAAGATCTTCAACTTATTTAGCAGAATATAAATAAAATGACATGTAAATTGCAATAGTTAATCCTTAATCTACCAGCACTTTTTCAAATTGCGCTCGGAGGCGGGGTCAAAAATGGGGCACCAATAATGGCGATAATATAGCCACGTGGTAGAGTAAGGGTTAAGCACAGGCTGATTATGGAAGGGTCCTCTGTTTTCCGAGCAGCAAAGTTGGGTTGTTCCACTTCAATGACCCAGTGGGCAGCCAACCAGGACCATTGCATGTAATTTTCCGTTGGCAAACTTAACAATGAGTTGATTAACCCTTACTCTACCAACACTTTTTTTCAAACCTGCTCGGAAGGCGGGGTCAAAGATAGGGCACCCAATTTGGCAATGATATCGTTGCGTGGTAGCGTAAGGGTTAATAAGTTCCATCCTAGAGTTGAGTAAATGATACTTTAGATTATGTTTAAAGGAACTAAGTGAAACAAAGAAAAGACATGTATACTAAAAGATTGTGAACGCAGTTTCATTGTACATTATAAAGTTTCAACCTTGTAAAGATAAGAACAAATACTAAATCAATAGGCTACTGTAATGTGCATTGATGTTTAAATCTTAAGTTATATGCTGTCATGTCGCTAAAGAACTGTATTGTACTTTCCCTACAATAGCAATTTCAAAGGATTCTACCACTTCTTCCAGTTGAAAGAAACCTCTCAATGAGATGTTTTACTAGCATTATTCATAATTCTAACAAATGCTTCTTTTTCAGTTTTTTCTTCAGTTCTTTTAATGAATCATTACAGAATTCTGCTTACCAATCAAAATCCTTAAGGCACTCATGTCAGCTTCTGCAGTTCTAAAGATATTACAAAAAAAGTGATCAGAATATTTGAGTGCAAGTCAAACAGGAAAGTTATTTTTTCTTTACTAGCTCCTTAACATAGTTTGTGGTACATGTACTGAAAAAGGACAACAATGAAAAGTACAAGCATATATCTATATATATATATATATATATATATATATATATATATATATATATATATATATATATATATATATATATGTTTATGAATATATGTATATATATATATATATATATATATATATATTTATATACATACATACATACATACATATATGCATACATACATACATACATACATGCGTACGTATGTACGTGCATACATACGTATGTACATATGTACATACATACATACACGCATACACACATACATACATACATACATACATACATGCATACATACATACATACATACATACATACATACATACATACATACATACATACATACATACATACATACATACATACATACATACATACATACATACATACATACATATGGAATGGATTTCACGTTTTTACACATACAACAATCTCCAAATCCTCAATGGAAACTGAGGGTATATTGTTAGAAGAATAGTGAGTGTATTTCTTGGATTTTAGGCATAGGCTTAAAGGATTAGTTAAGTGGTCAACATGTCCATCTTATATGAGAGAGGAATTCAAAAGAAACAAAATGGTGAAGAAAGTATTTAAAAATCTCATTCCATTAAAGGATTAGTTCAGTGTCAGCATGTCCATCTTATATGAAGAGGAATTCAAAAGAAATAAAATGGTAAAAAAGCATTCATAAATCTTTTCTTACATAAAGGAAATCTTCAAGTTTAAAGCTCTGTTTTAATTATGTAGAAATGACTGATGTAGTAAGTCTACTATGAGAGGTTTGGGCTCTTGTCTTCACATTCTTAACAATTGTTTATGTATTCTAATGAAGATTTATCAAGCTTTTTCCTATTTAAATTATTTTTCCTCACTTTCTTCAGGTGGTAAACTATGATTACCTTTACAAGATTGTGTTTTACTACTTTTCTGACAAATCCAATGGTTTTCAAGCTACAAAATCACAGGACAAAATATGATAAAATACATAAAGACTTTGAGTCATCTCAGACTATGACGTCACTTTAGCCTGATTTCAGTCGTTTCTGCAGAAATGATACCAAACTTTAAAATTTAATATCTCCTTAACGGAATAAGATTAATGAATGTTTTTTCCCTTTTTATTTCTTTTGAAGTCTCTTTCATGTAAGATGGACATGCTTGACCACTGAACTAATCCTTGAAAGTACATATGGAATGGGAAAAATATTATTTGAAGAAAAAAGACATGCATCCACAAATCCTTAAATATTCACTTACCTGCCAGGCAGACACATATGCAAAAATGGTTGTCCGGGTCAAAATCCAATTGCCGAGAAAAAACTTTTTCACAGTTTTAAAATAAATCACTAAGTTATACCTTCTGTTGTATTGCGTTATACTGATGTAATGTATGCTAATGTATGTACCAGTATTTTATCCAGCTGCACTCAGTCATGCCTTCCGTTGTGTTTACCAGCGGGCATATCAACTTGTAAATTAACTTGCCCAGACATAAATAGTAGTTGTCTTAGGTGTCCTGACAAGTGATTTGTCGAACCATGACTCAGGCTAGATGGTACATAGAATGTGATATCATTTCAAAATACCATTATGATGAAAGTGTAGTTTGATTAGTAAAAAAACAGTATGTATCCACATCAGGATGGGACAACAACAGTTTTGTCTGAAGTCCAATATTCTACATGACTTTTTATCTCTTCATTATTCCCATATAGAAAGCTTCGAGAAAATTGTATAAAGTAGCACCATAAAATGGCCAAAACAAAATATCTGTCATTGGTCATCATTGCTGATCATCTTCTGGGCTGCAATCTTTTTGCAGGTGACAAGGATTTTCCAAATCTGCAAAGGCTGTAATAAAATTGCAAACTTGAAGTCTCATAACAAGTATATATTAATTAAATACAACTTACAAGTATGAAATTCATGATGCTAATTTGCAACTCGAAGAAAAGTTACCATCTCATTTTGTTGCTCCTCAGCTATCTCTAAATTTACCATTGTCCTCACATGATATATTGCAATGCACTTGTCAATTGAATATAACTAGTAACAACCTCAAGGAATGGTCAGTCAATATTTATAGGCTTTACCAACTTTTAAACCAAGGAGTTTAATATTGGCTCATCAGTGGTGCCTGCATCTTAGAACCACAGTGGAAAGTTTGTTTCTCTACACCTAAGATTTATGTCAGAAATTTTGAAAAGCTACCTATTTATGCCAGTGTTGTTCAAACCACTATGACGTTAGTGTATTTCTTTATAAAATCTGAGAGAAATGTCGTCAAATTTCTTTTAAACTGGCTAAGCTCCATGCCAAAGATCTTCGCGTAACATACATACTTTCAGACTGGTCTTAGATTCACTAAAAAAACCAAGGAGGTTCTGGTCCCCTTCAGGGTAATAATGGTGTTACTATCAATAGTGGTAAGGATATGGCTGAGGTTTTGAATGACTACTTTGTGTCTGTTTTTACCAATGAGTCCCTTGCTGATGATGTTGTGGATTATCTTAGTGTGCATTATCCAGTATCCATTAAGGATGTTGATTTTTCAGTTGATGTTGTGTCTAAGAAGTTGAAGGGTTTATTCAAATAAAGCACCTGGTCCAGATGGTATACATCCTGCTGTCACATGAGTGTTCTGATGTTCTTTCTGTTCCCCTGAGTATTATCTTTTCAAAGTGCTTTCATGTTGGTGTTGTACCGATTCCTAATGTCACTCCTATTTTTAAAAAGGGTGACCACAGTCTGCATTTAACTATGGGCCAGTGAGCATTTACTAGTGTTGTGTACAAGGTCATGGAGTCTATTGTTAGGATGTTGTACTAGATCATTTACTGGTCAATGGCTTGTTGAATTGTTCCAACATGGGTTCTTACCCATGGGTCTTGTGTTCTAATTTATTGGAGTTTCTTGATGATGTCACTAAACTAGTTGATTCTGGTCATAATGTGGACGTTATCTCATTTAGACTTCCAAAAGGCATTTGATAAGGTTCCGTTAGGCAGGCTCATGATGAAAACAAGAGTGATTGGTGTGGAGGGAAAGTGTGCCAGCCCAGTTGGATAAATTCTTTGTTAGTTGACAGGTCACAACAAGTTGTTGTTAATGGTGAAGTATCTCCATGGACAAATTACAAGTGGTGTTCCTAGGGTTCTTCATTGGTCAACTTTTCTTATTCTTCATAGAAGTTTCCCTTGGCTCCAGGATTTGTTCATTTACCAATGACACTAAGCTGTACAGGATTGTTGATGATGCTTGTGATTCTTCACTTTTGCAAACTGATCTGGATAAGTTAGTTTCTTAGTCCCAAACGTGGCAGATGTCATTCAATGTTGATAAATGCAAAGTTATTCATGTTGGTCAGAGCAATTTGGCTTTTGATTACTGCATGAGGGGTTCAAATCTTGGTTGTGTTGATCAAGAAATAGATCTAGGTGTTGTCATTACTAGCAATCTGAAGCCTTCTTAACAGTGTGCTTTAGCAGCTGCAAAGGAGCCAGGTAGCTCAGTTGGTAGAGCACACAAATGAGATGCTGGGATACTCGGTTTAAGCCTTGCACAGGTCTAACCAGTTTTTCCACAGCTATGCAGACAGATACGCCGATCAGCAAAGCGGAAGTACGCCATTTGCAGCTCCTGCTCCTCATTTAGCTGTTGAGAAAAAGCGCAATGGTTGAATGGTGCTTTCGCCATCCTTCGGAGGGAACGTAAAGCCGCCAGTCGATGGTAGGACAGTTACACCCTACCTGATTCTCTGAACACTTCGAAAAGAGTAGGTGAAACCCGATGTTCATCCACTTCCATCCCGGTTGCACGAGACTGGCATCTGCTATGCAGGCTATAGCTTGGCGCCTATGCTCCATATAGAGAGTCTTGCGAGTTCCTGTAAGGGAGGATCATGTACAAACAAACAATGGGTGCTTGGTTTTGATTAAAAAAAAAAATTCTTGGTAGAGAGGTTGTTCCTAATTTGTATAAGTAGTTATTCAGGCCTCACCTTGAATATGCTATTCAGGCTTGGAGTCCATTTGATGAGAAGAATTAGTTCATTTTGGAGCACATTCACCAAAGAGCCACTAGACTTATTCCCACAGTAAGGAATCTCTCTTATGAATCTAGGTTGTGAATTCTTGGTTTGACCACGCTTGAGTTAAGAAGAGTACGTGGCGATATGATTCAGGTTTTTAAATTCATATCTGGTAGTGATGCTTTGACTTCCTGTTATTTATTGCATATTTCAGCTTATACTCATGTGACAAGTGGTAACAGTTTGAAGTTGACCAGAGTTCTCACAGATAAATATTCGCTGTTTTAGCTTTTCGCAAAGAGTTGTTAATGAGTGGAATGGTTTGCCTGAGTGGGTAGTTAGCTCCAATTCTGTTCACAATTTCAAAGTCAACATTGACAAGTTCTTTACTAACTCTGGACATCTTTGTTTGTTTGTTTGTTTGATGAGGTCTTAACGGCACCACGACAACGAAGGTCAAATTGTGCCTGAGAGGTCAGATCATTTTAGAGGTAGTAAGGAAAGAGACCAGGGGAGAATGAGAGAAATTCAAGAACAAAAGCCAGAAAGCTGTGATCGAGAGAGGAGGTGCATGGGTAAAACAAAACAAAGTAGAGAGGGGGGAAGAGGAGAATTAAATATGGTTGTAGAGGGATGCATGCTGAAGGAAGGAGATTATTTTATCTGGAGGATTTTTCTGGAAGAACTCAGCAATTGAGTTGTGGGAGCGAGGGAAGCTCTGGGAATGTTGTACAGGGGGCAAGCAAGGAGAACGTGTTGGATTGTGAGGATGCAGTGGCAATTGTTACAGAGGGGTTGGGGGGAACCAATAAGGAGGTGGGAGTGAGTGAGGTGGGTGTGACCAATTCTAAGACGGGTAATATGAACGTTGTCGATCACGAGAAAGGTTGTTGATGGTGGATTTGATCGGGATTGTGGGCTGGATAACATGGAGTTTGTTATCAATTTGAAGTTCCATAAGGTTTGCCAGCGGTCACTTAACAAGAGAAGCGATAAGCAGTTTGATGTCAGAGAGGGTTTTGGGAAAAGGGGAAGGGGAGGAGGTTAAGGGCAAGCTTAGCGGCTGTATCAGCCCTGTCATTGCCAGGGATGCCAACATGGCTGGGTATCCAGAAGAAAAGAACACTTTTCCTGCAGAGGGTGGAAGAAAAGAGTTTCCGGAGGAGGAGGTGGCAGGTGAGGTTATCCCATTTAAGATTGAGTAATGAAGTAAGAACAGCCTTTGAGTCAGAGAAAATGGCAAAGTGACTAAGAGGAGAGTACTCAATAAAGTTGAGGGCAAGGAGAATGGCCTTAGCCTCGGCTGAAAAGATGGATGAGTAGTCAGGAAGTCTGCTACTGAGGGTGATGTCTTGATGATGGCAGCAGCAGCTGTCTTGTTGCCTTCCTTGGAGCCATCAGTATAGATGGAGGTGTAATTTGAGAGTTGGTCTTTGATTTGTTGTGGAGATTGATGAAGAGGTTAGGGTGAGTTTGAGATTTGTTATAAGTGGAGAGGTCTACGTGGACAGAAGGAACGGGGTGGCCCAAGGCGGAAAAGTGGGCCAGGAGTAGGTGCCGAGAGGGCGGGTTGATGCCAAGTTGAAAGAGGTCTGATTTAATGCGTAAGCTGAAGGGAGGCGATAGGGTTTTAGTCCTATCAAAGAGGAGGAGAAATTGGGGTACCTAATGAGGTTGTAAACAGGGTTCTGGGTGTTGGTGAGGACTCTAAAAGCATAGGAGAGGCTAAGCTTTTTACATCTAAGCAGAAAGGGGGTTCGTTGGCTTCAACATGAAGGCTAGTGATTGGGGAGGTCCTGTAGGCTCCTAGACAAAGCCTGAGGGCTTCATTTTGGATGGTGTTAATGTGGTTGAGGTATGAGTTGTGAGCTTACACAGTAAACAATATTGCCATAGTCAAGCTTGGCACCTAATGGTGAGCCTGAAAATTTTGAGGAGAGCATAGCTGTTCGCTCCCAAGTAGTGTTGAGAGCAGTCCGAGGATGTTGAGGGAGCTATTGCATTTAGTTTCAGGTTGGTGATGTGTGGCTTGTAGGTGAGCTTGGGGTCTAGAGTTAGACCAAGGAACTTTTGTGTTTTCAACTTTAGGGATGCGATTTCCATTGAGCACAAAGTTCGGGTTGGGGTGGAGGTTGTTGAAATGACAAAGTGCATGCAGACTGTCTTGATTTTTTTTTCTTTATGTGGTGGTGGTGGTATTAGTTTGGGCTTTTTATGGGGTGACTAACCCTTCTTAGCCTGTCATCTTGTTATGTTATGTTATGTTATATACTTGTCAGTTGTATGACTCACCTACTACCCCGGCAATGTCAGTCAAAGGTGAGTCATAGACATATGAAATAGTGACTCACATGTGCATCATTGTACCAAATTGTCAGTTACCAGAGTGACTCTCGGGTGGGTCAATTTACTTCAGACCCTTTGACTTTGTACAAAGGTGATTGATTGGGGTAAATCATTTCACAAAAATGTCAGTCACCTAAGTGATAGAGGATGTGTCAATGTACATGTTTAGTCCACCCACTTTGGTGCAATGACTCACATTGTCCAGGGGTGTAGTGGTGAGTCACGAATTGACAAGTGCATTATTTGAATCTTTGACTTGATTCTTACTCCAATATCAACTTTGTCACCTAATTCATAGAGATTGTGCTTTCCATTTGCAATGGGCAATTCCTAACAAGCAATGCCTGTCACTGTAAAAATGGAAGAATCATGAGATTGTAAACTTGAATCTGGTTTCAATATCAACTTTGTCACTAATTCATAGATTGTGCTTTCCCATCTGCAATGAGCAATTCCAAACAATGTGTATGCAGGGGAGTGGGCTGGTGACTTCCTCCAAATACCCTAACCCACATCACTGATCCCTTAAATCCCCATTCCATCACGTACTGCCCCAAATCATATTATCAACCATACTCCCACCCCTCATCTCAAATCTCATCACTGACTCCCAAAGAACCCCCTCCCTTCCCAAAGAAAACCCCCCACCTAAAATTTTCCAAGTCCAGAACAATCCACACCCCAGATTCCCAAATCTAAAACACTCTCCACCTCGGATTTCCCAAGTCCAAAACACCCCATCCCCACCAATTTTTCTACGTAAGTATGGATATTTTCTAAGTTATATAGTGCAAATAACTCCAGTCAGAATCAGATTAGACAAGTAATGCTGAGGGGACAAAATATAAATTATATTGAATATTAAAAAGTATAAAATTATAATCACATGAAGTGTTCAGATCAGCTAATTTGCTAGATATGAAAATTTAGGGCCTATCAGTGTCACTGTATATCAGTAATTCAGTAACATTGCGTTACACTGTGAGACCCACTGTAGCTAGGCTAGACTAACGTTAGGCTGTGCTTGTTGTTACTTATCAACATCAACATATGCATGTCCAATTTTAATGTATAAAAATATTATTAAAGTACGATTACCTTTCTTTAATTAAAACCGTGTGTAGATCATTAGCCTACCGTTAAATACGCCGAATGGAGACCACTCAATATAAAAAGTCCAAGTCAAACTGACACAGTAACAAACTTCACTGCAGTGTACAGTCGGGACAATATTCTCAGAATACTAGTTTACTACAGATCTCTAGCACTCAGATCGGAAGTAAGACTAGACATGTGATCGACGCAGCTATATTTGTTAGATCGCTCAATTACGTCACCATTTGCCGTCTGTTGCCCTCGACTTTTCATTTGCTCGCGCGACTTACGAGTCTCTTTATCTTGTGCTCAAGAGATAAAAATAATATCCATGCAAAATTTCACTAACAAATTCTATGGCTTAAAAGTAAAGCGGCCAGAAATCGACATATTATTGACAGGAAACATTAAACACAAACAAATGGGCTATAAGTACGTCAAAGTGGGGATTTCAGGAGGTAGCACAAGAATATTTGATATTTCTTATATTTCCCTACCTCCCAGGAAATAACACTGACAGAACATTCAAACTTAAACTTCAATATGCCTTTGATTCTTTTCCAGACGAATATCATAGAGGACCATGAACATCGCAGAACGTCCTTTTTGTCTTGTTGTAATCAAAGGTATATGGACGACTTGGACGTGTATATAGAGGCAACACCGTTAGCTTAATCACATTCAAATCTATTGAAAACCATTAAAGTAGCAAAATATTTTATCAAAATCGGTTAAACAATTACACTTTTATAGGCGGTGAAAAGCAGGGAATGTGGAAAGGCGGTTAAGTGAGAAAGTGGGGGAAAGTGAAAGGCGGTGACAGTGGTAGGGGAAAGTTTTGGCCCTGTCCCCATTGAGATTTTATTTGGGGACATGCTACAATTTTTTAATTGGTATGGTGTATATATTTTATTCTTAGATATTTTGCGTATGATTTATCAGCAAAACCTTAAAGTTATGCATAGCCCGTGTAAGGCGAGATGGCAT